>JAINUW010000325.1:0-322886 GCA_020205615.1 Panax quinquefolius | reverse complement strand
TGAGGAAAGAATGACGCGAATGTTTCTAAGAGGTTTGAAACCTGAGATACGTCAATATCTTATCTCTCATAAATTGTGTTTGTATTCAGATGTTGTTAATAGGGCTTAGTTATTGGAGCGCGATAATGAGTCAACCCAACCAAAAGAGAGCAGCCAACAAAATGATAATACCAGTGATAGCAGTCATCGAAACGGTGATAACAAGCGTGGAGGGAATCAACATGCTAAGAATGGTAACCACTTCGGTGGTAATCTTGGCCAAGATAATAGAAGTGGAAATTTCAAGAAGAGGAGGTTTAATAATGATGGAAAGACACAAAGACATCATTTTTAGTTTCAAAGGAAGAAGAACGACCACCGATCGTATGTTTCAAATACGGACAGGAGGGACACATCCGTCCAAACTGTACGCAGCAATCCAAAGCATGTTTCAATTGCAAAAAAGAAGGTCACCTGGCTCGATTTTATCGTGTAGCGAAGTCAAGTCCAGCTGGGATAGTGATACCAAAGGATGTCCCAGACAAGTCAAAATCAGTGGTTTAAGAGAGAGCATTTTTTTTGTGACGAGGAACCTAAACAAAGTTATCACGGGTAAGTTAATCATAAATTCTTGCGAAGTTTATACCTTATTCGATATCGGTTTTGCCCACTCTTGTATTTTACCTAGTTGTGTTCAACGTTTGACCTTGGCTCTTGAGAAATTAGACTTTGACTTATCTGCTAAAACTATGTTAGGAGAAACCTTCGTTACATCCACTGTTTATAAATCTTGTTTAATTCAAATCGACACTTTCACGTTACCTGTCGATCTTATCTCTTTGAAAATACTTGTCTTTGATGTGATTTTTTTTAGAAATCGATTGGTTAACTACTCATCATGCTTTTTGTAAGGTTGTTAGCTTTCATATTACTAACCAACCTGTTATATAAATTCAAGCAACCAAACCACTAAAGTTAATCACTGTTATATCAAGCCATAAGTAAAGAGCCCCGATCCTTTCGTTGTTGACTTCCTTGTGTGGAATGTACCGAAGCCAGACTTTCTGTAGGCGACGTCGTGAATGACGATGATAAGTTGATAGGTATCGATGTGACATACTATCCAAGTCTTGGATGAGAGTCACAATTTTGAATGATATTTCTATCATTAATAAATTTCATGACGTATTCTTGAAGACTTCTTAGCCCACCCCTAGAGCGTGAAATTGAATTTTGTATTGACCCCAGTACAAAACCCATTTCTTCAACCCTTAAATATTTCTTCAACGTACCAAAACGAACGTATAAGGTGCCAAAGAAGTTGGCTCGAGCTGTTGAAGATTATGATTATACCATTCAATATCATCGTGGAAGAGCGAACGTGGTAGCTGACGCATTGAGTAGAAGATAGTATGCGTTTACGAGTGCGATGTTGTTAACATAAAGAACCATTTCGTATAACTTACAAATGATGAAGATAGAGTTAAAGACTCTAGCGACCCACATGAAGATAACGAATATACGATTATAATCGACTTTAATCGATAAAGTTAATGCCGCTCAAGCTACATACTCAGAGCTGATGAAGGTGAAGAAGAAGGTTCAAGAGGGCGTTATTCTAGAAGCAAGAATCGACGAAGAGAGGAAATCTCAACCCTTGATTTTATTGGCCCATTTGAAATCCTCGACCGAGTAGGAACTGTGTCTTATAGACTCGTTTTACCACCAAGTATGTCACGTGTTCATAACATTTTTCATGTATCGGTGTTACGTAAATATGTGAATGACCCAAACCACATTATTGAGTTAGAACCGAATGAAATAGTGGAAGATTTAATGTATGAAGAGGTTCTTGTTCAAATCTTGGATAAGAAGGAACATAATCTACGCTCCAAGGTTATACCTCAAGTCAAAGTTTTGTGGAGAAACCACGATGTTGAGGAAATGACCTGGGAGTTAGAATCTGAAATAATATCAAGGTATCCTTACCTCTTCGACATATCTGGTACTTACGTAAATTTCTAGGGCGAAATTCCATAAGGAGGGGAGATTATGAGACCCCAAATTTTATGAATAAAGATTTAAATTTCTCGAAATATTTTTTTGAATATTATGGTGTGGATTTGATATAATGTTATAGTTGTGGGTAATATTTATAAATTTTACAAAGTATGCAAGTTGTTGTATTATATTCGATTGGTAGGGGAATATTATTTTTGTCGGGAAATATCCGTACGATTGCACAATCATTGGTGGACTCCACAACGAAATTATTGTCGAAATGAGAAAACGACAGAAATATTTTTATGAAAATAATGGCGGAAGTTTTATCGTTAATACTGTTAAACTACTTGGTAGTAAAAGAAAAGTAATACGCGTGGTTGCATAGTAGTACACGGTATTGATTATTGATGCTTATGTGAGAAGTCACTCAGTTTTGTTCAATTATTGCTACAGTAATTGTTGCAAAGTATCTCACGTTATTTGATTCAATTATTGTCGAGCAATAATTGAGATGACAAAGTTATTAATATTATTATTTGCAATATTAACAATGTCTAGAAGTTCTGCCAATGAGAGGTTTGGTCACCTAATTGCGCGCCAATAGGGAAAAATCCTTATTGAAAACCCCCTCTTTCTTGGGACCGACCTGGTCGATTAATATTGCAAATTATAATAGTGATAATAAATGTTGTTAAAAATATTGAGAGGATTTTTATGAAGTAGTTGTTGTAAATTTTCTTATTATTTGGATCTTTACTTACCCATTTTTCAAAATAATCGATAGAAAGTTATTCAGTATATTAAAGGTGGGACCACATGTGGGAATAAAATTGAAGGTGGGAGAAATGTGTTATACGGTGGGATGAAAATTAAGGAAGAAAAGGGGGTGGGGAATAGATGACTTGTAAGGAAGGAAATTTATATATATGTGATGTGTGTGTATATATAATATGATGTGTGTGTGAGTGGAAAGTGGTGGGTGAAAGTGATGGGTGTAGAGTGAAAGTGATGTATGTGTGTATGATGAAAATGGGGTAGGGGAAGGAGACATATTAAGGAGGAAATGCATATATATAATGTGTGTGTATGTGTGAATTAGAAAAAGGGGATGGGTTGGATGCCTTGGGAGAAAGGGTGTATATATTTATATAATATATATATAACATATGTGTGTTGGATGTATATATATATAATATTGAGTGTGTGGAATAATATGGAGATGTTTGTATGATGATAGTAATGTGTGAGTGTATGAAAGTGATGGGTATGAGTGGGTTGCATTGAAAAATCAGTCCGTGTGTTTCTTCTTAATACATCCGTGAATCCCAAATTAATTACCCCATGAAAATTCATTTGTCAAGCGTCGCATGATTTTTCTTAACAAGACCCTTCCATTCTCCTATAAATAGGATGCTCAGTTAGAATTAAAAATCACACCAGAAGTTTAGAGAATTCTCATCTATAATCTTGAGCATATTTATTTAGAGTTTTAAGAAGCTTTGAGTAGTAGTCAAAGTTTTCTTCAAGAATATCTTTGCCCTACCAATTGGAATACTCTTTTTTTTACGGTAAGGGATATTATTTGTTGTACTTGTAAGGGGTATTATTTCTTTCATATTCATGAAAAGAACTTACATTATTCCATTCTTTATTATTACATTGGAATAACCAAGATCACGAGCTTCCCTATACTTGGTGAAATTCTTCATTATTCCATTCTTTATTATTATGTTGGAATAACTTTTGCCTATCAATCCGCATACATGGTGAAATTCTTCATATTATTCTATTGTTTATTATTACATTGGAACATCCTGCGCGGTGCGCAATTTCACTTTGACACAGTTCCGTTATTTATCATTACGCTTGGAATATCCTCATGCATGCGTTCTGGCGTGAATTGGTTTCGTTATTAATTATTCTCGTTGGAATAACCTCGTTCTGCATGCGGTCTATCGCATGCTTGGTGATTTCTTTTGTTATTCCATTCTTTATTATACTCGATTGGTTAAAGTTTTGGCTTTTATACTCCATGAAATTAGTGGAATATCCTTGATATTTAAGCTTCATCCAAAGATATCTTTTCATGGAAATATTCTTACGAGAATTCTTGAGTTTTACCCCACAAAGTAGATTCATGTTGACAATTTGGACGTTATTGGTTCCTGGATAAATTAATTCTTGAACTTGTTTTATTGAATTCTTATATCATTGTCATCATCCTCATGTTTATATTATGTTGAAAGTCATATGTGGCCTGTAGTGCATAGATGGACTTGGTATGATTATGACCAGGGATTATTCGGTATAGTCATGACCGTAATGTTATAAATGATGTGGTAAAAGTCCTCATTGGCCCATAGTGCATTGATGGACAGTTGATGGCATGATCATGACCATTGATGAATACACGGATATACTTGGCCCGTAGTGCATGGATAATTTGTGGTTGTGATACTAATGAATATCCTTGGCCGTAGTGCAGGGATGATGTGAATTATTTATTAAGCTGAGTCTCAGCGATAAAAGTGATGAAAAACCTTTTTAAATCATAAAAGATAGTAGATTTTATTCTCTACTTGATTCTTTTAATGGATTGCTTGTTCCGCTGCAGTTAAACTTGATGTTTGTTATATTTTTCGGGTTTAACAACGTTTGAAGGCTAATGATAATTTATTCGCATTATCTTAGTCATAATATTTCTTACTGGGCTAGTTGAGCTCACCCTTTTGCTTTCATTGTTCTCTTTAGGAAATGAGAACGTAGCAGGGACTAGTCGGGGAATGGAGTGACGGTCCAGATGATAGCATTAGTAGTCCTCACTATTTTATGAATAGTGTGTTAATAAATGTATTGAGGACTTATTTTGAGTTTGAATACTGTCTAGAAGACAATATTTTTATTAAAACTCACATCTCATGTTGTATATTTAAGATTGTATTTGTATTTTGTACCATGTATTTGGCGACTCAGAATAGGTGATGTATACCTATTTTGGGGGCGTCGCAGTTGGTATCAAAGCTTAGGGATATGATCCCTGGCTGAGATGTGAGACAAGAACTAGGAGGGGAGAGACAGGGAATTCCATCGCTAGTATGACCTACCTAAGTTTATTTGGTATTTAATTGGTCGGTCAGAGTATATGGATAATATGTGATATGTCAATTAACCCTTGTTTTGTGACAGTGTTTTAAAATTGGCATCTGAAATTGTTGAGATCAGCAATGAAGCACATGAGACCGTTGAGTCACCAACGATCAATACCGAGGATAATGTGCAACAAGAAGACAATAATCCTTAGGTAAATAACAACACCGATCAAATGATGAACGATGGGATGTTAAGAGGCTTTATGAAATTCATGCAACATCAGGTAAGAGAGACTCCTATTCAAAATATAGGTGGAAATAATGACAACCCACGGTTGGTCACCGCTAAGCAGTTCAAGGAGCTGGGACCACAAGAGTTTTTGGGAAAGCCAGAACCACTTAAGGCAGAGACGTGGTAAAGCAGATCACCAAGATATTTGATGTCTTGGGATGCTCCGAGGATCAAAAGGTTCCCTTTACCACCTTTATGTTGCGTGAAGAGGCAGATTACTAGTGGGAATCTGTAAAACGTACCCAGCCTAACGCACTCAAGATGTCTTGGGAGAAGTTCCAAGAATTATTTAACGATAAGTACTTTCCTGAAAGTATTCGTCAGATGAAGGAGGTGGAATTCATCAAGCTGGAGCAAAACAATATGACCATGTCGCAGTACAAAGCCAAGTTTGCCGAGTTGTCCCGGTTTGCGTCCCATTTGGTTGATAATGAGGAAAGAATGACGCGAATGTTTCTAAGAGGTTTGAAACCTGAGATACGTCAATATCTTATCTCTCATAAACTGTGTTTGTATTCAGATGTTGTTAATAGGGCTTAGTTATTGGAGCGCGATAATGAGTCAACCCAACCAAAAGAGAGCAGCCAACAAAATGATAATACCGGTGATAGCGATCATCAAAGCGGTGATAACAAGCGTGGAGGAATCAACATGCTAAGAATGGTAACCACTTCGGTGGTAATCATGGCCAAGATAATAGAAGGGGAAATTTCAAGAAGAGGAGGTTTAATAATGATGAAAAGACAGCAGCATCAGCACCCGTTTCAAAGGAAGAAGAACGACCAACGATCGTATATTTCAAATACGGACAGGAGGGACACATCCGTCCAAACTGTACGCAGCAATCCAAAGCATGTTTCAATTGCAAAAAAGAAGGTCACCTGGCTCGATTTTATCGTGTAGCGAAGTCAAGTCCAGCTGGGATAGTGATACCAAAGGATGTCCCAGACAAGTCAATATCAGTAGTTTAAGAGAGAGCATTTTTTTTTGTGACGAGGAACCTAAACAAAGTTATCACGGGTAAGTTAATCATAAATTCTTGCAAAGTTTATACCTTATTCGATACCGGTTCTGCCCACTCTTGTATTTTACCTAGTTGTGTTCAACGTTTGACCTTGGCTCTTGAGAAATTAGACTTTGACTTATCTGCTAAAACTCTGTTAGGAGAAACCTTCGTTACATCCACTGTTTATAAATCTTGTTTAATTCAAATCGACACTTTCACGTTACCTGTCGATCTTATCTCTTTGAAAATACTTGTCTTTGATGTGATTTTTTTTAGAAATCGATTGGTTAACTACTCATCATGCTTTTTGTAAGGTTGTTAGCTTTCATATTCCTAACCAACCTATTATACAAATTCAAGCAACCAAACCACTAAAGTTAATCACTGTTATATCAAGCCATAAGTAAAGAGCCCCGATCCTTTCGTTGTTGAATTCCTTGTGTGGAATGTACCGAAGCCAGACTTTCTATAGGCGACGTCGTGAATGACGATGATAAGTTGATAGGTATCGATGTGACATACTATCCAAGTCTTGGATGAGAGTCACAATTTTGAATGATATTTCTATCATTAATAAATTTCCTGACGTATTCTTGAAGACTTCTTAGCCCACCCCTAGAGCGTGAAATTGAATTTTGTATTGACCCCAGTACAAAACCCATTTCTTCAACCCTTAAATATTTCTTCAACGTACCAAAACGAACGTATAAGGCGCCAAAGAAGTTGGCTCGAGCTGTTGAAGATTATGATTATACCATTCAATATCATCGTGGAAGAAATGAACGTGGTAGGTGACGCATTGAGTAGAAGATAGTATATGCGTTCTGAAAAGGATGTTGTTAACATAAAGACCCATTTCGTATAACTTACAAATGATGAAGATAGAGTTAAAGACTCTAGGGACCCACATGAAGATAACGAATATACGATTAGAATCGACTTTAATCGATAAAGTTAATGCCGCTCAAGCTACATACTCAGAGCTGATGAAGGTGAAGAAGAAGGTTCAAGAGGGCGTTATTCTAGAAGCAAGAATCGACAAAGAGAGGAAATCTCAACCCTTGATTTTATTGGCCCATTTGAAATCCTCGACCGAGTAGGAACTGTGTCTTATAGACTCGTTTTACCACCAAGTATGTCACGTGTTCATAACATTTTTCATGTATCGGTTGTTACGTAAATATGTGAATGACCCAAACCACATTATTGAGTTAGAACCCAAATGAAATAGCGGAAGATTTAACGTATGAAGAGGTTCTTGTTCAAATCTTGGATAAGAAGGAACATATTCTACGCTCAGGTTATACCTCAAGTCAAAGTTTTGTGGAGAAACCACGATGTTGAGGAAATGACACGGGAGTTAGAATCTAAAATAATATCAAGGTATCCTTACCTCTTCGACATATATCTGTATGCGACACGTAAATTTCTAGGCGAAAATTCCATAAGGAGGGGAGATTGTGAGACCCCAAATTTTATGAATAAAGATTTAAATTTCTCGAAATATTTTTTTGAATATTATGGTGTGGATTTGATATAATGTTATAGTTGTGGGTAATATTTATAAATTATACAAAATATGCAAGTTGTTGTATTATATTCGATTGGTAGGGGAATATTATTTTTGTTGGGAAATATCCGTACGATGGCACAATCATTGGTGGACCCCACAACGAAATTATTGTCGAAATGAGAAAACGACAGAAATATTTTTATGAAAATAATGGCGGAAGTTTTACCGTTAATACTGTTAAACTACCTAGTAGTAAAAGTACAGTAATACGCGTGGTTGCATAGTAGTACACGGTATTGATTATTGATGCTTATGTGAGAAGTCACTCAGTTTTGTTCAATTATTGCTACAGTAATTGTTGTAAAGTATCTCACGTTATTTGATTCAATTATTGTCGATATTTTATATATTATTAAATCAATAATTGAGATGACAAAGTTATTAATATTATTATTTGCAATATTAACGATGTCTAGAAGTTCTGCCAAGGAGAGGTTTGGTCACCTAATTGCGCGCCATTAGGGACAAATCCTTATTGGAAAGCCCCGTTTTTCTTGGGAACGACCTAGTCGATTAATATTGTGAATTATAATAATGATGATAAATGTTGTTAAAAATATTGAGAGGATTTTTATGAAGTAGTTGTTGTAAATTTTCTTATTATTTGGATCTCTACTTACCCATTTTTCAAAATAATCGATAGAAAGTTATTCAGTATATTAAAGGTGGGGCCACATGTGGGAATAAAATTGAAGGTGGGAGAAATGTGTTATACGATGGGATGAAAATAAAGGAAGAAAAGGGGGTGGGGAATAGATGACTTGTACGGAAGGGAATTTATATATATGTGATGTGTGTGTATATATAATATGATGTGTGTGTGAGTGGAAAGTGTTGGGTGGAAGTGATGGGTATAGAGTGAAAGTGATGTATGTGTGTATGATGAAAATGGGGTGGGGGAAGGAGACATATTAAGGAGGAAATGCATATATATAATGTGTGTGTGTGTGTGTGTGTGTGTGTGAATTAGAAAAAGGAGATGGGTTGGATGCCTTGGGAGAAAGGGTGTATATATTTATATAATATATATATAACATATGTGTGTTGGATGTATATATATATAAAATTGAGTGTGTGGAATAATATGGAGATGTTTGTATGATGATAGTAATGTGTGAGTGTATGAAAGTAATGGGTATGAGCGGGTTGCATTGAAAAATCAGTCCGTGTTTCTTCTTAATACATCCGTGAATCCCAAATTAATTCGCCTGTGAAAATTCAACATTAAATGTCATGATTTTTCTTAACAGTACCCTTCCATTCTCCTATAAATAGGATGCTTTCGGTTAGAATTGAAAATCACACCGGAAGTTCGAGAGAATTCTCATTTATAATCTTGAGCATATTTATTTAGAGTTTTAAGAAGCTTTGGCGTAGTCTGCAAGTTTTCTTGAAGAATATCCTCGCCTACCGGTTGGAATACTCTTCTTTACTAGGTAAGGGATATTATTTGTTGTACTTGTAAGGGGTATTATTTCTTTCATATTCATGAAAAGAACTTCATTATTCCATTCTTTATTATTCGTGGAATAACTTTGATCTGCGGACTTCCTATACTTGGTGAAATTCTTACATTATTCCATTCTTTATTATTATGTTGGAATAACTTTATCTATGCCAAGTACCGCATACATGGTGAAATTCTTCATTATTCTATTCTTTATTATTACATTGGAACATCCATTGCAAGCGCAATTTTTACTTTGACTGGTTCCGTTATTTATTATTCTGTTGGAATATCCATGCATGCGTTTACGCATGACTTTGGTTAGTTTATTTATTATTACATTGGAATAACTTTTATGCTGCATGCGGTCTATCGCATGCTTGGTGATTTCTTTTGTTATTCCATTCTTTATTATACTAAGTTGGTTAAAGTTTTGGCTTTTATACTCCATGAAATTAGTGGAATATCCTTGATATTTGCGCTTCATCCAGTATCTTTTCATGGAAATATTCTTCTGAGAATTCTTGAGTTTTACCCCACAAAGCAGATTCATGTTGACAATTTGGACGTTATTGGTTCCTGGATAAATTATTTCTTGAACTTGTTTTATTGAATTCTTATATCATTGTCATCATCCTCATGTTTATATTATGTTGAAAGTCATATGTGGCCTGTAGTGCATAGATGGACTTGGTATGATTATGACCAGGGATTATTCGGTATAATCATGACCGTAATGTTATAAATGATGTGGTAAAAGTCCTCATTGGCCCGTAGTGCATTGATGGACAGTTGTTGGCATGATCATGACCATTGATGAATACACGAATATCCTTGGCCCGTAGTGCATGTATAATTTGTGGTTGTGATACTAATGAATATCCTTGGCCGTAGTGCAGGGATGATATGGATTATTTATTAAGCTGAGTCTCAGCGATAAAAGTGATGAAAAACCTTTTTAATTCATAAAAGATAGTAGTTTTTATTCTCTACTTGATTCTTTTAATATATTGCTTGTTCCACTGCAGTTAAAGTTGATGTTTGTTATATTTTTTCAGTTTAACACTGTTGAAGGCTAATGATAATTTATTCTGCATTATCTTAGTCATAATATTTCTTACTGGGCTAGTTGAGCTCACCCTTTTGCTTTCATTGTTCTCTTCAGGAAATGAGAACGTAGCAGGGACTAGTCGGGGAACGGAGTGACGGTCTAGATGATAGCATTAGTAATCCTCACTATTTTATGAATAGTGTGTTAATAAATGTATTGAGGACTTATTTTGAGTTTGAATACTGTCTAGAAGACAATATTTTTATTAAAACTCACATCTCATGTTGTATATTTAAGATTGTATTTGTATTTTGTACCATGTATTTGGCGACTCAGAATAGGTGATGTATACCTATTTTGGGGGCATCGCAGTTGGAATCAAAGCTTAGGGATATGATCCTTGGCTGAGATGTGAGAAAAGAACTAGGAGGGGAGAGACGGGGAATTCCATCGCTAGTATGACCTACCTAAGTTTATTTGGTATTTAATTAGTCGGTCAGAGTATAGGGATAATATGTGATATGTTAATTAACCCTTATTTTGTGACAGTGTTTGAAAATGGCATCTGAAATTGTTGAGATCAGCAGTGAAGCACATGAGACCGTTGAGTCACCAACGATCAATACCCAGGATAATGTGCAACAGGAAGACAATAATCCTTAGGTAAATAACAACATTGATCAAATGATGAACGATGGGATGTTAAGAGGCTTTATGAAATTCATGCAACATCAGGTAAGAGAGACTCCTATTCAAAATATAGGTGGAAATAATGACAACCCGCGGTTGGTCACCGCTAAGCAGCTTCAAGGAGCCGGGACCACGAGTTTTTGGGAAAGCGGAACCACTTAAAAGCGCGAGAGACGTGGTTAAAGCGCATCACCAAGATATTTGATGTCTTGGGATGCTCCGAGGAGCAAAAGGTTCCCTTTACCACCTTTATGTTGCGTGAATAGGGTAGTATGCACACAAGCCAATCATGTTTGATGATAAAGCATATACTTTAACAATCTTATTCATTTATTAATAAAAAGTATTAATTTATTAAAGGCTTTTAATTATCTACATGATCTTTGTTTTATAATATGTGATAAACCCGTAGTTTTAAGCAATGCTTTTAGAATAATGATGATGATCATTCTAATGAGATCTAAATTCTTAGAAAGCTTAAAACTAAAATAGTTCCCAATCATTGGATTACTAAATTGGGGATTAGTGAATCCGGATAGATTGAATACATCGTTCTTGCTTTCGTTGGATGAGGATGATTGATCTCATGATCATTTGTGTGGAACACTAAAAGCAAGTATGTAGGTGCTTATTAGAGAATAAGTTCATTTTGAGCATTGGCTCGCTAAGGAATACCTAATGGAGTTTTATTTGCTGTCGATAGGAATTCTGTAGTGATAGTAGTCTGAGTAATCCTTGGACTTGAGATCATCATAGTATCTTGTGTATGATGAGTTATACTTTGACTTATTCCTTAAGACCCTTAGGGTATATCAAAGGGTATGCTTGGGTATAATAAGTTGTACATGGAGATAATGTATGATCGATAAAGAATCTACCACTTCTAATAAAGAAGAAATGTCTATGTGATTAGATAAATGACAACCCGATGAGTCCTTGGCGGCGAGAATGAAATTAGAAAGGAGTTTCTAATTTGCATTATTTGGAGTTGTGCATTTAAGGATCGAAATACATATAATTAAATAAAATAAGACTTGTGATAATTCCATGTCTTATATTTTAATTGGGACATTGTATGGTGGAAGGATTGAATTATCGGTAACTATTTACTCGAAAGGTTCTTTAATGATTAATGTTGAAATCTATATTATCTGGAAAGTCGTTGATCATTGGGAGAACTTATCCTATTGTAGAATAAATATTATTTAAATAAATTAATTAATTAATTTATTTATTTAAATAAGATTAGAATTGTTCTAATTGATTTATTCTGTTAGGTTTAATATGGAGAACCTAAAGGGTCACACCATAAAAGGAAGAATAATTATTTAAGAAGTTAATGGCATAATCGTAATAATATGTTAAGTATATTTAATTTAATCTATGGTGATAGAATAAATTAAATAGCTTAATATTATTATTTAATATTTTAGAAATATTAAATATAAATTAATAAGAGAGAGTCTTATTAATATTATTACAATTATTATTATTTTAATTTCTAAAAGAGTTTAGGAATTAATTTAATATAAATACTCTCTCATTTATTCTAATTGGATTAGATTAGGAAAAAATTAGTTAAAGGAGTTTAATTAATTATCCCTAATAAGATTAGGGAGCTTAATTAATTAAAAGAATTTAATTAATTAAATAAAACCCAATTCTTAATTGTTAAGGTGGGTTGCCCACATATCTATAAATAAGAGGAGTCTTATTATGGGTGGTGTGGGTTGTTGACTTTTTGACATCGTAATAATTCCAATTTGTTGGGAGTACACCTTTTTTACATAGAGATAGAAAACTAGGGTTTGAGCGATACCCCTTCTTCTTGAATTTTTTTCTTCCTTGGTGGATCACCTCTGAGAGCCCAAACATTTGGGTGGCTAACGTTGATCGAAGGAAGGAACCAAACCCGGTGGATTCAAGTTGAGCGAAAAGGATTTGGAGGTGAACTTGTACGAGGAAGCTTCGATCTTGAGGTATGATTTTATTCTTTATCTTTTCTTTTAATTTAATTAATAATTATGCATAAAGGGTGATCCGGGTATATGGTTTGTAAAAATTTTTAAACTCTACGATTTTACGCTTAGCACTTTTTTTGCAATTTGATTGCGTTATGAATATTATAAAAACCTAACGATGGCATCGAGCCAAACCTTTATCACGAATTATTAATTGTTTTAATTTGATATGTATATTGATATGTGTTTTTAACAATTTAATTGGGCATAATTTTATTGTATAAAATTTATTAAAAAAAAAAAAAAAAAAAAAAATTAATTTAAAAAAAAAAAAAAAAAAATTTTTTTTTTGAAAAAAAAAAAAAAAAAAAAAAAATTAAAAATATTTTATTTGAGCATATTATATAAAATTTTTATTTTTAATATTATATATATAAATTATATATAAATCATATTTAAATTTAAAAATGAAAATATAAAAAAAAATTATGAAAAAAAAAAAATAAAATATATATAATTTATAAAAAATTATATATATATAATTGTATATATATAAATATATAAATAAAAAATGAAATTTATATATATTTATATATATATATATATATATATATATATAATATATATATATATATATATATATATATATATATATATATATATATATATATATATATATATATATATATATATATATATATATATTAAAATAAAATATTTTATTTTAATTTTAAAATAAAAGTTTATTTTAATATTAAAATATAAAATTTATTTTAATTTTAAAATAATATTATATAAAATAAATTATTTTAATCTTAAAATAAAAGTTTATTTTAATTTTAAAATAAAAGGTTTATTTTAATATTAAAATAAAAAGTTTATTTTAATTTTAAAATTAAATTTCATTTTAACTAATTAGAGTTGGAATTGGATTCCATAATAACTAATTGGAGTTGAAATTGGATTTTATTTTTCCTAAAATAAAGGAGTTTATTTGTGAATAGGAAAAGTAAATCCATTTTCCTTAAATAAAGGAGTTTATTTAGATATGAAATAAGATTTCATATTATTCAAAATAAAGGAGTTTATTTGTGAATAGGAAAGAAAATCCTAATTTCCTTAAATAAAGGAGTTTATTTAAATATGAAATAAGATTTCATATTATTCAAAATAAAGGAGTTTATTTGTGAATAGGAAAAGAATATCAAGTGTTTCCTTTAATAAAAGATTTTTTTTTACATGGAATTGGATTCATAATTAATTAAAATAAAAGGAGTTTATTTTAATTAAAGATTTTTTTTACATGGAATTGGATTCCATAATTAATTAAAATAAAAGAGTTTATTTTAATTAAAGATTTTTTTATATATATGGAATTGGATTCCATAATTAATTAAAATAAAGGAGTTTATTTTGATTAAAATTTTTGATTAAAATAAAATAGTTTATTTTATTCAAAATTGGATAAATTAAAATAAAATAGTTTTATTTTGATTTAAATTTGGATTAAAATAAAGGAGTTTATTTTGATTCAAAATTAGATTTTATCTTAACTAAATTTGCCCATTAAATGATATCATATATATATTAAATGTTTATTATTCATAAGATGAATGTTATTTATTGATGCGTATGGTGATGTGTATGATAATAAATGGGATTGATTATGGATATTGACGATGTGATTGGATTTTATTTTAGTTGGATGCATGAATGTATGGGTTTTATTAAATGGGGATTCTGCGTACCTCGTCTTCTCTAATTTTTTCTTAATGTAAATTCTATCTCCTCTCTATGTACTTCCCTTATGGCTGTTGATCGAGGTTTCTATTTATTTTAAATAGTTTTGTAATAGGAATAGTTAGAATTAATTTTGAAAAATTGGAGATCGAAAAAGCAAGGCGCTTGAAGACCCGTTTGTAATGGAGCAGGGTTTAAATGTAATAGTTATATTTAAATATTATTTCTTGCACCCCTAGGGTTTGACCTTTTGGTTCACTTGGTGGCTCTAGTGAACGAAACTAGAATAAAAGTCCATAATCAATCAGGGTAGAATATAGTATTCTATATGTGCATGTTTATACTATATATATATATATATATATATATGAAACATGCTTAGCATGTTCATTAATATATTATATTTATATATATATATATGCATGCATGCTAAAACAGATGAGACAAATTTAATAACAAACCCTCAATTTTTATATATTAAGTCTAAGCGTTCAAAGATATTTGGAATATCGAGCGTTAAGCCTTCTAGCATGATAAAATTAATAGAGTATTAAATATTTAATATGAGTTTGTTGTGTCACCACAAAGGCAGTATTAAGTATTTAAGATGTTAATTTATCACATTTGATGCTTATAAAGAAAATTGAACAATATTGTTTTGTTGTGTCACCACAAGGATGATATTTTCTTTTTGAATATATGGAGTGCTAGGTGGGACTTAACTTGGATAATTTTGATTGGGATGTGCCACCACTTGATCAAAATAATCTAAGAGGCAAAATCTGAGGAGTTGCATAGTTGATGTAATTGACAAAAGTTGTCTACCTATTTATTTATATATAGTTTGTTGTGTCACCACAAAGGCTATACATTTGAAATGGGATCCTTATTCTCACTAGCAAATCTTTAATTAGATTTTGCTTAACTATATAAGTGAGGTAATATAGTTTGAAGAAAATAGTGGGAGATACCAATTTAAAACAAGACCTAATTTATTTTGGTAATTAATAAAAGAATGTATGTTAAAATGTTGTTAATTACAAATTCATTTACTGAAATTTTACAATGTCTAAAATTACTATCAACTGCGAAGCATATTAGATGCTAAATTAATGGGGATAGAATTAAGCGGATTGGTTAAGGAATTTGAGAATAGTTCTCATGGTTTGAAAAGCTATCTTATGTCATTAATCGCTATCCTGCGCATGGTTGCGAACAATGCCTCTGAGGAAGAGATTGCTACTTTTAGAAAGTGGCGAGATGATGCACGATTGGCTCGATGCATCATGCTGCATCCATGAGTATGAGCTTGTGTCGGCGTGAAAACTATGGATGCTCTCTATATTCTCCTGCACATCAGTAGTTGATGGTGAGGAAAATGGGGCCGATAGATATCGAGATATCTAAGGAGCTCTTCCGATCTAGAATGGCCATGGCACTATAAATGCAGAACAAAAGTTCTTAACATAATCAATTTGATTGATCGATTAGGACAACGGTTTTTGTCATGGATGGAGAGTTGAGCGAAGATTTGATCTTGCACTCTCCTCCGGGACTCCTTTCACAATTGTTGTGAATTTTTCATATGAACAAGCTAGATATCGACCTTCATTGATTTGCTTAACATATTGAAAAATGTTGAGAGTCACTTTCAACCAAGAAAGATCAAGTCTTCTTGGTAGGGGCCAAAGGATCTTACGAAAGAAGAAACGATTCAAAGAAGGTAAATAGAAAGGCATAAACAAAGGATAATAAGAACAAAAGCGTCACGGATAGCAAAGGGTTTGCTTCCTTTTGCAATAAGCACAGGACAACTTTGGAAAGAAAGCTGCGAAGCATCTTGCGAGGCTAACGAAAGAAGCTTAGTGAAGTTTGGTTTACAATCTGATTTTTGTTCATGATTGAAATAAATTTTTCTTTAAAGTCGAGTTCTACTTGGGTATTGGATCTGACTTTGGTTATCATAAATATAGATTTATGAAGGGACCAAGCGAGTAAGAAAGCTAAACAAAATATAAGTAATCTATGTGTGGAAAATGAAGCAAAGGTTGCCATATTAGCCATAGAAACTTATAGTTTAGCAATACTACTGAACAAATCTATTAAGTCGATAAGTTGTTATTGTATTCGATTCTTGTTAAAATATTATTTCCATTTTATTGTTGGACAATAAAATCTTTGGTATTATAATTAATTAAGAACAATTGTTGTTACATTTATAATAATAATGTTTTGTATAGAATGGAATATTACTTAATAAATTTTGTATACTTGACTTACATGAAAATAATTTTGCATATTGAACAAATTAGTATAAGAAAAGGAGATGATCATTCAAAGAGTTGAATGTGTGTGTATTTGTGCTTTGAAATACTGAGTGAATTATTTGAAAGGTTCAAAAAATTGAAGTGAAACAAATTGACAAAGTATTAAGATTCTTTGATTAGATCGAGGAATAAATACTTGTGCAATAAGTTTCTAGATCATCTCAAATGGTTTTCTCATAATGGACACATCATCGATACATAATAATTGATTGATGTATCTGAATGAAAAATCGTACCTTGTTGGACATAGTGCGGTCCATAATGATTTTTCTGACATTCCGGTATCCTTACAGGATCATGTCCTAGAAATGGTTTGCATATCTCTGAAAATGGTAACCTCAAAATCCATTTGAAGACTCCATAAAAGTTATGGACGGGGAGGATTCTAATCTTAAGTATGTTAAGATAAGGGGTTGTCGACTTATGTGAAAAGGTTTCAAAGGATAAGCTTGGGACAAGATTTGACAAATCTGATTTGTGGGACATCCTAAAAAGTAAGTTTAGGGTATATGTTCTATAATCCTACTTAGCAAAAAGGTGTTTTTTGTTGAAAACACGCTGCTTCTAAGATAAAGGTGTTTATCATTGAAGGGGGCTAGTGGGAGGATAATAGATCTTGAAAGTTCAAGAACCACAAAACACTATATAAGTCGAATAAGAGGAACACATAGATAGACCTATTGTACCTGGCAGAATCGTAAATGCGGAATAGTACAAAAGATACCTAGGAGGTATGGATTCATCATGGATGATGATGATGAGTACATCATAGAAGATGATGATCGAGTTACATTCGATGAGGTAAGACTTCTAGTGTGTACAAAGGGTCGATTAGGGCGTCGTGACATTCCTAATATTATATGTTGATATACTACGGATGAGGAATGACATACCAATGCTACTGATCGATAAAGATAAAGTTGTCTAAACATTCCTCCATGAATGATTTGGAAGAGTATCTTAATTGGGGATATAAATCTATATAGATAGATTTAAGAGGATGCTCGACTTAACCCGAGCGTATATATTCATTTGATGCTAAAGTCGTTTTAGCATGGCAAACTCAAGAGATGTCTCATGTCGATGAGCTATGGGTGTATCTCTCTTAATAGTCCCCATAGACTCTCAAAAAGAGAGATGCATGATGAGTGACAATCATGTATCTGATGCAATGAAATATCTGAGACACGATGTTGATCGGTCGTATTATGGAGAAGTTCACTATGAGTCGGTGAAAAACATCTTAAAGTTCTTAGCAAGCACTAAGGATGTGATCATATTCATGGTGGGTCTAAATTAAAACTAGAGGGCTTATGAGACTCAAGTTTTTTCGAGACGGAGACGAAGATGACGAAAAAAATCCACTTTAAGGTAAAGTGTTACCTTGAGCGATGGTGCGATGAATTGGAAAGGTTCCAAACAACAAAAGAGTTCTTTGGTTTAGTGATAAAGACAAAGTATATAGCTATAAATGAAGCTGCAAGTTGATTGTTTGGATTAAAAGTTCATTCTGAACTAGGAATAGTTCTAAGTCTCATCTTGGATCTAAACATGTGTTGTGGCACTTTCATTTGATTATTAGAATCATTGAAGATGGGAAATCACTATAGAGATAGTGGACTCTCATGAACAACATTACATATCCATTAACTAAAGCTTATCCAACGGCGGGGATAATCGTCACTTAGAGAGAAGAGTATGAGATACCATGACGATTGGCTTTAGTGCAAGTGGGAGATTGAAAGTAGTATGCACACAAGCCCGATCATGTTTGATGATAAAGCGTATACTTTGTAACAATCTTATTCATTTATTAATAAAAAGTATTAATTTATTAAAGGCTTTTAATTATCTACATGATCTTTGTTTTATAATATGTGATAAACCCATAGTTTTAAGCAATGCTTTTAGAATAATGATGATGATCATTCTAATGAGATCTAAATTCTTAGAAAGCTTAAAACTAAAATAGTTCCCAATCGTTGGATTACTAAATTGGGGATTAGTGAATCCGGATAGATTGATACATCGTTAACTTGCTCGTTGGATGAGGATGATTGATCTCATGATCATTTGTGTGGAACACTAAAGCAGTATGTAGGTGCTTATTAGAGAATAAGTTCATTTGAGCATTGGCTCATTAAGGAATACCTAATGGAGTTTTATTTGCTGTCGATAGGAATTCTGTGTAGTGATAGTAGTCTGAAGTGATCCTTGGACTTGAGATCATCATAGTATCTTGTGTATGATGAGTTATACTTTGACTTATTCCTTAAGACCCTTAGGGTATATCAAAGGGTATGCTTGGGTATAATAAGTTGTACATGGAGATAATGTATGATCGATAAAGAATCTACCACTTCTAATAAAGAGAGAGAAATGTCTATGTGATTAGATAAATGACAACCCGGTGAGTCCTTGGCGGCGAAATGAAATTAGAAAGGAGTTTCTAATTTGCATTATTTGAGTTGTGCGTTTAAGGATCGAAAATACATATAATTAAATAAAATAAGACTTGTGATAATTCCATGTCTTATATTTAATTTGGGACGTTGTATGGTGGAAGGATTGAATTATCTGGTAACTATTTACTCGAAAGGTTCTTTAATGATTAATGTTGAAATCTATATTATCTGGAAAGTCGTTGATGATCATTGGGAGAACATCCTATTGTAGAATAAATATTATTTATTTAAATAAATTAATTGTTTAATTTATTTATTTAAATAAAATTAAATTGTTCTAATTGATTTATTCTGCAATAGGTTTAATATGGAGAACCTAAAGGTCACACACCATAAAAGGAAGAATAATTATTTAAGAAGTTAATGGCATAATCGTAATAATATGTTAAGTATATTTAATTTTAATCTATGGTGATAGAATAAATTAAATAGCTTAATATTATTATTTAATATTTTAGAAATATTAAATATAAATTAATAAGAGGAGTCTTATTAATATTATTACAATTATTATTATTTTAATTTCTAAAAGAGTTTAGGAATTAATTTAATATAAGTACTCTCATTTATTCTAATTGGATTAGGAGGGAGGAAATTAGTTAAAGGAGTTTAATTAATTATCCTAATAAGATTAGGGAGCTTAATTAATTAAAAATTTAATTAATTAAATAAAACCCAATTCCTTAATTGTTAAGGTGGGTTGCCCACATCTATAAATAAGAGAGAGTCTTATTATGGGTGGTATGGGTTGTTGACTTTTTCAACACGTCGTAATAATTCCAATTGTTGGGAGTATACCTTTTCTATAGAGATAGAAAAACTAGGGTTTGAGCCATAACACCCATCTTCTTGAATTTTATTCTTCCTTGGTGGATCACCTCTGAGAGCCCAAACATTTGGGTGGCTAACGTTGATCGAAGGAAGGAACCAAACCCGGTGGATTCAAGTTGAGCGAAAGGGATTTGGAGGTGAACTTGTACACGAGGAAGCTCGATCTTCAAGGTATGATTTTATTCTTTATCTTTTAGTTTAATTAATAATTGTGCATAAAGGATGATCCGGGTATATGGTTTGTAAATTTTTTTAACTACGATTTTACACGCTTAGCACTTTTTATGCAATTTGATTGCGTTATGAATATTACAAACCTTTCTATAGGCGACGTCGTGAATGACGATGATAAGTTGATAGGTATCGATATGACATACTATCCAAGTCTTGGATGAGAGTCACAATTTTGAATGATATTTCTATCATTAATAAATTTCATGACGTATTCTTGAAGACTTCTTAGCCCACCCCTAGAGCGTGAAATTGAATTTTGTATTGACCCCAGTAAAAAACCCATTTCTTCAATCCTTAAATATTTCTTCAACGTACCAAAACGAACGTATAAGGCGCCAAAGAAGTTGGCTCGAGCTGTTGAAGATTATGATTATACCATTCAATATCATCGTGGAAGAGCGAACGTGGTAGCTGACGTATTGAGTAGAAGATAGTATGCGTTTACGAGTGCGATGTTGTTAACATAAAGACCCATTTCGTATAACTTACAAATGATGAAGATAGAGTTAAAGACTCTAGGGACCCACATGAAGATAACGAATATACGATTAGAATCGACTTTAATCGATAAAGTTAATGCCCCAAAGCTACATACTCGGAAATGATGAAGGTGAAGAAGAAGGTTCAAGAGGGCGTTATTCTAGAAGCAAGAATCGACGAAGAGAGGAAATCTCAACCCTTGATTTTATTGGCCCATTTGAAATCCTCGACCGAGTAGGAACTGTGTCTTATAGACTCGTTTTACCACCAAGTATGTCACGTGTTCATAACATTTTTCATGTATCGATTATTTACGTAAATATGTGAATGACCCAAACCACATTATTGAGTTAGAACCGAATGAAATAGCGGAAGATTTAACGTATGAAGAGGTTCTTGTTCAAATCTTGGATAAGAAGGAACATATTCTACGCTCCAAGGTTATACCTCAAGTCAAAGTTTTGTGGAGAAACCACGATGTTGAGGAAATGACCTGGGAGTTAGAATCTGAAATAATATCAAGGTATCCTTACCTCTTCGACATATCGTCGAATGCGTGACGTAAATTTCTAGGGCGAAATTCCATAAGGAGGGGAGATTGTGAGACCCCAAATTTTATGAATAAAGATTTAAATTTCTCGAAATATTTTTTTGAATATTATGGTGTGGATTTGATATAATGTTATAGTTGTGGGTAATATTTATAAATTTTACAAAGTATGCAAGTTGTTGTATTATATTCGATTGGTAGGGGAATATTATTTTTGTAGGGAAATATCCGTACGATGGCACAATCATTGGTGGACCCCACAAAGAAATTATTGTCGAAGTGAGAAAACGACAGAAATATTTTTATGAAAATAATGGCGGAAGTTTTACCGTTAATACTGTTAAACTACCTGGTAGTAAAAGTATAGTAATACGCGTGGTTGCATAGTAGTACACGGTATTGATTATTGATGCTTATGTGAGAAGTCACTCAGTTTTGTTCAATTATTGCTACAGTAATTGTTGCAAAGTATCTCACGTTATTTGATTCAATTATTGTCGATATTTTATATATTATTAAATCAATAATTGAGATGACAAAGTTATTAATATTATTATTTACAATATTAACGATGTCTAGAAGTACTGCCAAGGAGAGGTTTGGTCACCTAATTGCGCGCCATTAGGGAAAAATCCTTATTGGAAAGCCCCCTCTTTTCTGGGAATGACCTGGTCGATTAATATTGCGAATTATAATAATGATGATAAATGTTGTTAAAAATATTGAGAGGATTTTTATGAAGTAGTTGTTGTA
Organism: Panax quinquefolius; assembly: GCA_020205615.1. Classification (NCBI taxonomy): domain Eukaryota; kingdom Viridiplantae; phylum Streptophyta; class Magnoliopsida; order Apiales; family Araliaceae; genus Panax; species Panax quinquefolius. Next base: position 300,414 of record JAINUW010000325.1, on the reverse strand, counting down.
AATTTTCTTATTATTTGGATCTCTACTTACCCATTTTTCAAAATAATCGATGTAAAGTTATTCAAATATATTAAAGGTGGGGCCACATGTGGGAATAAAATTGAAGGTGGGAGAAATGTGTTATACTATGGGATGAAAATAAAGGAAGAAAAGGGGGGGGAATAGATGACTTGTAAGGAAGGGAATTTATATACATGTGATGTGTGTGTATATATATATGATGTGTGTGTGAGTGGAAAGTGGTGGGTGAAAGTGATGGGTGTAGAGTGAAAGTGATGTATGTGTGTATGTTGAAAATGGGGTGGGGGAAGGAGATGTATTAAGGAGGAAATGCATATATATAATGTGTGTGTGTGTGTGAATTAGAAAAAAGGGGATGGGTTGGATGCCTTGGGAGAATGGGTGTATATATTTATATAATATATATATAACATATGTATGTTGGATGTATATATATATAATATTAAGTGTGTGGAATAATATGGAGATGTTTGTATGATGATAGTAATGTGTGAGTGTATGAAAGTGATGGGTATGAAATGGGTTGCATTGAAAAATCAAATCCGTGTTTCTTCTTAATACATCCGTGAATCCCAAATTAATTCGCCAGTGAAAATTCAATTTGTCATATGCGTCGTGATTTTTCTTAACAAGATTCTTCTTCCATTCTCCTATAAATAGGTTGCTCAGTTAGAATTGAAAATCACACCAGAAGTTCAGAGAATTCTCATCTATAATCTTGAGCATATTTATTTAGAGTTTTAAGAAGCTTTGAGTGTAGTGCAAGTTTTCTTCAAGAATATCCTCGCCTACTACCAAATTTAATACTCTTCTTTTTACTAGTAGGGATATTATTTGTTGTACTTGTAAGGGTATTATTTCTTTCATATTCATGAAAAGAACTTCATTATTCCATTCTTTATTATTCTGTTGGAATAACTTTGTATACGCGACTTCCCTATACTTGGTGAAATTCTTCAGTTATTCCATTCTTTATTATTATGTTGGAATAACCTGTCTATGCGAAGTACCGCATACATGGTGAAATTCTTCTGTTATTCTATTCTTTATTATTCTCATTGGAACATCTCAGTCGGTCTGCAATTTTACTTTGACACGTTCCGTTATTTATTATTCATTGGAATATTCTCGTTCGCGTGCGTTCGCAAGACACGGTTTTGTTATTTATTATTACGTTGGAATAACTTTTATCATCTGCGGTCTATCGCATGCTTGGTGATTTCTTTTGTTATTCCATTCTTTATTATACTAAGTTGGTTAAAGTTTTGGCTTTTATACTCCATGAAATTAGAATATCCTTGATATTTAAAGCTTCATCCAAAGATCTTTTCATGGAAATATTCTTCCGAGAATTCTTGAGTTTTACCCCACAAAAGCGTATTCATGTTGACAATTTGGACGTTATTGGTTCTGGATAAATTAATTCTTGAACTTGTTTTATTGAATTCTTATATCATTGTCATCATCCTCATGTTTATATTATGTTGAAAGTCATATGTGGCTGTAGTGCATAGATGGACTTGGTATGATTATGACCGTGGATTATTCGGTATAATCATGGCCGTAATGTTATAAATGATGTGGTAAAAGTCCTTATTGGCCCGTGATGCATTGATGGAAAGTTGTTGTTGGCATGATCATTTACCATTGATGAATACATCTATATCCTTGGCCCGTAGTAATGGATAATTTGTGGTTGTGATACTAATGAATATCCTTGGTAGTAGTGCGGGGATGATGTGGATTATTTATTAAGTTGAGTCTCAAATGATAAAAGTGATGAAAAACCTTTTTAAATCATAAAAGATAGTAGTTTTTATTCTCTACTTGATTCTTTTAATGTATTGCTTGTTCCACTGTAGTTAAACTTGATGTTTGTTATATTTTTTCAGTTTAACACTGTTGAAGGCTAATGATAATTTATTCTGCATTATCTTAGTCATAATATTTCTTACTGGGCTAGTTGAGCTCACCCTTTTGCTTTCATTGTTCTCTTCAGGAAATGAGAACGTAGCAGGGACTAGTCGGGGAATGGAGTGACGGTCTAGATGATAGCATTAGTAATCCTCACTATTTTATGAATAGTGTGTTAATAAATGTATTGAGGACTTATTTTGAGTTTGAATACTGTCTAGAAGACAATATTTTTATTAAAACTCACATCTCATGTTGTATATTTAAGATTGTATTTGTATTTTGTACCATGTATTTGGCGACTCAGAATAGGTGATGTATACCTATTTTGGGGGCATCGCAGTTGGTATCAAAGCTTAGGGATATGATCCCTGGCTGAGATGTGAGACAAGAACTAGGAGGGGAGAGACGGGAAATTCCATCGCTAGTATGACCTACCTAAGTTTATTTGGTATTTAATTGGTCGGTCAGAGTATAGGGATAATATGTGATATGTTAATTAACCCTTATTTTGTGACAGTGTTTGAAAATGGCATCTGAAATTGTTGAGATCAGCAGTGAAGCACATGAGACCGTTGAGTCACCAACGATCAATACCCAGGATAATGTGCAACAGGAAGACAATAATGCTTAGGTAAATAACAACATCGATCAAATGATGAACGATGGGATGTTAAGAGGCTTTATGAAATTCATACAACATCAGGTAAGAGAGACTCCTATTCAAAATATAGGTGGAAATAATGACAACCCACTTGGTGGTCACCGCTAAGCGATTCAGGAGCCGGGACCACCGAGTTTTTGGGAAAGCCGTAACCACTTAAGGCGTAGAGCGTGGTTAAAGCAGATCACCAAGATATTTGATGTCTTGGGATGCTCCGAGGAGCAAAAGGTTCCCTTTACCACCTTTATGTTGCGTGAAGAGGCAGATTACTGGTGGGAATCTGTAAAACGTACCCAGCCTAACGCACTCAAGATGTCTTGGGAGAAGTTCCAAGAATTATTTAACGATAAGTACTTTCCTGAAAGTATTCATCATATGAAGGAGGTGAAATTCATCAAGCTGGAGCAAAATAATATGACCATGTCGCAGTACGAAGCCAAGTTTGCCGAGTTATCCCGGTTTGCGTCCCATTTGGTTGATAATGAGGAGAGAATGACGCGAATGTTTCTAAGAGGTTTAAAACCCGAGATACGTCAATATCTTATCTATCATAAACTGTGTTTGTATTCAGATGTTGTTAATAGGGCTTAGTTATTGGAGCGCGATAATGAGTCAACCTAACCAAAAGAGAGCAGCCGACATAATGATAATACCAGTGATAGCAGTCATCGAAACGGTGATAACAAGCGTGGAGGGAATCAACATGCCAAGAATGGTAACCACTTCGGTGGTAATCATGGCCAAGATAATAGAAGTGGAAATTTCAAGAAGAGGAGGTTTAATAATGATGGAAAGACAGCAGCATCAGCACCCGTTTCAAAGGAAGAAGAACGACCACCGATCGTATATTTCAAATACGGACAGGAGGGACACATCCGTCCAAACTGTACGCAGCAATCCAAAGCATGTTTCAATTGCGGAAAAGAAGGTCACCTGGCCCGATTTTATCGTGTAGCGAAGTCAAGTCCAGCTGGGATTGTGATACCAAAGGATGTCCCAGACAAGTCAAAATCAGTAGTTTAAGAGAGAGCATTTTTTTTTGTGACAAGGAACCTAAACAAAGTTATCACAGGTAAGTTAATCATAAATTCTTGCGAAGTTTATAACTTATTCGATCTGGGATTACCCTACTCTTGTATTTTACCTAGTTGTGTTCAACGTTTGACCTTGGCTCTTGAGAAATTAGACTTTGACTTATCTGCTAAAACTCTGTTAGGAGAAACCTTCGTTACATCCACTGTTTATAAATCTTGTTTAATTCAAATCGACACTTTCACGTTACCTGTCGATCTTATCTCTTTGAAAATACTTGTCTTTGATGTGATTTTTTTAGAAATCGATTGGTTAACTACTCATCATGCTTTTTGTAAGGTTGTTAGCTTTCATATTCCTAACCAACCTGTTATACAAATTCAAGCAACCAAACCACTAAAGTTAATCACTGTTATATCAAGCCATAAGAAAAGAGTCCCGATCCTTTCGTTGTTGACTTCCTTGTGTGGAATGTACCGAAGCCAGACTTTCTGTAGGCGACGTCGTGAATGACGATGATAAGTTGATAGGTATCGATGTTACATACTATCCAAGTCTTGGATGAGAGTCACAATTTTGAATGATATTTCTATCATTAATAAATTTCCTGACGTATTCTTGAAGACTTCTTAGCCCACCCCTAGAGCGTGAAATTGAATTTTGTATTGACCCCAGTACAAAACCCATTTCTTCAACCCTTAAATATTTCTTCAACGTACCAAAACGAACGTATAAGGTGCCAAAGAAGTTGGCTCGAGCTGTTGAAGATTATGATTATACCATTCAATATCATCGTGGAAGAGCGAACGTGGTAGCTAACACATTGAGTAGAAGATCGTATGCGTTTACGAGTGCGATGTTGTTAACATAAAGACCCATTTCGTATAACTTACAAATGATGAAGATAGAGTTAAAGACTCTAGGGACCCACATGAAGATAACGAATATACGATTAGAATCGACTTTAATCGATAAAGTTAATGCCGCTCAAGCTACATACTCAGAGCTGATGAAGGTGAAGAAGAAGGTTCAAGAGGGCGTTATTCTAGAAGCAAGAATCGACGAAGAGAGGAAATCTCAACCCTTGATTTTATTGGCCCATTTGAAATCCTCGACCGAGTAGGAACTGTGTCTTATAGACTCGTTTTACCACCAAGTATGTCACGTGTTCATAACATTTTTCATGTATCGGTGTTACGTAAATATGTGAATGACCCAAACCACATTATTGAGTTAGAACCGAATGAAATAGCGGAAGATTTAACGTATGAAGAGGTTCTTGTTCAAATCTTGGATAAGAAGGAACATATTCTACGCTCCAAGGTTATACCTCAAGTCAAAGTTTTGTGGAGAAACCACGATGTTGAGGAAATGACCTGGGAGTTAGAATCTGAAATAATATCAAGGTATCCTTACCTCTTCGACATATCAGGTACGTACGTAAATTTCTAGGGCGAAATTCCATAAGGAGGGGAGATTGTGAGACCCCAAATTTTATGAATAAAGATTTAAATTTCTCGAAATATTTTTTTGAATATTATGGTGTGGATTTGATATAATGTTATAGTTGTGGGTAATATTTATAAATTTTACAAAGTATGCAAGTTGTTGTATTATATTCGATTGGTAGGGGAATATTATTTTTGTAGGGAAATATCCGCATTTGGCACAATCATTGGTGGACCCCACAAAGAAATTATTGTCGAAGTGAGAAAACGACGTAAATATTTTATGAAAATAATGGCGGAAGTTTTACCGCTAATCTTGTTAAACTACCCGGTAGTAAATGTACAAATGTCTGGCGTGGTTGCATAGTAGTACACCAGATTGATTATTGATGCTTATGTGAGAAGTCACTCAGTTTTGTTCAATTATTGCTACAGTAATTATTGCAAAGTATCTCACGTTATTTGATTCAATTATTGTCGATATTTTATATATTATTAAATCAATAATTAAGATGACAAAGTTATTAATATTATTATTTACAATATTAACGATGTCTAGAAGTACTGCCAAGGAGAGGTTTGGTCACCTAATTGCGCGCCATTAGGGAAAAATCCTTATTGGAAAGCCCCCTCTTTTCTGGGAATGACCTGGTCGATTAATATTGCGAATTATAATAATGATGATAAATGTTGTTAAAAATATTGAGAGGATTTTTATGAAGTAGTTGTTGTAAATTTTCTTATTATTTGGATCTCTACTTACCCATTTTTCAAAATAATCGACAGAAAGTTATTCAGTATATTAAAGGTGGGGCCACATGTGGGAATAAAATTGAAGGTGGGAGAAATGTGTTATACGGTGGGATGAAAATAAAGGAAGAAAAGGGGGTGGGGAATAGATGACTTGTAAGGAAGGGAATTTATATACATGTGATGTGTGTGTATATATAATATGATGTGTGTGTGAGTGGAAAGTGGTGGGTGAAAGTGATGGGTGTAGAGTGAAAGTGATGTATGTGTGTATGTTGAAAATGGGGTGGGGGAAGGAGATGTATTAAGGAGGAAATGCATATATATAATGTGTGTGTGTGTGTGTGTGAATTAGAAAAGGGGGATGGGTTGGATGCCTTGGGAGAATGGGTGTATATATTTATATAATATATATATAACATATGTATGTTGGATGTATATATATATAATATTGAGTGTGTGGAATAATATGGAGATGTTTGTATGATGATAGTAATGTGTGAGTGTATGAAAGTGATGGGTATGAGTGGGTTGCATTGAAAAATCAGTCCGTGTTTCTTCTTAATACATCCGTGAATCCCAAATTAATTACCTCCGTGAAAATTCAACGTCAAGGCCGTGTGATTTTTCTTAACAAGACTTCCTTCCATTCTCCTATAAATAGGATGCTCAGTTAGAATTGAAAATCACACCAGAAGTTCAGAGAATTCTCATCTATAATCTTGAGCATATTTATTTAGAGTTTTAAGAAGCTTTGAGCGTAGTGCAAGTTTTCTTCAAGAATATCCTCGCCCTACCAGTTGGAATACTCTTCTTTTACGGTAAGGGATATTATTTGTTGTACTTGTAAGGGGTATTATTTCTTTCATATTCATGAAAAGAACTTCTGTTATTCCATTCTTTATTATTCTGTTGGAATAACCTGTATACGCGGACTTCCCTATACTTGGTGAAATTCTTCTGTTATTCCATTCTTTATTATTATGTTGGAATAACCTGTCTATGCGAAGTACCGCATACATGGTGAAATTCTTCTGTTATTCTATTCTTTATTATTCTGTTGGAACATCCCGCTTGGTCAATGCAATTTATTTCGACTCGACCGTTTCTTATTATTATTATTCGTTGAATATCCTCGTGCGTGTGCGCTTTCGCACGACCGGTTTCGTTATTTATTATTCTGTTGGAATAACCTGTCTGTGCGGTCTATCGCATGCTTGGTGATTTCTTTTGTTATTTCATTCTTTATTATACTAAGTTGGTTAAAGTTTTGGATTTTATACTCCATGAAATTAGTGGAATATCCTTGATATTTGCGCTTCATCTAGTATCTTTTCATGGAAATATTCTTCTGAGCATTCTTGAGTTTTACCCCACAAAGTAGATTCATGTTGACAATTTGAATGTTATTGGTTCCTAGATAAATTAATTCTTGAACTTGTTTTATATAATTCTTATATCATTGTCATCATCCTCATGTTTATATTATGTTGAAAGTCATCTATGGCCTGTAGAGCATAGATGGACTTGGTATTATTATGACCAGGATTATTCGGTATAATCATGACCGTAATGTTACAAATGATGTGGTAAAAGTCCTCATTGGCCCGTAGTGCATTGATGGACAGTTGTTGGCATGATCATGACCATTGATGAATACAAAAATATCATTGGCCCGTAGTGCATGGATAATTTGTGGTTGTGATACTAATGAATATCCTTGGCCGTAGTACAGGATGATGTGAATTATTTATTAAGCTGAGTCTCAGCGATAAAAGTGATGAAAAACCTTTTTAAATCATAAAAGACAGTAGATTTTATTCTCTACTTGATTCTTTTAATGGATTACTTGTTCCATTGCAGTTAAACTTGATGTTTGTTATATTTTATCAGTTTAACACTGTTGAAGGCTAATGATGATTTATTCTGCATTATTTTAGTCATAATATTTCTTAATGGATTAGTTGAGCTCACCCTTTTGCTTTCATTGTTCTCTTCAGAAAATGAGAACGTAGCAGGGACTAGTCGGGGAACAGAGTGACGGTCCAGATGATAACATTAGTTGTCCTCACTATTCTATGAATAGTGTGTTAATAAATGTACTGAGGACTTATTTTGAATTTGAATACTATCTAGAAGACAATATTTATATTAAAACTCACAGCTCATGTTGTATATTTAAGATTGTATTTGTATTCTCATACCATGTATTTGGCGACTTCGTAATAGGTGATGTATACCTATTTTGGGGGCGCCACAATTGATGATTACCGAATATCCTCGATCAGAAAGTGTGGGATGATTCGATGATGTGGATTATTTATTGTCGAGTCTCAAATGATAAAATATTGATTATACACTTTTAATTCGTAAAAAGATAGTATATATCATGCTCTACTGACTCTTCTAAAATACGATTTGTATGTCTTTGGCCCAGAGTGCAAAGATGAATTGTTAATGAATATCTTTGGTCCGTAGTGCAAAGATGAATTTATTAGTATGATTATGAGCAGGAATTGTGATTTGGTATAACCATGATTTTTGATGTTTTAGGTGAAGATAGGTGATGAAAATTATATTCGTCCTGGGTGCGAAGAGGAATTTAGAATCACAATTATGATTATGAGTTATTCATATGATTATGGACAGGAATTGTTGATTGATGTTACAGGGATAAAACATTATTGGTGGACTTTTAACATGGAGAAAATAATTGATCTGATGGTCTATTTGACTCTTCTAATGGATTGCTCGTTCCGCTGCAACTATGGTTGAAAAGTTTTATCATCTACCATATGTTCTAAATCTCTGATTTATTACTGATGAAGGCTATTGATGATGTAAATTATCTTTAGTCATGATATTCTTTATCTGAGTTAGTTGTGCTCACCCTTTTTGCTTCACAATTCCTTTCGTGTAATAAGAGTGTAGTGGGTCGAAATGAGGGTAGCGATGAGAATAGAATGGTGGTCTATAGCTGTTGAGGTTCTCCCTAAATAGTATGGAAATAATTTTATTGAGAACTTTAGATAAGTGTGTAGTATTGTATACGTCATTTGATATTTAATTTTGGTGAATCGAATAGGGTGAGGTGAACCCAACTTTGGAAGGGTGTTTGCCACTATCATACAAGATGTCTAATGACATACAACCTCATGTTATCATAAGACAGGGTTGTGCACATCCACTTGTTGAGTATATCTACGAGCACTACCTATATGATCTTGGAGTTTGGTTGAAATATAATTTTTAATTGCAGATAATGGAGATAGTTATATGTTAAGAGAAGACTCACCATTAGAAAGAACATGATAGTAATCTTCTCGTTTTTCTTTGGGGACAATTGGGTCAACCAAGGATAATTCTGTGGACATATGATATCTATCATAACCTAGACGCATGGCCTCCCATATACGAAGGTTTCCTTGAGCACTTCCCAAAAATTTTAATTTCTAAAACAATTTTTGACTGTACTTTTATGTAAAGTACATTTGTAAGGTTATGGTCGAGGCACCATGAGAGTTACATACATTTGTATTAAAACTCACAGTTTAACTGTGGTCGTATTCTGCACGACAGTTCAACAGTTGTATAAATGAAGTTTGTATTTGATTTTTATAGTATGATATCTGGCGACTCAAGATGGGTGATGTATACCTATTTTGGGGGCGTCACAAATGGTATCAGAGATTAGGGATATGGTCGCTGGCGGAGATAGGAGTCTAGAACTAGGAGGGGAGAGACGAGTAATATACTTCGTTAGTGTGTGACTTACCTAAGCTAAAATTGTTTACTTGATAAGTTGACAAATTACGATATGTCAATTAACCTTTGTTTTGAAGATATATTCTAGAATGATATCTGAAATACAAGAGATGAGCAATGGGAAAATCATGATACAGAGGAAATAACCGGGAAGGTACAATCCGAAAAGGAAGCAAGGTATTCTCATCTCTTCGAACTACCAGGTACGTAAATTTCGAGGGCGAAATTTCATAAGGAGGGGAGACTGTGAGATCTAAAAATTTTATGAAATGAAAGTATTCAATTTTCTTATAATTATTATTTTATTTCGTAAATGGTGTTAGTTCCCAGTGGGCACAATAGATCTAAAAGGGGGGGGGGGGGTTGAATAGATTCTTAGAGTTTCAAAATACTTTTTTGATTTATTTTGTATTGCTAATAATTTAGCATGTGACAAACATAAGAATCTTTTCAAGCACAGCGGAATAAGTAAAAGATCCCCTTCATTGATATATTAATAATTATAAATACATTTTTCGTAGAGTTAGTTTAGTGGTAAGCAGTTTAAAACATACATAGCAGTTATAGCAGTTAATGTACATAATGTAAATGACATAAAGTAAAAGACACAAGGGGTTTTAAGTGGTTCAGAGAATCAAGCTCCTAATCCACTCTTTTGCTTTCAACTAGAAGGATTTCCACTAAGGAATGGCAGCACCCTGAATCACTAAGATTCCTTCAAGGCCAGCAGCCTTGGGACTTCAGTTCACTAAGAACTCTTCAAGGCCAGTAGCCTTGGATCTTCTCTAGTTCCCTAGGAACTCTTCAAGCCCAGCGGGCTTGGAACTTCATTTAGTCCCTTTGGACAAGAACCCCTCAGGACCTGGCTTCTTGTTGTTGTAGTAGTTGTTGTTGTTGTTGCTAAGCTGCTAAGATGTCATTAAGCTTTGATCATCTTTTGTACTTAGCAGCTTGGTGTGGTCCTCTTTGCACTCTTCTTTAAGTTTGGACCACATCTTCTTTAGTGCAGCTGATCTTCATTCTTTTCTGCTCATCTTCATCTGGTATCAGCTTTGTACCATCACCATCTAGGCTTGCTAAGTCTCTATGCTTTTAGTAGACTTTGTCTGGCACTTAGTAATCCCTGAACCCTTCTTGAATGCTTTGCAGATATGGTTATGCACTTGTTCAATTTCAGCTTTCGGTTCATGGTGATTCGTAGAGTGGCTCTCTTGATCTTCTTTGTACTCAGCCACTTTTCTGAATGCTATCTATTTGGCCTTCTTGGTTCTCGACTTGGCGCCATCTTCATGGCATTCTCATCTTTATTGAGTGAAGCTTCTATCCATTTGATTCCTTCTTCAAAGTCGCTTCACTTCCACCTTGATAGTCTCACCGCTATCGAGACTTGTTCTATCGATCTTTGGTGGAACTCGTGAGAGTCAACAATAGCATTCACCAACTCAATGATTCTCAGAACTATACAATTATCGCGAATAACTCGATCTTTGAAGCTCATGATTTATCATCGCTTCCCAATCTTCCCGTTAGAAAGTAGCCATTGAAAGTTATTCAAATTTCTTCATAGATCATGAGTTATTTGGTACAGACTGCAGATGTGACATGACATCTTTTTCTGACTTTCTGACACTGCAGTCTGCTGTTTCACTAACGCTGTCAGATATGTCACTTTGATATCTTGGGCAGGTCAACAAATTTATTCTACCCTTCTGATTTCTCGATCAGAGGTTGTCCTTTTGCATCGATGCTCTCAATAAGCTTTATTCTAATATCAATCTTCAGATTAAGCCGTTGCCAATGCCTCAATCTTCAGTTATTCGAACTCTACGATTCTGATGCGTACCTTCTTGGACTTGATCATAGTGTCTTGTTTGACTTGCTTTTTGATGTGTAGAATTAACACTACGATCTTGAAGAGTGTTCATTAGATCTCCAATGTGGAACACCTCTTCCTTGTCTTATGCAAAGGCTTCAATACTTCGCTTGCCTCGATCGCTCTCCGTGATATCGATGGCTCAATTCCTTGCTCGCCCTTTTTCAATAATAACAAGACACATCGATTTGTGGCGTGTCCAAATTTCACTTTCTCCTTGTGATCTCCCGCTCACTTATCATCAATGGATCGACCCAATGCTTAATCACTTTAGCCATGTTATTCGTGAGGTCGACCAAGATCTCAAAGCAGTGTACTCCATCAGTTCCTTTTTCATTTAGCAAACACTACGATCTTGGTTGCTTCCAAGAACGTTGTCGTCTTTCTACTTGACAGCTACTGTATTTGCTAACTTTTCTTGGTTAGTTACAGAAGTCTTCTTCTGATCTCCTTGTGGAAGACTTCATCTCGAATGGCTTCACAACTCAATCTTGATGCTGATTGAGTTGGTGCTTAGATCTTCTGTTAGCTTGCATGTCATTTGTCGAGTGCTCTGGTTTCCTTCAGGTGGGACGTATCTATGTAGCGCCAACCAGAGGCTTCATTCCTTTGGATATTCTAGGAGTGCTCATTCGTTGAGAATAGTATTTGCTCAACGATTCTGCCTTAACATTGTGAGCACATTTGTTGAGGTCTTAGTTCTGCATTCTACGATTCAGCTTTGGCAGTGCAGACACTACGACTCTGAGATCAAATCTTAACACTCTACAATTTCTGTCGTTGTGCTTGTTGTCTTTATCTGATCTTGCTCGAATATGATCTCTGCCTCTGTTATGATTAGTAGACTCTACGACATGATCTTTCTATATTTATAGTCCTTGTACATCATTTCTTTTTAAGGATTTTACAAAGCTGTTTTACTTATGTAGGATCAACCTAACATATTTGATCAATTCATTTTAAATCCTTATACATATGTTTCTATTGTCTATCAAAGGACTTTATAGCTTTTCTTAATGCAAGCATACTTGCATATTCATTCATATATATATATATATATATCATAATCAAATCATATATAAATAGGAATATCATTCACATGTTTATTTCTGATAATCTCCCCCTATTTGATTATGACAAAAACAATAAGTGCATATGTATGTTATGAATGGAACTTATATACAGTGAGTAGCTGTATTTCTAAAACAGATAATCATGAATGTCATTTATAATGATGTGGAATTTTAATACACTGACATTTTACATCCTGGATCCAGAACATACCTGACTAGTTAGAGATATACCTCTTTGGTTCCATGTATGCTTCCAGGATGTCTTTTGATTAGCTATTCATTTGTTTGATTCCTTTGCTCCCCCTGGGATGTGGAGCTATTCAATTCTTCTACTTTTGGTTCTGGCTCTGGCTCTGGCTCCCCCTCAGCCTTAGGCTCCCCCTCACCTGATGAACCACCTCTTTCTTCTACTTTCTCTTTATTTGTCTTCTTGACTTGTTTGCTCCTGCTCTCCTTGCTCTTTCTAGAGTGCCTCTTTTTCTCCCCCTTTTTGTCATTAATCATTTGAGAGAGCTGCTCCATGTTGGACATAAGCTGCTCCATCATGTAGGAGGAATTTCCAACTTCATGCTTGATTTCTTGTTAACTCAGCTCCAGTTTCATAAAGAAGGACTGAGTCAGGTGGTCAATCTTATCAGAGAGGACTTTGAGTTTCTCTTCATTTTCCTTTTGCGCTTGTAGAGCTTTAGCCTTTTGACTATTTAGAGCCTTGAGATAGATGCGATCTCTTTCGCTTACTTTGAGGGATACATGAACCATTATTGTTTGGAGTTTCTCTTGAATGGAGTTACCTTCTGAGGTTGTCAGCTTCTTTGACTCTTCAGTGAATAGAGATATTCTCTCAATCAGTTCATCAGAATTCTTTGTCAGCTCCTTTTCCACAGATATTTTGTCATTTACTTGTGCAATCCTTGGTTGAGTATCAGATTGGACTCTACGATTTGCTTCCTTGGACAGATTGTCGAAGGTGTTAAAAATCTGAAGAATCGTTGAGTACCAATCGATATTGGAAGATGAAGGGATGTTGGACAACAGTTCTTGAGCAGATGAAGGCTTCTCATTTTGAGCTTGAATACCATCAGTTCTAGAGTGAGCAGACTCTATGATTATCTCCTTGGTTATACATCTTCTTCCTTCAGAGTCCACTCTACGATCATAGGGAATATAATAATTGCCAGCATGTCGATAGACTTTGTAATGAGGCTCGTTGTTGATCATCATTGTTGCAAACTACTTAACTCTGGGGAAGTTTTGTGATACCAGTTCCAAATTTGGGAAATGAGAGTAGCACCAGCTGAAGTAACTTCCATCTATCTCAGTGTGTGCCTTTAACCATTGCATCCATGGAAAAAACCATCTTATCAGAAGGTCTTCAGTGTCATACAGTATTGTTGTGCGGTCTAATTCCATGTTTTTCCAGTCGTGGAGTACTTCATCTGTGGTCATTCTAACAACTCAAAGTTGTTCACTTCCTTGATTTATCCATCTTGTTGGTGGTTTTGCTGGTGGCTCATCAAAAACTTCCACTACAATTCTTTTGCTAATTTTGGTTGGAGAGAGAACAGGATAGTATTCTAGTTCCTCAGATTCCTGATTTGCAGAGTTGGAATCTTTCTCAATCTCTTCCTTTTCTGAGCTTAAACTTTGTTGCTTCCTTTCATTAGAATTATCAATAGATTCTTCTTGCTGACCTCCATTTTCAGAGTCTTCTTCAGCAATGTCTTCCTTGGAATCATCTCCTTCAAAGCTGGTCCTGTCATCAGTATTTTCTTCCCCTGATGCGGATTCACCGTCACTTAGTTCATTTGTTTCAGTAGATTGATCATTTCTCTTCTTTGAGGCAAATTGAGCTATCAATCTGATTTCTTCTTCTTCTTGGTAGTTCAGTTGTGGGTGAATTAGATACTCCTCATTCTTCTTCTTCTTCTTCAAACTCTGAGTTCTTTGAGTCAGCATACAGACTTTCTTGAGGTTCATCATTAGCAGGTGCTGATGTTTCTTTCTCAACCTCATCATTATTTGATCCATCATGAGAACATGTTGGAGCATTTGCATCTGGACATTCAGATGGGTCATCTTGTAGCTTTTCTTCATCTTCAAAGTGAGTACTCTGAGAATTGGCCATAGGACTTACGTATTCTTCTTTATCAGCAGAGTTTACATCTTCTTTTATGAACCCAGCTCCACCTTCATCACTGAATCTGTTCTTTGGATCATCAGTCTTGAGATCATCAGTTCCCCTCTCTTCCTTCGACTCTACGTCCTCTTCTTTGTCAGATGTGCTTCCTTGGGGAACTGGAATTTGTCTGTTTATTACTTTAGCTTTCTTTTTGAATGGCTCTTGAAGTAGCCTGCTGCTTCTTCGCTTTGTGGTTTCAGTAGTTGAGGCTTTTTCTTCTACATCCTTGTCTTTGGTGGATAGACTTCTTGGAGAGGCCTCAGTTTTCCTCATGCTCTTAGGGTTCTTCTTGGCTGGTGTGGTCGCCGTTGGTACATAATTATCTGATTCAGAGCTTTCTGACTCTTTTGCTTTCCTCTTCTTTGTAGGGGCTTTGCTACTGCTCCCAGTTGTCAGCCTCCTATTTTCATTTGGGTTTTTCTTCCAGTTTACGAAAAGCTGTGGAGACATTATCTTGTGAACATTAAGAATTTCGCCATCATCATCCTTAATTTTATTCTTCAACTTTTTCTTTAGGATGATACTTAAGAATCTCCCATGAAAAACCTTTGTGAGTGGTTTTTTCAGTTACTCTTTTCTTTTCTTCCTTATCCAGCCATTTAGACATATGATCGAGCAGGACAGCTCCAAAGTTGATGAGTTCCTTTAGGACTATGGCAGACATGATCTTCAGCGGTTGGTTAATCACAGTATCGTGTGCAGTGTCTTTGCATAAGATACATTTCCCCACTATTTCAGCAAGAAACTCGAATTCTTCAGGAAACTTCTTTTTCTTCATATCCTTGAAACTAGAGTTTCATCTCTACTGCATAATCTTCTTAGGTTTTTCTGTGTCGATCTCTTCCAGGCTTTTCAGATTTCGGTCAGGAAGACTTAAGCATAGATTGATGTCAGAAGCATTTAGTTTTAGACTCTGACCTTTAACCTTGGTGGAGAGGATTCCAGAATTTATAGTTGCGTTTGAATGGAATTCCTTGACCAGGTCACTATATACTCGTGTGTTTTCTTCAAGACATTTTTGTTAGGTTTGTAATATTCAAGTGCGCAATCAAATTGCACAAAATTAGCGGAAACGTGTAAAAAATCAGAGTTTAAAAATTTACAAACCATATACCCGGATCACCCTTTATGCACAATTATTAATTAAACGAAAAGATATGAAGAACAAACATACCCTTGAAGATCCGAGCTTCCTCAGGTACAAGTTCACCTCCAATCCTTTTCGCGTTCAACTTGAATCCACCGGGTTTGGTTCCTTCCTTTGATCAACGTTAGCCACCCATATGTTTGGCCTCTAGAGGTGATCCACCAAGGAATAATAAGAATTCAAGAAGATGGGGTATTTGGCTCAAACCCTAGTTTTCTATCTCTATAGAAAAGGGTACTCTCCAACAAATTGGAATTATGTCGTTGTAAAAGTCAACAACCCCCATCACCCATAATAAGACTCCTCTTATTTATAGATGTGGGCAACCCACCTTAACAATTAAGGAATTGAGTTTTATTTAATTAATTAAATTCTTTTAATTAATTAAGCTCCCTAATCTTATTAGGGATAATTAATTAAACTCTTTTAACTAATTTTCCTTCCTAATCCAATTAGGAATAAATGAGAGTACTTATATTAAATTAATTTCTAAACTCTTTTTAAATTAAAATAATAATAATTGTAATAATATTAATAAGACTCCTCTTATTAATTTATATTTAATATTTCTAAAATATTAAATAATAATATTAAGCTATTTAATTTATTCTATCACCATAGATTAAATTAAATATACTTAACATATTATTACGATTATGCCATTAACTTCTTAAATAATTATTCTTCCTTTTATGGTGTGACCCTTTAGGTTCTACATATTAAACCTATTGTGAATAAATCAATTAGAATAATTCTAATCTTATTTAAATAAATAAATTAAACAATTAATTTATTTAAATAAATAATATTTATTCTACAATAGGATAAGCCTCCCTAGCGATCAACGACTTTCCAGATAATATAGATTTCAACATTAATCATAAAAGAACCTTTGAGTAAATAGTTACCGTACAATTCAATCCTTCCACCATACAATGTCCCAATTAAATATAAGACATGGAATTACTGTCAAGTTTTATTTTATTTAATTATATGTATTTCGATCCTTAAATGCACAACTCCAAATAATGCAAATTAGAAACTCCTTTCTAATTTCATTCTCGCTTAACCAAGGACTACTGGGTTGTCATTTATCGAATCACATAGGACATTTCTCTTCTTTTATTAGAAGTGGTAGATTCTTTATTGATCATACATTATCTCCATGTACTACTTATTATACCCAAGCATACCCTTTGATATACCCTAAGGGTCTTAAGGAATAAGTCAAAGTATAACTCATCATACACAAGATACTATGATGATCTCAAGTCCAAGGATTACTTGTACTACTATCACTGCAAGAATTCCTATTGACATGCAAATAAAACTCCATTAGGTATTCCTTAGCGAGCCACGTTCAGTGAACTTATTCTCTAATAAGCACCTACATACTTGTTTTAGTGTCTCCACACAAATGATCATGAGATCAATCATCCTCATCCAATGAGCAAGTTAACGATGTACCAATCTATCCGGATTCACTAATCCCCAATTTAGTAATCCAACGATTGGGAACTATTTTAGTTTTAAGCTTTCAAAGAATTTAGATCTCATTAGAATGATCATCATCATTATTCTAGAAGCATTGCTTAAAACTACGGGTTTATCACATATTATAAAACAAAGATCATGTAGATAATTAAAAGCCTTTAATAAATTAATACTTTTATTAATAAATGAATAAGATTGTTACAAAGTATATGCTTTATCATCAAACATGATTGGCTTGTGTGCATATTACTTTCAATCTCCCACTTGCACTAAAGCCAATCGTCATGGTATCTTATACTCTTCTTCTCTAAGTGACGATTATCCCTCCGTTGGATAAGCTTTAGTTAATGGATATGTAATGTTGTTCTTGAGAGTCCACTATCTCTATAGTGATTTCCCATCTTTCAATGATTCTAATAATCAAATGAAAGTGCCACAACACATGTTTAGATCCAAGATGAGACTTGGGAACTATTCCTAGTTCTCAGAATGAACTTTTAATCCAAACTATCATCTTGCAAATTTCATTTATAGCTATATACTTTGTCTTTATCACTAAACCAAAGAACTCTTTCATTGCTTTGAACCTTTCCAATTCAACGCACCACTGCTCAAGGTAACCCTTTACCTTAAAGTGGATTTTTCTGTCGTCTTGTCTCTGCATCTCAAAAACTTGAGTCCATTAGGCCCTCTAGTTTTAATTAAGACCCACCATGAATATCATCACATCCTTAGTGCCTTGCTTAAGAACTTTAAGATATTTTTCACCACTCATAGTGAACTTCTACATAATATGACCGATCAACATCGTGTCTCGTACATTTCATTGCATACATGATTGTCACTCATGCGACCTCTCTTTTTCGTGAGTCTGTGGGGACTATTAAGAGAGATACACTCCATAGCTCATCGACATGAGACATCTCTTGAGTTTGCCATGCTAAACGACTTTAGCATCAAATGAATATACGCCTTTGGGCTAAGTCGAGCATCCTCTTAAATCTATCTATATAGATTTATATCCCCAATTTAGATACTCTTCCAAATCATTCATGGAGGTTATGTTTAGACAACTTTATCTTTACTGATTGTAGCATAGGTATGTCATTCCTTATCCGTAGTATATCAACATATAATACTAGGAATGTCACGACGCTCCCCATCGACCCTTTTGTACACACTAGAAGTCTTCCCTCATCGTATGTAACTCGGATCATCATCTTCTATGATGCGTTCCTCATCATCATCATCCATGATGAATCCATACCTCCTAGGTATCTTTGGTACTATTCCAGATTTACGATTCGGTTGTGGTACAATAGGTCTATCTATAGGTTCCTCTTATTTGACTTATAGTATTTTGTGGTTCTTGAACTTTTCAAGATCTCATTATCCTCCCACTAGCCCTTCAATGATAAACACCTTTATCTTAGAAGAAAGCGTGTTTCAAGCAACAAACACCTTTTGCTAAGTAGGATTATAGAACATATACCCTAAACTTACTTTAGGATGTCCCACAAATCGACACTTATAAAATCTTGTCCCAAGCTTATCCTTTGAAACCTTTTCACACAAGTTGGATAACCCCTTATCTTAACATACTTAAGATTAGGAATCCTCCCTGTCCATAACTTTTATGGAGTCTTGGGGCCGGATTTTGAGGTTACCATTTTCGTGAGATATGCGTACCATTTCTAGGACATGATCCTGAAGGATACTGGAATGCTCAGAAAATCATTATGGACCGTACCATGTCCAACAAGGTACGATTTTTCCTTTCAGATACATAAATCATTTATTACATATCAGGAGGCGTCCATTATGAGAAAACCATTTGAGATGATCAAGAAACTTATTGCACAAGTATTTATTCCTTGATCTAATCAAAGAATCTTAATACTTTGTCAATTTGTTTCACTTCTGAATTCTTTGAACCTTTCAAATAATTCACACTTGTATTTCAACAAATACACACATTCAACTCTCTGAATGATCATCTCCTTTTCTTATACTAATTTGTTCAATATGCAAAATTATTTTCATGTAAGTCAAGTATACAAAATTTATTAAGTAATATTCCAGTTCTATACAAAACATTATTATTATAAATAGAACAACAATTGTTCTTAATTATAATACCAAAGATTTCATTGTCCAACAATAAAATGGAAATAATATTTTTAACAAGAACTGGAATACAATAACAACTTATTGACTTAATAGATTTGCCCGTAGGCATTGCTAAACTATAAGTTTCTATGGCTAATATGCAGCAACCTTTGCTTCATTTCCCACACATAGGATTACTTATATTTGTTTAGCTTTCTACTTCTACTTGGTCCCTTCATAAATCTATATTTATGATAACCAAAGTCGGTATCCAATACCCAAGTAGAACCTTGACTTAAAGAAAAATTTATTTCAATCATGAACAAAAAAACTGTATTGTAACCGAAACTTCACTAAGCTTCTTTGGTTAGCCTCTGCAAGATGCTTCTCGCAGTTTCTTTCCAAAGTGTCCGTGCTTATTGCAAGGGAAGCAAACTCCTTTGCTATCCGTATCGACGCTTTGCTCTTATTATCCTTTGTTTATGCCTTTCTATTTACCTTCTTTGAATCGTTCTTCTTTTCAGAAGATCCTTTGGCTCCTACTAGTAAGACATGGTCTTTCTTGGTTGGAAAGTGACTCTCAACATTTTTCAACAAGTTAAGCAAATCAGCGAGGCTGATATCTAACTCGTTCATATGAAAAATTCATAACAATTGTGAAAGGAGTCCGGGAGTGAGTGCAAGATCAAATCTTGGCTCAACTCTCCATCCATGACAAAACGTGTTGTCCTAATTGATCAATCAAATTGATTATGTTAAGAACTTTTTTATCTGCATTTATAGTGCCATTGGCCATTTTAGATCTAAGAAGAGCTCCTTAGATATCTCGATATCTATCGGTCCTACTTTCCTCACCATCAACTACTTGATGTGCAGAATATAGTAGGAGCATCCATAGTTTCATCTTGTGTACGCTGAAGCTCGTTACTCATGGATGCGAGCATGATGCATTGAGCCAATCATGCATCATCTCTGCCACTTTCTAAAAGTAGCAATGTCTTCCTCGAGGCATTGTGCGCAACCATTCTGAGTGGATAGGCGATTATGGACATAAGATAGCTTTTCAAACCCATGAGAACTATTCTCAAATTCCTTAACCAATCCGCTTAATTCTATTCAGTTAATTTAGCATCTAATATGCTTCGCAGTTGATAGTAATTTTAGACATTGTAAAATTAAGTAAATGAATTTGTAATTAACAACATTTTAACATACATTCTTTTATTAATTACCAAAATAATTTAGGTCTTGTTTTAAATTGGTATCTCCCACTATTTTCTTCAAACTATATTACCCTCACTTATATAGTTCAAAAAAAATCTAATTAAAGATTAGCTAGTGAGAATAAGGATCCCATTTCAAATGTATATAGCCTTGTGGTGACACAACAAACTATATATAAATAAATAGGTAGACAAGTTTTGTCAATTACATCAACTATGTAACTCCTTGTATTTTGCCTCGAAGATTATTTTGATCAAGTGGTGGCACATCCGAATCAAAATAATCCAAGTTAAGTCCGACCTAGCACTCCATATATTCAAAAAAGAAAAATATCATCCTTGTGGTGACACAACAAAATAATATTGTTCAATTTTCTTTATAAGCATCAAATGTGATAAATTAACATCTTAAATACTTAATACTTGCCTTGTGGTGACATAACAAACTCATATTAAATATTTAATACTCTATTAATTTTATCATGCTAGAAAGCGACGTTCGATATTCCAAATATCTTTGAACGCTTAGGACTTAATATAAAAATTGAGGGGTTTGTTATTAATTTGTCTCATCTTGTTTAGCGCGCATGCACATATATATATAAAATACGCGTCATATTAATGAACATGCGAAGCATGTTTGCATAATATATAATATATATAGTATAAGCATGCACATATAGAATACTATATTCTACCCGGATTGATTATGGACTTTTATTCTAGTTTGGTTCACTAGAGCCACCAAGTGAACCAAAAGGTCAAACCCTAGGGGTGCAAAAAATAATATTTAAATATAACTATTACATTTAAACCCTGCTCCATTACAAAAATGTGTCTTCATGCGCTCCTTGCTCCTCGATCTCTAATTCTTCAAAATAATTCTAATTATTCCTATTACAAAACTATTTAAAATAAATAAAAAAACCTTGATCGTGTCGAGGGAAAGTGACATGGGAGGAGATAAAATTTACATTAAGAAAAATTAGAGAAGACGAGGTACGCAGACCCCATTTAATAAAACCCATACATTCATGCATCCAACTAAAATAAATCCAATCATATTGGTCAATAGTCCATAATCAATCCCATTTATTATCATACACATCACCATATGCATCAATAAATAACATTCATCTTATGAATAATAAACATTTAATATATATATTGATATCATTTAATGGGCAAATTTAGTTAGTATAAAATCTATTTTTGAATCAAAATAAACTCCTTTATTTTAATCCAAATTTAAATCAAAATAAAACTATTTTATTTTAATTTATCAAATTTTGAATAAAATAAACTATTTTATTTTAATCAAAAAATTTAATCAAAATAAACTCCTTTATTTTAATTAATTATGGAATCCAAATCCATATATAAAAATCTTTAATTAAAATAAACTCTTTTATTTTAATTAATTATGGAATCCAATTTCATGTAAAAAAAACTTTTATTAAAGGAAACACTGATATTCTTTCCTATTCACAAATAAACTCCTTTATTTTGAATAATATGAAATCTTATTCCATATTTAAATAAACTCTTTTATTTAAGGAAATTAGGATTCTTTTTCCTATTCACAAATAAACTCTTTTATTTTGAATAATATGAAATCTTATTTCATATCTAAACAAACTCCTTTATTTAAGGAAAGATGGATTTACTTCCCTATTCACAAATAATCTCCTTTATTTTAGGAAATATGAAATCCAATTTCAACTCTAATTAGTTATCATGGAATCCAATTCCAACTCTAATTAGTTAGCATGAAATCCAATTTTAAAATTAAAATAAACTTTTATTTTAAGAATAAAATAAACTTTTTATTTTAAAATTAAAATAAATTTTTTATTTTAATTATAAAATTATTAAGAATATTATATATATATATATATATATATATATATATATATATATTCACGTAATAATCATCACGTGAATCACCACCAATAGAATTTTCCTTTGAACATGAATCGGATGTTAGGACTTAGGATATATATATTTATATATATATAATATATAATTTTAACCATAATAAGAATCTCCCAGATATCGCTTTCATATTGAATCAATGAATCTTTGATTTCCGTGAAGGACGTTAATATATCAGCCAACAGGATATAATTACTGTTAATATATCATATATATAATTACGTATTATCATCCATTAGGATAAGGAACAAAAGTGATTCACGCCAACAGGATAACAAATATCAACCATCAGCCACACGAATCACAGTAACGTTTTTTTTTTAATTTTATACAACAAAATTATGCCCAATTAAATTGTTCTAAACACATAGCAATATAACATCAAATTAAAACAATTAATAATTAGCATAAAGGTTTGGCTCTGATGCCACTGTTAGGTTTGTAATATTCATGTGCACAATCAAATTGCACAAAATTAGCGGAAACGTGTAAAAAATCAGAGTTTAAAAATTTACAAACCATATACCCGGATCACCCTTTATGCACAATTATTAATTAAACGAAAAGATATGAAGAACAAACATACCCTTGAACATCCGAGCTTCCTCAGGTATAAGTTCACCTCCAATCCTTTTCGCGTTCAACTTGAATCCACTGGGTTTGATTCCTTCCTTTGATCAACGTTAGCCACCCATATGTTTGGCCTCTAGAGGTGATCCACCAAGGAATAATAAGAATTCAAGAAGATGGGGTATTTGGCTCAAACCCTAGTTTTCTATCTCTATAGAAAAGGGTACTCTCTAACAAATTGGAATTATGTCGTTGTAAAAGTCAACAACCCCATCACCCATAATAAGACTCCCTCTTATTTATAGATGTGGGCAACCCACCTTAACAATTAAGGAATTGGGTTTTATTTAATTAATTAAATTCTTTTAATTAATTAAGCTCCCTAATCTTATTAGGGATAATTAATTAAACTCCTTTAACTAATTTTCCTTCCTAATCCAATTAGGAATAAATGAGAGTACTTATATTAAATTAATTTCTAAACTCTTTTAGAAATTAAAATAATAATAATTGTAATAATATTAATAAGACTCCTCTTATTAATTTATATTTAATATTTCTAAAATATTAAATAATAAATATTAAGCTATTTAATTTATTCTAACACCATAGATTAAATTAAATATACTTAACATATTATTACGATTATGCCATTAACTTCTTAAATAATTATTCTTCCTTTTATGGTGTGACCCTTTATGTTCTCCATATTAAACCTTGTGAATAAATCAATTAGAACAATTCTAATCTTATTTAAATAAATAAATTAAACAATTAATTTATTTAAATAAATAATATTTATTCTACAATAGGGATAAGCCTCCCTAAATGATCAACGACTTTCCGGATAATATAGATTTCAACATTAATCATAAAAGAACCTTTGAGTAAATAGTTACTGTCTAATTCAATCCTTCCACCATACAATGTCCCAATTAAATATAAGATATGGAATTCTTTGTCAAGTCTTATTTTATTTAATTATATGTATTTCGATCCTTAAATGCACAACTCAAATAATACAAATTAGAAACTCCTTTCTAATTTCATTCTCGCATTGGCCAAGGACTACTCGGGTTGTCATTTATCGAATCACATAGGACATTTCTCTTCTTTTTTATTCAAGTGGTAGATTCTTTATTGATCATACATTATCTCCATGTACAACTTATTATACCCAAGCATACCCTTTGATATACCCTAAGGGTCTTAAGGAATAAGTCAAAGTATAACTCATCATACACAAGATACTATGATGATCTCAAGTCCAAGGATTACTTGTACTACTATCACTACAAGAATTCCTATTGACATGCAAATAAAACTCCATTAGGTATTCCTTAGCGAGCCATGTTCAGTGAACTTATTCTCTAATAAGCACCTACATACTTGCTTTAGTGTCTCCACACAAATGATCATGAGATCAATCATCCTCATCTAATGAGCAAGCAACGTATGTACCAATCTATCCGGATTCACTAATCCCCAATTTAGTAATCCAACGATTGGGAACTATTTTAGTTTTAAGCTTTCAAAGAATTTAGATCTCATTAGAATGATCATCATCATTATTCTAAAAGCATTGCTTAAAACTATGGGTTTATCACATATTATAAAACAGCATCATGTAGATAATTAAAAGCCTTTAATAAATTAATACTTTTTATTAATAAATGAATAAGATTGTTACAAAGTATATGCTTTATCATCAAACATGATTGGCTTGTGTGCATATTACTTTCAATTTTGAGAACCCGACCTTCTTTACAAGTTTAAGAATATCCCTGAACTTCTTTTTGGATTTTTCAAACGTCTTGGTTCCTAGCTGAATACCAGTGATAACTCGCCAATCTACCATTTGAATGATTTGATGAATGAAGATATTGATTCAGGGAGATTTATGGAGTATGGCTGATTTTGGTTTGAGCTCTGGAAGTTTTAGTGGTTTGGCTTTGAAGAGAATCCTAGGGTTTGAAAATGGGAGGGAGAGAGGTTTTGATAGTTTCTAACAACTGTTTGTAGATTTTGAATTTTTCTTTAAAGCAGTTTCTTCTATCCCTACAAACGTTGTGATGTGTCACCCAGTCATTGGTTGCACGATACCCAGTATCAAGCTGTAACTCCCCAGTAACTTGTCAGTTAGCTGTTTCTTTTAGAAGAGTGGACGTTTGATTGACGTGGATTGACCTTTGACCTTTTTTTTAGTTCGTAGAGTAGCATGATAGGACAGCTATTGACTCTACGTTTTCCTCGTTGGCTCAACAATCAATTTTTTGAAGGATGTTACAGTGGATTATTTTGACATTTCTCCTCATGTTGAAATTTCATAGCTCAACCACTGATGTACCCCAAGCTAATTTGGGTACTTAAGTTCTGATGTGCGTTTGCAAAATGTTTTTCCAAACTATATTTGAACTGATCTTCTCAAACTTCAGAATGGCAGAGCAATTGTCTCGTTCTTCCAAGCTCCTCATGAGCTAGAGTGTCTTCTGGTAAGTCTACAATCGTCGAGTCTGCTTCTGCGATTGTTGAGTTTTGACTACGATCGTTGAGATTGCATCACGATCGTTGAGTTCTCTTAAAGCTCTATTCTACAATCATTGACTGACTTAGTCCTTGAGATGAGCTTTACTAAGCATTCCTTCTGGGTCAAGGTAGCTCAGGAAGGGCTAACCTCTTAGAGTGAGCTAAGGGTTAGGTTTGTTCCTGAGGCGCTTTCCAGATGAAATACTTTAGAAGTGATTTGCATTGATATCTCATTTGACCTTTTCTGTTAGGGAGTCTCTCTTCCAATTTTAGGCATCTGTACTAGCTACAATTATGGTGTCCTCCTACTCTTACACTTCAATTACATGTTTGATTGTAGGCTTTCCACGATTTTGAGTTGGGTGGCTGAAGGGTTATCAGTAGTACGTTTTGAGATGTTCCTACTGAATATGGAACTTCATTTGGTTCATCAGCCACAAAGTTTTGAGACTCTATAGCTAGTACACAGCTTCATAGTATATCTCAGTATTGTTGTTTCTTAATAGATCACTGCTCCCCATGGTTGATGTTGTCTTTTTAGTGAGGTGTGATTCCCCTGCATATCTCCTTCTGACTAAAGTCGTTCAATCTTCAGGGTTGATCATTCTACGATCTTTTGATAGCATTACGAACACAGTCTTCCTTATTAGCTTGTGCTCGTGGAGTTCTGCTCCCGGACTAAGTTCCTAATGTTTGATGCTCGATAGTCCTCTGATGTGAGCTTCCTTGAGAATAAGTTTTGCTTGCTCGAGCATCTAAGACCCTTTTTCATCTCTGGTTGAGTGGCATGCTTTCATATGAAGGTTTGCAGCCATTTGAGCTTTATTTAGATTAGCTTAGCAGGTCTTCAAGGTCAGGCTTTGACATGTAGGAGTTTTGTCAGAATTATTTTTGAACAGTCTTAAGCCTTCTGCTGGATGACTCTTCTTGACTGAAGTCTTTTACTTTAGCATTCCTTAGTGTGGTCAGATAGACCAAGTGCCTGCAGGTTATTCATTTCTAATTTTTGGTACCCATGGTCAAATGGGTCCTACTAGGTTAGTTTACTAAACCCCTGTTCCTCATATTAGAGTAATCATCATGTTGACCACCATCAGTCGTATTCATGCATATACTTCATTTAGATAATATATTGTGAGATGCATGGTGGTGAATATGAGAGAAATCTGTTATTTTAATAAAACACTCTTTTCCTTGATGGTTTTATCATATGCTAAGTTATGATCACAGAGTTTAAACTTTCACAGAGTGAGAATCAGCTCTACAATTTATTAGCATTTGGTTGATTCGTGGAGGTGATCAGTTTCTATGACTCTTCAAGATTCTCCTGTAGATCTGATCATACTCTATGTGTCATTAAACACTTAGACCTTAGGATGTACAAAGCACATTAACTCATCAACAAAGATTTCTTCACATTCAATCGACCTGTGAGGCTCTTAAAACCATTTCAGGTCTCTTTCAAGTTATCATCTTCAACCTAAAACTTGGATGGAGAGAAAGTTTATAGACATTTGAGTTTCCATTAACAGTGTACTTTCTCTCTTCACCTTTTAGATATATTATGAATACTTGAAGGAGAACTGTTATAGTTCACAAGAAAGGTGCAAATATGATTCTATATTAGTGAGGAACCATACCTTTTTACTGTTGATTTCTTAACAGTCATTTATCTTAGATATACTAAGTTTAGGCATTGATGTGCATGTTTTCTCATTTGCTTCTGATAGCCAGTTGCTCCAGTTGATCTTTAGTCAATCAGTCGTGGTCTTGAAGATACAAGCTAAGAGAGTGTCAGCATCTCTAATTCTTTGACATCCTTGAGTTCATAAGATTTACATCCAGCTGCAGTTTGACCAAGCATGTGATTGAGAAGTTCTTCTTTCTTCTCTAGATGAGTATTACTTAGCATGTGTGGTCTTTTCATCTTTTTGGCTGGTGGGTGTTTGAATCTTTTCTGTTGACATCTCTTAAGCTTTCTAGCCTGGTCTTCAGACAACAAGATTGACATCGAGCAAGGATTGGTCTTATTGATATGATAATCAAAGACATGGACCAATCTGAGCAGCTTCAGGTGTATATGCACATTTACCTGTACACAATATTTCCAATGTGTGAGCTCATCTGCATATAACAAGTGGCTTACTACTAAACTAAGTTTAGAACAATGTTTGTGCTTAGGATCAGACTCAAAGCGATTAGCTTTTGAATGTAGCATGAGAACTTGCTCTAATACCAATTGTTAGTTCCCAGTGGGCACAATAGATCTAAAAGGGGGGGGGGGGGGTTGAATAGATCCTTAGAGTTTCAAAATACTTTTCTGATTTATTTTGTATTGCTAATAATTTAGCATGTGACAAACATAAGAATCTTTTCAAGCATAGCGGAATAAGTAAAAGATCACCTTCATTGATATATTCATAATCATATATACATTGTTCGTAGAGTTAGTTCAGTGGTAAGCAATTTAAAACATACATATCAGTTATAGCAGTTAATGTACATAATGTAAATGATATAAAGTAAAAGATAGGGGTTTTAAGTGGTTCAGAGACTCAAGCTCCTAATCCACTCTTCTGTTTTTAACTAGCAGGATTTCCACTATGGAAGGGCAGCACCCTGAATCACTAAGATTCCTTCAAGGCCAGCAGCCTTGGGACTTCAGTTCACTAAGAACTCTTCAAGGCCAGCAGCCTTGGATCTTCTCTAGTTCCCTAGGAACTCTTCAAGCCCAACAGGCTTGGAACTTCGTTTAGTCCCTCCGGACAAGAACCCCTCAGGCCCTGGCTTCTTGTTGTTGTAGTTGTTGTTGTTGTTGTTGTTGAGCTGCTAAGATGTCATTAAGCTTTGAACATCTTTTGTACTTAGCAGCTTGGTGTGGTGCTCTTTGTACTCTTCTTTAAGTCTGGACCACATCTTCTTTGGTACAGCTGATCTTCATTCTTTTATGCTCATCTTCATCTGGTATCAACTTTGCACCATCACCATCTTGGCTTGCTAAGTCTCTATGCTTTTAGTAGACTTTGTCTGGCACTTAGTAATCCCTGAACCCTTCTTGAATGCTTTGCAGATATGGTTCTATACTTGTTCAATTTCAGCTTTCGGTTTATGGTGATTCGTAGAGTGGCTCTCTTGATCTTCTTTGTACTCAGCCACTTTTTTGAATGCTATCTGTTTTGCCTTCTCGTCTCTCAGCTTGGCTGCCATCTTCAGTGGCATTCTCATCTTTGTTGAGTGAAGCTTCTATCTGTTTGATTCCTTCTTTAAAGCTGCTTCACTTCCACCTTGATAGTCTCACTGTCACTGAGACTTGTTCTATTGATCTTTGGTGGAATTTGTAGAGTCAACAATAGCATTCACCAACTCAACGATTCTGCAACTACACAATTATCAGCAACTCTCGATCTTTGAATCTTTGTTGATTTATACTGCTTCCCAATCTTCCCGTTGGAAAGTAGCCATTGAAAGTTATTCAAATTTCTTTGCAGATCTCGAGTTATTTGGTGCAGACTGCAGATGTGACATGACATCTTTTTCTGACTTTCTGACACTGTAGTCTGCTGTTTCACCAACCTTGTCAGTTATGTCACTTTGATATCTTGGGTAGGTCAACTACTTTATTTTAACCTTCTGATTTCTCGATCAGAGGTTGTCCTTTTGCATCGATGCTCTCAATAAGCTTTATTCGAATATCAATCTTCAGATTGAGCCATTGCCAATGCCTCAATCTTCAGTTGTTCGAACTCTACGATTCTGATGCATACCTTCTTGGACTTGATCGTAGTGTTTTGTTTGACTTGCTTTTTGATGTGTAGAATTAACACTACGATCTTGAAGAGTGTTCATTAGATCTCCAATGTGGAACACCTCTTCCTTCTCTTGCGATTGCTTGATACTTACGCTTTTGCCTCGACTGCTCTCAGATACTGATGGCTCGATTCCTTGCTCTGGCCTTTTCTGAATAACAAGACACATCAGATTTATGGCGTGTCCAGCTCGCTTTCTCCTTGTGATCTCCCGTTCACTTATCATCAATGGGTGACCCGATGCTTAATCACTTTTGCCTTGTTATTCGTGAGAGGTGACCAAAGATCTCGATGTGTACTCCATCAGTTCCTTTTTCATTTAGCAAACACTACGATCTTGGTTGCTTCCAAGAACGTTGTCGTCTTTCTACTTAACAGCTACTGCATTTGCTGACTTTTCTTGGTCAGTTACAGAAGTCTTCTTCTGATCTCCTTGTGGAAGACTTCATCTCGAATGGCTTCACAACTCAATCTTGATGTTGATTGAGTTGGTGCTTAGATCTTCTGTAAGCTTGCATGCCATTCGTTGAGTGCTCTCTGGTTTTCCTTCAGGTGGGACGTATCTATGCAGTGCAAACCAGAGGCTTCATTCCTTTGGATATTCTGGGAGTGCTCATTCGTTGAGAATCGTATTTGCTCTACGATTCTGCCCTGACATTGTGAGCATATTTGTTGAGGTCTGTGTTCTGCATTCTACGATTCATCTTTGGCAGTGCAGATACTACGACTCTGAGATCAGATCTTGACACTCTACGATTTCTGTCGTTGTGCTTGTTGTCTTTATCTGATCTTGCTCGAATATGATCTCTGCGTCTAGTATGATTAGTAGACTCTACGACTCTGAGTGTAGTCTACGATTCTTGACTTAGCTCTGGCAGATACTCGGTCAGCTCGTATGCAGGCTGTCTCTATGATTCTGAACATGACTTCCTCAGCAGACTATGGCTCTGAGTAAGTTCTCCTCGACACACTACGATCCTTCCTCGTCTCTCCTGGAAGTCTACGAACTCCGAGATCTACTATCTTGCAGACTACGATTCTGCCTTGATAGCTCTCGAGTTTTCCTTGACTCTCCTGGCAGACTACGATTTCTGGTAAAGTACTCGACGATCAGACAAGCCTATCTATTACATCATAAGATCAAACTAACATGCATGATCTTTTTATATTTATAGTCCTTGTACATCATTTCTTTTTAAGGACTTTACAAAGCTGTTTTGCTTATGTAGGATCAACCTAACACATTTGATCAATTCATTCTAAATCCTTGTACATATGTTTCTATTGTCTATCAAAGGACTTTATAGCTTTTTCTTAATGCAAGCATACTTTCATATTCATTCATATATATATATATATATATATCATAATCAAATCATATATAAATAGGAATATCATTCACATGTTTATTCCTGACAAATGGTTAAATTGATAAAAGGTAAAAGTTAAGGGTGATATGTGAATTTTTCTTTTGCAAAGTATGCAAGTTGTTATAAAATATTCGTTTGGTCGGGGAATATTCTTTTTGTCGGGGAATATCCGTACGACGACACAATCATTAGTGGACCCCACAACGGAAGTATTGTCATAGTTAGAAAACGACAGAATTATCTTTTTATAAAATTAACGGTGAAAGTGTTACCGTTAAAACTGTTGAACTACCTGGTAGTAAAATTACAGTAATGTGACACCCGCAAAATAGGTATACATCACCCATCTTGAGTAGCCAAATACATGGTACAGAATACAAATACAAACTTAATTATACAATCGTTGTGTATTATACGACAAAACATAACTGAGAGTTTAAACAAGAATGTTGCCTTCTAGACAATATCCACTCTCAAATAGAGTCCTCATTACATTTATTGTCACACTATTTTATAGAATAGTGAGGACTACTAATACACCATCTCGGACCATGACTCCGTTCCCCGACTAGTTCCGGCTACGTTCTCATTTCCTGAAGAGAACAATGAAAGCAAAAGGCTGAGCTCAACTAGCCCAGTAATAAATATTATGACGAATATTATGCAGAATAAATTATCATTAGTCTTCAACAATGTTAAACTGATAAAATACAATAGACATCAAGTTTATCTGCAGCGGAATAAGCAATCCAATAGAAGAGTCAAGTAGAGAATGATATCTACTATCTTCAATGATTTAAAATGTTTTCATCAATTTTTATCGCTGAGACTCAGCTTAATAAATAAACCACATCATCGAGTCATCCCTGCACTACGGGCCAAGGATATTCATTAAATGATCAATGGTCATGACTATACCGAATAATCCCTGGTCATAATCGTACCAAAAACTGTCCATCAATGCACTACAGGCCACTGAGGACTTTTAACATATAATTTATAACATTACAGGTCATGATTATACCGAATAATCCCTGGTCATAATCATACCAAGTCCATCTATGCACGTAAGCCAAAGATGACTTTTATCACAATATAAGCATGAGGATAATGACAATGACATTATAATTCAATAAAACAAGTTCAAAGATAAATTTTAAAGATTTATAATTTTAATTTATCCAGAAATCAATAACGTCCAAATTGTCAACATAATACTTCTTTGTGGAGTAAAATTCAAGAATGCTCAGAAGAATATTCGCATGAAAAGATACTGGATGAAGCGCAAATGTCCAGGATATTCTACTAATTTCATGGAGTATAGAAGCTAAAACCTTAACCAATTGAGTATAATACAATATATGAAACTGCAAATGGATTTTAGCCTGCCATGCGGTAATCCACGTAGACAGATCATTTCCACAATTTAATAAGGAATGAAGACGAATGATCATTCATCATGCATGCGGTAATCCACAAATACAAGTTATTCCATCAGAATAATAAAGAATGTAATAACAGGAGAATTCACCAGGCATGCGATAGACCACACAGACAGGTTATTCCCAATAGTATAATAAAGAATGGAACCAGGTCATGCGTAATCCGCACAGACAGGATATTCCAACAGAATAATAAAGAATGGAACCAGGTCATGCGTAATCCGCACAGACAGGATGTTCCAACAGAATAATAAAGAATGGAATAACAATAGAATTCACTAGGCATGCGATAGACTGCACAGACGGGTTATTCCAACAGAATAATAAAGAATGGAATAACAGAAGAATTTCACCATTTATGCGGTACTTCGCATAGACAGGTTATTCTAACATAATAATAAAGAATGGAATAACATCTCTTACGAGTATTGAAAGAAAATAACTCTCTTCATGAATATAAAAGAATAATACCCCTTATCTTAGAAGAAACTGGATATTAGAATAGTGAGGTAGCAGACTTCTCTTTTTCTTTCTCTCTATAATTTCTCTCTATAATAATTGCTCTAAAGCTTTAGTGAATTAGTGAGAAATGAAGGAAGAATGAGCTTCTATTTATAGGAAAATATAGTTTTGATAATTGTACGTTTTGGGGCTCGAAATATTACAGTACAATACCTTCAACTTTTCTTTCATTTTTAATTTAGTCCTGCAAGTATTATCAAACTTGCACCACCTCCCCTAATAGTAAATAATGTGAATCAATAGTTATAATTATGTGAAAATACGAATTACAGTATAATACCTCCATCTATACCTCCATTTTTAACTTAGTCATGCACGTATTATCAATCTTGCACCAACTCCCCTAATAGTACAAGAATATGAATCAATAGTACACACATATGAACAAATAGTTATAATCATGTGAATTAATAGCAATTAATTGCTCATTTATCCGATTAATTACCCGACTGGTCAGTAAAACTTCCAAACATCAATTAATATCGAAATAAATGTCGATTTCCACTAACACTAATAATTCCAACACAATGGAACTATCAATTTCATTTTTAATCAACAAGAACTTATTCATCATTAATATTATAACTCACAATATTTAACCAGGTCATTCCCAGGAAAGAGGGGACTTTTCGATAAGGATTTCTCCTTATTAGCGCGCAATTAGATGACCAAACCTCTCCTTGACAGAACTTCTAGACATTTTAAAAATTGTAATTTAATAATATAAATAACTTTGTCATCTCAATTATTGATTTAATAATATAAAATATTATGCATATGATACTATGACAATAATCGAATCAATAATATGAGAGATATGATGCAGCAATTACGGTAGCAATAATTGAGTATAACTGAGTGACTTCTCACGTAAGCATCAATAACCAATATCGTGTGCTACTATGCAACCACACGTATTACTGTACTTTTACTATCGGGTAGTTCAACAGTTTTAACGGTAACACTTCCGCCGTTATTTTTATAAAAAGATAACTATGTCGTTTTCTAACTACGACAATACTACCGTTGTGGGGTCCACCAATGATTGTACCGTCGTACGAATATTCTCTGTTAAAATGAATATTCCCTGACCAATCGAATATTATATAAGCACTTGCTTACTTTGCAAAATTTTTAAATATTATCCACAACTATAACATTATATCAAATCCACACCATAATAATCAAAAATATATTTCGAGAAAATTATTCTTTATTCATAAAAGTTGGGGTCTTACAACCTCCCATTCTTATGAAATTTTGTCCTCGAAATTAGGGTGCGTACCTGGTATGTCAAAGAGGTGAGGATACCTTGATTTCATTTCAGATTCTAACTCCCAGGTCATTTCCTCAACATCGTGGTTTCTCCACAAAACTTTGACTTGAGGTATAACTTTAGAGAGTAGAATATGATCCTTCTTATCCAAGATTTTAACAGGTACCTCTTTATACATTAAATCTTCCTCTATCTCGTCTGGTTCTAATTCAATAATGTGGTTCGGGTCTTTCACATATTTACGTAACATAGATATGTGGAAAATGTTATGAACACGAGACATACTTGGCGGTAAGGCGAGTCTATAGGCCACAGTTCCTACTCGTTCGAGGATTATAAATGGGCCAATGAATCAAGGATTGATCTTTTCTCTCTTTCCAAATCTTGTAACTCCTTTTCATGGAGCAACACGTAATAACACATGATCTCCAATATTGAATTCCACGTCCTCTCGATGAAGATCAACATAACTCTTTTGTCGATCTTGTGAGATTTTTATACGTTGTCGGATCGTTTGAATCTTTTCCATAGTTATACGTACCAAATCCGATCAAAACAACGTTGCTTCACCCACCTCATCCCAGTATACTGGAGAACGACACTTTCTTCCATACAACGCCTCGAATGGAGCCATGCCAATACTTGCTTGATAAC
The DNA here is from genome assembly GCA_020205615.1 of Panax quinquefolius. Lineage (NCBI taxonomy): Eukaryota > Viridiplantae > Streptophyta > Magnoliopsida > Apiales > Araliaceae > Panax > Panax quinquefolius. The sequence goes on along the minus strand of JAINUW010000325.1, from coordinate 265,621 downwards.
TATTGTTGTAGGAAAACTCCACCAATGGTAAGAACTTTTTGCAACTTCCCTTGAAGTCAAGGATACAGAGTCTTAATAAATCTTCAAGAGTTTGAGTAGTCCTTTTTGACTGCCCATCCGTTTGAGGATGATATACCGAACTAAATCGTAAATCCGTGCCTATAGCTTTTTGTAAACTAACCCAAAATCTTGAAGTGAATCTTGGGTCTCGATCAGAAACTATGGATACTGGCATACCATGCAATCATACAATCTCGTTTATATACATACTAGCAAGATGTTCAAGTGTATAAGTTTCTTGTATTGGTAAGAAATGAGCAGACTTAGTTAATCTATCAACAATGACCCAAATCGCATCTATGCCTTGAGAAACCTTGGGAAGACTAGTAACGGAATCCATGGTAATGTGCTCCCACTTCCATTCTGGAATTTTTTAAGTGGTTGCAATGAACCTTTTGGGACTTGATGCTCCGCCTTGACTCGTTGACAAGTTAGACACCTTGAGATAAAATCCGCTATCTCTCTCTTCATATTGCTCCACCAAAATGTATGTCGAAGATCATGATACATTTTAGTACTCCTAGGATGGATTGCAAACGGTGTGTTGTGCGCCTCCATCATGATTTTATACTTCAAGTCAGAATCGTTAGGAACACAAAGTCTGGAGTTGACTCGAAGTATTCCTTCTTCATCGATTCTTGCTTCTGAAATAGCACCATCTTGCACTTTCTTCCTCATACGCATCAGCTCTAGGTCTGTAGCTTGAGCAGCTTTAACTTTATCGATTAAAATCGGTTCCACTCGTATATTCGCCATCATCACATGAGTCCATGGAGTCTTTAACTCTATTTCCATCCTTTACAAGTCATACAAAATGGGCCTTTGCGTTGACAATATTGTACTCGTACCCGCATATGATCTTCTACTCAATGCGTCAGCTACTACGTTCGCTTTTCGAGGATGGTATTGGATGGTATGATCATAATCTTTCAACAACTCAAGCCATCGTCATTGCCGCATGTTGAGTTCCTTTTGAGTGAAGAAATATTTGAGGCTTTTATGATCTGTATAGATCTCCACCTTCTCTCCATACAGGTAATGCTTCCAAATCTTAAGCGCAAAAACGACTGCTGGGAACTCTAGATCATGAGTAGGATAATTCCTCTCATATTCTTTGAGTTGTCGTGAGGCATAAGCTATGACTTTCCCATGTTGCATGAGAACACATCCTAGCCCTTTGCCTGAAGCATCACTGTAGATGACAAATCCCTCTAAGCCAGATGGTATTGTCAGAACAGGTGCTGAAATGAGTCTCCTCTTGAGTTCTTGAAAACTCTTTTCACATTCCTCACTCCAACCGAATTTTGTATCTTTTCGAGTCAGCTGAGTTAATGGAGTAGCGTTTCGAGAAAATCCTTCCATGAATCTCCGATAATAACCAGCCAAGCCGAGAAACCTACATACTTCGGTCACTGACTTAGGTTTCTCCCAGCTTTGAATTGCTTCAATCTTTGCCGGGTCAACAGATATTCCATGATTTGATATCACGTGCCCAAGGAATGCAACTTCCTCAAGCCAGAACTCACATTTCTTCAACTTTGCATAAAGCTTGTTTTCACGAAGCTTTTGAAGTATCAGCCTCAAGTGTTGTTCATGGTCTTCACGAGTTTTGGAGTATATGAGGATGTTATCAATAAAGACGACCACAAAGTGATCCAAATATTCTTTGAATACTCGGTTCATCATGTCCATGAAGGCAGCAAGAGCATTAGTCAATCTAAAAGACATGACTAGGAATTCATAATGACCGTACCAAGTTTTGAAAGCAGTCTTTGAAATGTCATCAGTTTTAATCTTCAACTGATGATATCTGGAACGAAGATCAATCTTTGAAAAGAATTTGGCTCCTTGCAACTGGTCAAACAGTTCATCAATGCGAGGCAACGGGTACCTATTTTTGATGGTGACATGATTCAACTCCCGATAATCAATACAAAGTCGCATACTTCCATCTTTCTTCTTCACGAATAGAACAGGAGCACCCCAAGGAGACTTATTAGGACGAATGAAACCGATGTCTAACAATTCCCATAGTTGGGTTTTTAACTCCTGAAGTTTAATAGGAGCCATTCGATATGGGTATTTGGAAATGGGTTTCGTACCAGATTCAAGGTCGATACAAAATTCAATTTCACGCTCTGGGGGTAGGCCAGGAAGTTCTTCAGGGAATACGTCAGGAAATTTATTAACAAGAGAAATATCATTCAAATCTGATGTATTTTTATTTAAATCTGTGACATGGGCTAAGAAAGCTTGACATCCGTTTTTCAATAAACGAATAGCTTTATTACTTGATATGATAGTGATTGATTTTAGTGGTTTGGTTGCTTGAATTTGTATAATAGGTTGGTTAGGAATATGAAAGCTAACAACCTTACGAAAATAATCAATTTTAGCATGATGAGTAGTTAACCAATCAATCCCTAAAATCACATCAAATGCAAGTATTTTCAAGGAAATAAGATTGACAGGTAACATGCGGTTACCGATTTGAATCAAACAAGACTTATAAACCGTGGATGTAATGAAGGTTTCTCCCAACGGAGTTTCAACAGATAAGTCAAAGTCTAATTTCTCTGGAGTCAAATTTAAACGTTGAGAGCAAGTAGGAGAAATAAAGGAATGGGTAGAACCGGTATCAAATAAAGTATAAACTTCGCTAGAGTTTATGATTAGCTTACCCATGATCACCTCGTTCGGATTCCTCGCTTTTTGGGAGGTTACGACAAACGCTCTCTCTTGAACTACCGGTTTTGTCTTGTCTGGGACTCTCTTTGATGCCTCCATCCCAGCTGGACTTGACTTTGGTGCATGACAAAATCGTGCTAGGTGACCTTCTTTTCCATAATTGTAACATGCTTTGGACTACATCGTGCAGTTTGGACTTATGTGTCCTTTCCCTCCACATTTGTAACATACGACCGGTGGTCGTTCTCCTTCCTTAACAACAGGTGCTGGTGCTGACGTCTTTCCATAATTATTGAATCTCCTCTTCTTGAAATGTCCACTTTTATTGTCATGGCCATGATTACCACTGAAGTGATTACCATTTCTGGCATGTTGATTCCCTCCACGTTTGTTGTCACCGCTTCGATGACTACTACCACTGGTATTATTGACTTGCCGGCTGCTCTCTCTTGGTTGGGTTGACTCATTATCACGCTCCAATAACTGAGCCCTATTCACAACATCTGAATACAAACACAGTTTATGAGAGATAAGATCCATGTCATTCTCTCCTCATTATCAACCAAGTGGGACGCAAACCGAGATAACTCGGTAAACTTAGCTTCGTACTGTGCCACAGTCATATTTTTTTACTCAAGCTTGATGAACTCTACCTCCTTTATGTGACGAATACTTTCAGGAAAGTACTTGTAGTTGAATAGTTCTTGGAACTTCTCCTAATACATCTTCAGTACGACAGGTTGAGTACGCTTTACAGATTCCCACCAGTAATCTGCCTCTGCTCACAACATAAAGGTGGCAAAGGGAACCTTTTGCTCCTCGGAGCATCCCAAGACATCAAATATCTTGTTGATCTGCTTTATCCACGTCTCTGCCTTAAGTGGTTTTAGCTCTCCAAAAAACTCTGGTGGTCCCATCTCCTTAAACTGCTTAGTGGTGACCGTTTGAGAGTTATCAGTGTTTTCACCTGCATTTTGGACAGGAGTCGCCTTCGCCTAATGTTGCATGAATTGCATAAAACCTCTGAAAATCCCATCGTTCATCATTTGATCGTTGTTGTTTACCTGAGGATAATTGTCTTCCTGTTGCACATTATCTTGGGTATTAATCTGTGGTGACTCAACGGCCTCATGTGCTTCATTGCTTATCTCAACATTTTCGGATGCCATTTTCAAATACTGCCACAAAACAAGGGTTAATTATCATATCACATATTATCCCTGTACTCTGACCGATCAATTAAATACCAAATAAACTTAGGTAAGTCATACTAGCGAAGAAATTCCCCGTCTCTCCCCTCCTAGTTCTTGTCTCACATCTCAGCCAGGGATCATATCCTTAAGCTTTGATACCAACTGTGACGCCCCCAAAATAGGTATACATCACCCATCTTGAGTCACCAAATACATGGTACAAAATACAAATACAAACTTAATTATACAACCGTCGTGTATTATACGACAAAACATAACTGAGAGTTTAAACAAGAATGTTGCCTTCTAGATAATATCAACTCTCAAATAGAGTCCTCATTACATTTATTGTCACACTATTTTATAGAATAGTGAGGACTACTAATACACCATCTCGGACCATCACTCCGTTCCCCGACTAGTCCCGGCTACGTTCTCATTTCCTGAAGAGAACAATGAAAATAAAAGGGTGAGCTCAACTAGCCCAAAGATAATGTAGAATAAATTATCATTAGTCTTCAACAATGTTAAACTGATAAAATACAATAGACATCAAGTTTAACTGCAACGGAATAAGCAATCCATTAGAAGAGTCAAATAGAGCATGATATCTACTATCTTCTATGATTTAAAATGTTTTCATCAATTTTTATCGCTGAGACTCAGCTTAATAAATAAACCACATCATCGAGTCATCCCTGCACTATGGGCCAAGGATATTCATTAAATCATCAATGGTCATGACTATACCGAATAATCCCTAGTCATAATCACACCAAAAACTGTCCATCAATGAACTACAAGCCACTGAGGACTTTTACCATATCATTTATAACATTGCAGGTCATGATTATACCGAATAATCCCTGGTCATAATCATACCAAGTCCATCTATGCATGTAAGCCAAAGATGACTTTCATCATAATATAAGCATGAGGATGATGACAATGACATAATAATTCAATAAAACAAGTTCAAAGATAAATTTTAAAGAATTATAATTTTAATTTATCCAAAAATCAATAACATCCAAATTGTCAACATGATACTTCTTTGTGGAGTAATATTCAAGAATGCTCAGAAAAATATTCGCATGAAAAGATACTGGATGAAGCGCAAATATCCAGGATATTCTACTAATTTCATGGAGTATAGAAGCCAAAACTTTAACCAACTGAGTATAATAGAATATATGAAACTGCAAATGGATTTTCACTCGCCATGCGGTAATCCATGTAGAAAGATCATTTCTATAATTTAATAAGGAATGAATACGAAGGATCATTCACCATGCATGCCGTAATCCACATAGACAGGTTATTCCAATAGAATAATAAAAAATGGAATAATAGGAGAATTCACCAGGCATGCGATAGACCGCACAGACAGGTTATTCCCAACAGAATAATAAAGAATGGAACCAGGTCATGCGTAATTCGCACAGACAGGATATGCCAATAGAATAATAAAGAATTGAACCAGGTCATGCGTAATCCGCACAGACAGGATGTTCCAACAGAATAATAAAGAATGGAATAACAACAGAATTCACCAGGCATGCGATAGACTACACAGACAAGTTATTCCAACAGAATAATAAAGAATGGAATAACAGAAGAATTTCACCATGTATGCGGTACTTCACATAGACAGGTTATTCTAACATAATAATAAATAATGGAATAACAACTCTTATGAGTATTGAAAGAAAATAACTCTCTTCATAAATACGAAAGAATAATACCCCTTACCTTAGAAGAAACTGGATATTAGAATGGTGAATGATCCTTCGTATTCATTCTTTATTAAATTGTGAAAATGATCTGTCTACGTGGATTATCGCATGGCAGGTGAAAATCCATTTGCAGTTTCGTACATTCTATTATACTCGTATGAGATATCATTTCTTTTGTACTCGTCATGGAATAACATTTTCTTTGGTATTTTTTTTATGAGTTACTATTCACGGGTTACTATTCACTCTAGTATTATTCACTCGGGTATTTGGGGCACTTTTCGTGTCAGAGTACTATTCACGAGTTACTATTCAAGGGTTACTATTCACCCAAATATTATTCACTCGGGTATTTAGGGTACTTTTCATGTCGGGGTACTATTCACGAGGTACTATTCCCAAAGTACTATTCATAGGGTACTATTGCGGGGTACTATTTACTCGAAAAATAAATTTCTTTTCTGTACAAATTATTTTTGGTACATGAATATTATTCTTGAATTTTACTCCACAAAGCAGTATCATGTTGACAATTTGGATATTTTTAAACTCTGGATAAATTTAAAGTCTTTAATATTTATCTTTGATTTCGTTTGATTAATGCTTATATCATTGTCATCATCCTCATGATTATATTATGATGAAAGTCATCTTTGGCTTACGTGCAAAGATGGACCGTTGATTATTGGTTTTACAGTTGTATATCTTTGGCTTATGTGCAAAGATGGACTTGTTGATTATTAGTTTCTGATTGTATATCTTTAGCTTACGTGAAAAGATGAACTATTGATTGATGAGTATTTTTGGCTTATGTGCATAGATGAACTGCTTATTGGTATGATTATGACCGAGGGATCATTCTAGTATAATCATGACCCGTAATGTTATAGATGATGTGGTAAAAGTCCTCATTGGCCCGTAGTGCATTGATGGATGATTATTGGTATGATTATAACCGAGGATTATTTGGTATAATCATGACCATTGATGATTACATGAATATCCTTGGTAGTAGTGCGAGGATGATTTGATGATGTGGATTATTTATTAAGTAGAGTCTCGATGATAAAATATTGATTATACACTTTTAATTAAGTAAAGATAGTAGATATCATGCTTTACTTGACTCTTCTAAAATATACGATTGTATGTCTTTGGCTGTAGTAGTAAAGATGAATTTTAATGAATATCTTTGGTCAGTAGTGCAAAGATGAATTTATTAGTATGATTATGAGCGGGAATTATGATTTGGTATAACCATGATTTTTGATGTTTCGTGAAGATAGGTGATGAAAATTAAATTAAATCACAGGTGCGAAGAGGAATTTAGAATCACAATTATGATTATGAGTTATTCATATGATTGTGGACAGAAATTGTTGATTGATGTTACAGGGATAAAACATTATTGGTGGATTTTTAACATGGAGAAAATAATAGATCTGATGGTCTATTTGACTCTTCTAATGGATTACTCGTTCCACTACAACTATGGTTGAAAAGTTTTATCATCTACCATATGTTCTAAATCTCTGATTTATTACTGATGAAGGCTATTGATGATGTAAATTATCTTTAGTCATGATATTCTTTACTGGGCTAGTTGTGCTCACCCTTTTTGCTTCATAATTCCTTTCAAGTAATAAGAGTGTAGCTGGGTCGAGCAGGGGTAACAGGAAAATAGAACGGTGGTCTATAGTTGTTGAGGTTCTCCCTAAATAGTATGGAAATAATTTTATTGAGAACTTTAGATAAGTGTGTCGATTGTATCGTCGTTTTGATATTTAATTTTGGTGAATCGAATAGGGTGAGGTGAACCCAACTTTGGAAGGGTGTTTGCCACTATCATACAAGATGTGTAATGACATACAACCTCGTGTTATCATAAGACATGGTTGTGCACATCCACTTGCTGAGTATATCTACGAGCACTACCTATATGATCTTGGAGTTTGGTTGAAATATAATTTTCAATTACAGACAGTGGAGATAGTTATATGTCAAGAGAAGACTCACCATTGGAAAGAACATGATTGTAAACTTCTCATTTTTCTTTGGGGTCTATTGGGTCAACCAAGGATAATTCTGTGGACATATGATATCTATCATAACCTAGACGCATGGCCTCCCATGTACGAATGTTTTCTTGAGCACTTCCCAAAGATTTTAATTTCTAAAATAGTTTTTGACTGTACTTTTATGTAAAGTAACTTTGTAAGGTTGTGGTCGAGGCACCATGAGAGTTACATATATTTGTATTAAAACTCACAGTTTAACTGTGGTCGTATTCTGCACGACAGTTCAACAGTTGTATAAATAAAGTTTGTATTTGATTTTTATAGTATGATATCTGGCGACTCAAGATGGGTGATGTATACCTGTTTTGGGGGTGTCACACATGATGTATATTAAATGAATTGACTTTGCATACTTGGTAGCTTAACATGAGATTTTCACAAGAAACCTTGAAAACTAGTTTTGTCAATAACTATATTACGAATATTCTAGCACTTGACACCATAATTAGGTGTATCATGCATGTAGACATGATTGACAAGCATGCTAGCTAATTATATGCATTATAAAGTAGATAGGAATGGTTTGATCACGTCTAAATGAAGTAGAGTTGTCGACGTCGGGATTTTTATTTATCCCTTTTTTGTTCTTGTTCTTTGGTGTTCTCATGTTAGGTGAGATTTGTTTGAAAAAGCAAGTGAAAAAGGTCCGACATGTATATGTCGATAATTTGACTGTAAAAGTCGCCAGTTGGTGTTTTTAATTGGTTGCACCAACGCAACCGAGAAAAGGTTTGCACATTGACCCAAATGATGTAACAACTCGCTAAACGCAGTCTGCAATGAAACCGAGATTCATTAGGGTTCGGGGGCTTGATTATGCGGAGGGAAGGTGTTAGGCACCTCCCGACATGCGTGTTATCACGGTGACCGCCACTTTTCAAGAAACTGTTATATGAATGTGTGTGTGTGTGTGCGTGTGGGTCAATGTGCATTTATTTGGAAGTAGTGCGAGGCCTCGTTCGCACCTATATACAAAGTATTTGAATTTGTATAAAAATTCAGTTTTAAACAAGATATGGCATTGAGATTTTATGAAAGTGGTTTTTCAAACCCTGTGCTTAATAGTAATTGAGGCCTTTGATACTTCTATTTTATTAAATGTTCGGCTTGGTTGATTTTATTTTTGAGATGCAAAACATCTTCGAGAAAATAGTATATAGCAGTGCCGAACTCCTCATGGGCATGAAAGTCATCTAAGGGAATTCAAACACCGTGAATAATTTACAAGCTGCTTACAGTTGATAATGTCCATCACGGGAACCGAATCTAGATTCAGTAGACTAAATCTGTGATCATATGATTCCTAGGCTCACATGATGCCGCAATTTATATGAAAGCAATAAGCAGTTATATATATATATATATATATATATATATATAAAAGCTATAAATATATATATACAGACATAATCAACCACCACGAAGCACCTCCATGGGGGATCAGAAATGTAAATAAAGCAATAAATACGATCAAATGCCATGAAGTAAACTCCAGGCGGGACTAAATGTAAATAAAGCAGTAAAAATGATCAACCGCCACGAAGTAAACTGCAGGAAGAACGAAATGTAAATAAAACATTAAAATGCCACGAAGTAAACTCTAGGCTTGACAGAAATGTATATATATATATATATATATATATATATATAAAAAAGCGGTAAAAGCACAGAATATATATCGATCCCGACTCGGTTTATCATTTCAAATGATTTATACATATATATATATATATATATATATATATATATATATATATATATATATAAATGAATGAAAACCACTTAATAGAAGTCCGTGTTCACACAAACAACACGACTCTCAACGTGAAGAAGAGTGTGTGCAAAGATGAAGAGAAAGACTTTAAAGTGTGTAAGAAGGCTTACAGTGGACTGCCAAAGAAGACTTCTATAACTTTAAGTGGATGAACACTCGGCTCCTGCAGGTAAAAAATAGCTATATGTGATCTCACAAGTGTTTAAAATGAGAAAGCACTCAATTTAGGGTGTGTAAAGAGCAAATTGGACAGGGCTTCCTCACCATTTTCTCTTAAAATATGGCCACCCCAAGCCCTCTATTTATAGAGGGGGAGCTGCAGGTGCACCTGCGGCTTCCCGAGGTGCCCCGGGCTCTGCGGGTCCCACCGTCTCGAAGTACGTGCATGCGTTCAACGTGATGTCAGCTTGAACTTGCATAACTTCAATCCGAGCATCCGATTGAGGTGTATAATACCTGTTTTGGACTGCCGTTGTCGAGAGATACGCAATGACATGGGATTAGAGGTTGTACAAAGTCAGGAAGATGGAACCATGTCTTATGTCTTCAAGCTTCAAATTCTATCCGGTGTTCTGCCTTGCATAGTAGTTACTCGGGATTACAACTCCTTGATTCTTTTGGGACATTGTTGAGTAGAATGTATGTTGAGATATTTGTTGAGACGGCGCCATGTGGGGTTGAGGTGGCAATTTGACGATTTTGCCCTTCACCGGGGTTATCTCCGGTTTGGGCTGATAAAGTAGACGTTGCTTAGGGTTATCTCTGAGATTGGGCTACTGCAAGTGCTGAATGCCCTCAGGGTTGTCTCTGAGGTGTGCCTGTGCTCCCGGGGTTATCTCTGATTTTGGGAGCTGAGTGCCTCGGTGTGAGTCCTGAGGTTGAAGCTGACTGCATGGGTTGAAACGAGCATCTCCGGGGTTATCTCCGGAACAACAACTGTACTCCTTGGGGTTATCTCCAAGGTTGACATTGTCTTTCCTGATGTTATTTCCCAGAATAAGACTGAACATCTCGGGGTTATCTCCAAGATGAATCGGCCTTCTCCGGTGGAATTTTCGGTATTTGCACTACTTTCCTTAGGGTTATCTCCGAGGTGGGAAATGATACTCTCGATGTATTTTTCGGGGTTGAAACTGAATTTTTGGTGGTATTTCAGGGATTAAGCTGAGCTGTCTTTCAAGGTTATCTCTAAAAGAAGATTTCGCGCTTCCTGCAATGTTAGTAACATGTAGGCAGAAAATTTCGAATGTCTACAGATGCCCCTCTTTATCATATTCATGCAATGCAATGGCATGGATAGGATAAAGAATACTAGACACTTGAAATATGACAAGATGATCATGATGTAATGCATAACAACATGGTGCAAATGTATATGGTTTGTTGGATTGTTCTCCAACATGGTGGGATGATTGCCGTCTCCCTATTGCTTCTACCGGGGGAGCACTAAATAAGCAGCCTGATGAACTATCATGGATGTGTGATCCACAGCTACCAGGAATTTCTAGGATTGTTGACGTTAGGGTTATCACCAAAGTCTTAAATCCTTGATACATACTTTATCCTGAAGATGTATCTCTCATGTACAAGGGACTCTGTGGGGATGGGTTTTGTCTATTGAGGATGTGTATAACATATTCCATCATCGGTCCTCCCCGATAAGGATGTTCTTCCCTGGTTTGTACCGCCAGGTCTTTCCGCTACTTTATTGGAGTTACTGCCAACAGTTGGTGTTGTCAGGAATGCCTGACCTTCATTGATATGTGCATCAACGGATGAGATCCCTGCTGGGGATAATGTCAAGGCTGCTTGACCTTCGTTGACGTGTTCATCAATGGATGAATTATATGAAGACCTGCTGGGGAAAAGGTTTTAGGGCTAGGACCCTGAACTGATGGCATCAGACCTTCATGAGGTATTGCCGAACGTAGTTTGTAATGGCTGAGAACATTGGTATAGTGTACCCTATATTTGGGCGAATTCCAATGAGTGATATGTAAAGCCACAACTTGAGCCATGAAAACCAGGATTTCAGGCTATTTTGCTCAATTGTGTAGCATTTTTATTCCTGATTTGCCCTTTTCAGCTTGTGAGAACTCCTTTGAAACTTGAATTTGGATCGAGCGGAGGGGTGGGCCCCACCTGTGGAGCCAGTAGGTACACTGCTGTGTACATGAAGTGGACATATATAGCCAGCCGTGGATGGCTATTAAGGCTGCAGGTTGCCTTTTCAAGTCATTTCATGTTGTGTCGCGATGGAAATCTGATAGCTCTTCTTCAGATCTGCTGAGTTTGGGAGTCTTTTTGCAAATTCTGTCACCGTACGAGTGTTCTACACTATCCTGGTAACGTATGCATGTCTTATTTTCTAGTTTTTATTCATTGGAAAATGATTTATCACATGAAATTCATCTAAACACATAGTAGTGATTATGCATGCTGAAATAACTTGATAAAAAATATTCAACATAGTAAATGTTAGTATTAAACCATGCTGAACATAATGATGTGAAAAAATTTGACTTTTGAAACAGTCAAATTGACACCTTTTTCTGCTATTTCTTATCCTATTTGAGGATAGATGAGCAAAGGTGAACAAAGCAAAAATAATCTTTATAATTGGCTACCCTTACAGATTTTTTACTGTGATGTATTAATGCATGTAGGATGTTTATAACTGTGGGCAGGTGTGCTATTGAATGGCCACCTAGTCATGCCTATATGTATGTGGATAGTCCTATTTACGAAGGAAACTATGGCAAAAGTTTTCAAAATGTAGGCATTGGGTAGTCATGCATTTTTAACTCTACTATAGACGTATGTTAAAATAATGCATGCATACATGTAGTCATAAAATTGCATTTTGAAAAGATCCAGGTTAGAATTTACCACACCCTTTCTGAGGTGATTTGGAGACTTGTTATCTAGATATATGGATCCGGATCAGCCGAGTAGTTCTCGCAGGACCACTTATGGTGTGCGGAGGAGGGCTTCTGAAGTGACTCGACCCCGTTCTGTTAGACAGCCTCGTCGTTTGGCTGAGGCGGTGATACGTCTTGTCCAGATTGATGTACCGGATGTGGAGGACGAGGAGGAGGATGTACCGGTTGCGGCTCCCGCTCCTGTTGCACATGTTCCCCATAGGAACCTCTTGAGTATTCAGGTGGTGAACCCAGAGCTTCTTATTGATGAGGAGTATTCAGGTGGGACCTCAATTTACTTGCATGCAAACGAGGTACAAAGCTAGATTTTGATCTTCCTTCTTTCTTATTGATGAGGAGTAAAGGATTCTGATGTTGATCTGCTTTGTGATGTAGGTTCCTGGCTTTACACAACCTAGAGGGAACTGTTTCAGCATTTACTCTATGTACCAGGCTCTGCATCCTGCCTATAGAACGATCATGCATGATTGGGGATTTGGGGTATTCTTTTCCATCCTTCCCCGTCGTTGTCCCTGGGGTTACCTCAGGGCATTGTCTGAGTGCTGGTTTCACCAAACTCAGTCACTTAATTTGTTGGACTGTTAGGTGATGATGACGCCGATGGATTGGCGGTTTATCATAGGTATGGAGTTTGGAGGGGCACCAGTGCCTTGCACGACAGATATTACCCCGACTACCGTTAGATCCTTTCTAGGAGTTTCGGCGGAGGCGCTCAAAGGCAGGACTATTCGTACATGTCCTTTGAGCGTAGATGCTATGAGTTGGCTATTGAGTGAGCCCATACCCGATGATGTTAGAGTCAGAGATCGCATTCTTCAGTGATTGTTCATGATGATCATTTGGGGCTGCTTCATAGCTGATAACTCTTCTACGGTGTCATTTTCTTTGATCAGTGCCACACGACACATGGACCCTATTAGAGAGTATTATTGGGGTTCCTACATCTTTGCCTATTTCCTCAGGGGAATGCGCATGCGTTCGCAGGGCTTGCCGGAAGCTTGTCTAGGATTTTACCCATTTCTTCTGGTGAGTATTTCTCTTGTAATTTCCCATGTACAGGTTAAGAATGTTGACTGACAGAAGATGTTTGCCTTTTTATTGGCAGTTCTGGGCCTATAAGAGGCTCCCACGCTTACGTCCGGTGATTGTGTTAAGATTAGATACTTACCCATGAGGACAGCGATGACATCATTCCATACTGGCTGAGGTCCCTGTAGCTGAGGGTTTCACTCATAGCCGCCTACAGTTGGAGTTATTGACAGCTGATGTCATCATATGGATTCCCTATTTAGGGGAGTACTTGAGCATTGGATTTGAGGATGGGTACTCGACTGGTGTCGAGTATGTGATTTCCACCCGTAGGATTCCTCTCTTCACAGATGGACGATGAGAGCTCTATTTAGGAGAGCGTGCTATCAGGAGCACCATAGGAGAGATTCGTATACCGATCTTGCCTGTGTTTGAGATCCGACTCATTTGACACAGATTGACAGTTTGACCCGGCAGTTGGACTAGGCACATTTCTTTATCCGACACTTGGGGCAGAGATCCTTTAGAGGAAGATACTTTTGATCCTTCCAGCTCTGGCACTGGCCCCTCAGGTGACCCATATGGCTTTGCCGATGCAGATCCTCCCTTGTATAGGCCTGACATCCCTGTGGATAGAGATCTAGTGATTCAGGAGGAGTTACATCAGGTGGACAGGATTGATGATGAAGACATTGACACCATTGTCTTCTTCTGATGTATATTCTCATTATCTCTTTTGATAGGCTTCTATTAGACACTGGGTGGCTTTCCCCCATTCTCGTTATATCTTTTGATAGGCCTCTGTTAGATTTAGGGCGTCTGTTCCCCATTTCCCTGTATTTCTAGCTGTATAGAGATGTATTAGATGATGATATAATTAGGAATGTATGTACATTTTTCCATTCGCTATATCATATTGCCATCTATTCTTTATCATGCATGTATTATGTTATGCATATGTATGTATGTCCAGAGATATTCAGCATTGATCCCTGGATGGTCTTATGATACGGCCCACACAAATGTCTTCTTCGATAGTTTGCCACATTGATCATACCCCACCAGTATTGGTGGCATCCCTTCTGAGATCGTGGTATGATAGTATGTCACCTTCAGACAGGGTGACTGTAGATCAGTTATTGCTGCATACTATGACTCTCTTGATGTTTCAGGTTCTCGTAGGCTTTGTAGAGGGAATGCTGGAGCATTGGATACCGGAGAGGCAGGTCTTCTGGTTTGGCATCCATGAGTTGACTCCTACTCTGGAGGAGTATACACGGTTGATGGCGCTGCCATTGGTGAGACCTTGCGCGCGGATGGCCATCGGCAACATGAGCCGATAGTTTATGACCCTCACCGGGCTGAGGCGTAGAGTTGTGCAGGATGAGATTACATCCGGTCACTTTGTATCCCAGTATTTTTTGATGGACAGATTTGGCTCTGAGGATAGTCATACACGGTACTCCGGGGATTTTACCATGCCGGAGGATCATTGGCACTCGCCCAGAGTAGATGTCTTGCTACTGTGCGTATTGTCGTATGTATACATGCCACGGTACATGGATGAGCTAGATATTGGCGTCATTATAGCAGTGAGAGCTCTCAGGGAGGGTCAAACCATTGTACCGATGATCATATCAAAGACGCTGAGGTCGGCCACATATTGCAGCACTTACCCTGCAGGGGTATTCACATGCAGCTCGATTATGTTGTAAGTGTGGTTTATGTCACACTTGAGACCGATTGGCACTTTCAGACGACACGAGTATTGTTTCACCCATGAGATAGCTATGTCGTACTCCTTTCATCCTGCGGAGTGTACAGATCCTGTATCTTGGTCCATTTTCCTGGTAGGGATCGGAGATCCGTTTGATATATTTCCGTGTACAGGGCTTAGCTCACCCTACAGCTTCATCACTCATGCTCCGGGCATGGATTATCTCCCTCTAGCTGGTTTGAGGGGCATGAATGCTTATCACTCACTGGCCGTGATGTGTCAGTTTGACCAGTTCTAGGACTTCCATCCTTTTGAGGGGGCATTGAGTCAGCGCTTAGCTTCTCGCCACTTATCAGTAGAGGATAGATCCAGGTTGTATGCCTGTTGGGATCAGCGTGAGCTAGCTGTATTTTCCCTTAGCCATCCGGGCTGTTTTGCAGAGTATTTTGCATGGATGGCGACAGAGATGGCAATGATTGTGGAAGTATCCACAGTACAGGGGATTGATTCCTACGATGGGGAGCCTATGGAGGAGACTTATATTCCCACCAAGGAGTATTTAACCACTGGGTTGCCAGCAGTTGTGATGGATTCTCCTAGTATGAGTGCTACTGTGATTCAACATTTAGCACAATATTTAGAGCAGAGTCTTCATCTGATGACCTTTGAGAGAGATCAGGCTAGGGCCTTGATGTTGACAGCTCTTGATGGGAGAGATGCTGCTCTATTGGAGAGAGATGAGGCCAGATCAGCCAAAGATGCATTGATTGTAGAGCAGGATGTTGCCCTATCTGCCTGGGATGTGGCCGTCATAGATAGTGCTTCAGTGAGATCCATTACGACTGGCATCCTTGCCGATATGGGTGCATACATTGATGAGCATCATGCCACCATGCAGTTGGCCTCAGATCTGCTAGCTTATGTAGATACCATTGGGCAGGAGCTTGCAGCGTTACCTCCTTCTTCGGGGAGAGATCCTATGTTAGATCTGATAGTCCGCATACATATAGATTCGTAGATAGACTTGTATTTTCCTGCACAGACTTGCTTAGCCATTTTGTCATGTACAACACATATGTATATATCAAACAACATTATATATGGCAGGGAAATATATATTTTGATTCACTTCCCTTTTAGTTGTGCGTTGATACTTGCTTGATATTTGCCTATTTCTTTAGGGCTTGTGATCTTGATGTATTCTGAACTCATCCTTGATGTGTGGACATTGAGACATTGTAGGATCTTTCAGAATGGATCATTGATCTGTGTATATCCCTACCCTCTTTGGTGTCTTGTGACTGGTTTCAATATGTAGATGTGGAGAGGAGTGTGGCTTTTCCTCTCTGAGATTGACCGTACCACAGATGTTCGCCAGTACTCCTATTTAAAAGGAGCCCAGTTAGTTCCATCTCTTATGGATTGGTGTTGCTCTTCCAGGAATCAACCGCAACTTAGATGGTCGCCAACTCTCCCATTTATGGGGAGGTCTGGTTGTTCCATCCCTTTGGTCTGAAGCTAATAAAATGTGGTGGATTGAAGTTTGATCCCAGTACCAGGTGACAAGTCTTTATGTTTTGGTAGGGGGTTAGACCGAACCATGAATGGCTGCCTACGTACTCCTATTGAAAAGGAGATCAGGTCTGTGTAGTTCGAACCTGGTGTAAGAGGTTCAATGCTGAATGTAAAAGGGTGTAGGGATGTTTTTGTTGTTTTTGTTTATGTAGAGAAAAGGCAGAAATGTTTTTGTTGTTTTTGTTTTTTATTATGACCGGGCCATATAGAATATGGTTGCCTACGTACTCCCGGGTATCAGGGAGATTAGGTCGACGTAGTTTTCCCCTAAGGACGATTTGCAGCCAAAGAAAAGTTTGATCCCATGTGCAGGCTAAACTGCGGGGGAAAGAAAGTTTGATCCCATGTTTGGGACAAACTGCAGGTGTGAAAAAGTTTGATCCTATGTTCAGGAAAAACTGCAAGTGTGAAAAAGTTTGATCCTATGTTCAGGACAAACTACAGGTGTGAAAGGTTCAATCCCTGGTGGGATAACCAAAATTGTATGAAAGGTTTGAAATAAAGTGAAACCAGGCTTCTGGCTTGAAGAGTATATATCCCTGATGGGGCAGATGAGTATGAAGAAGATTTTGTATGCAAGAAAGGGTTAGAAAAACTGAATGACTGGTGATCTGATAATCCAAAACTAGGATGTTTGATTGATGGTAACCTCAGACATAGTACCGTTTCACGGTGTCCGAGTTGATGAGTTGTGGAAATTCATCGCCGTCCATTTCTTATAGTCTGAGAGCGCCTCCTGTCAATACCTCCTTGACATCAAATGGGCCTTCCCAGCTTGGAGTGAATTTTCCCTTAGATTGATCTTGGTTGTCAATGATCTTCTTCAAAACCAAGTCATGTTGTTTAAACTGCCGTAGCTTGACTTTTCTGTTGTAAGATCTGGCGATTCTTTGTTGATATAACTGACCATGGAAGATAGCTGCGAATTGTCTTTCGTTTATTAGAGACAATTTGTGACGCCCCCAAAAATAGGTATTCATCACCCATCTTGAGTCGCCAAATACATGGTATAAAATTCAAATACAACTTAATAATACAACTGTCATGTAAAATACGACAAAACATAATCTAAGAGTTTTAATACGTATATTGTCATCTAGACAGTATACAAACTCAAAGGAGTCCTCATTACATTTATTGTCACACTATTTAATCAGAATAGTGAGAACTACTAATGCTATCATCTGGACCGTCATTCCTTTCCCCGACTCGTCCCAACTATATTCTCATTTCCTGAAGAGAACAGTGAAAAAAAGGTTGAGCTCAACTAGCCCAGTAAGAAATATTATGACTAAGATAATGAAGAATAAATTATCAATAGTCTTCAACAATGTTAAACTGATAAAATACAATAGACATCAAGTTTAACTGCAACGGAATAAGCAATCCATTAGAAGAGTTAAGTAGAAAATAAAACCTACTATCTTCTATGATTTAAAAAGTTTTTCATCACTTTTATCATTTGAGACTCGACAATAAATAAACCACATCTTCTAATCATCCCCGTATCTTCACGCCAAGGATATTCATTAAATCATCAATGGTAATGACTATACCTAAAAATCCCTAGTCATAATAATACCAAGTCCATCTCTGCACGTAAGCCAAAGATATACAACTATAAAACCAACAACCAATAATCCATCTTTGCACGTAAGCCAAAGATATACAATTCAATAATCCACAGTCCATCTTTGCACGTAAGCCAAGATAACTTTTATTACCATATAAGCATAAGGATGATGACAATGATATAAACATTAATCAACTACAAACAAGGATAAATATTAAAGACTTTAAATTTATCCAAATATTATCAACCACTCATAATCTAATATTATTAATATCATAACAATATTTTAATCATCGCTAAACTTATAAACAATTTATTTCAATTGTTTACACTTTACCAAACAATGCATTTAGTTATTCAAAAATGCTATACTCATAAGATTTCATCACCAATGATCAAATCCCTTATCAAAAATCTTGATATACCTTATATAGGATTTCCAAGCCACAAAATCTTATTTTCCAACTTTGTTACTTCACATAACATATTTAACTCATATATTCGTAACTAAACCATTTTCATGAAAAATACCAAATCAGTTCCAAAAATATTTCTTTTTCCGAGATTTAGCGAATATAGTCCCATAATGAACATATATTTTTCTCTAATTTTTAAAATTCATTTACTATTTTTCAAAATCAATTTCTAATTAATTCCTTAAGAAATTAGCTACCTCAAGGTTAACTCCAGAAATTCCCAAATCTTGGCAGGATCTTACACATGTTAACGTGAGCCTCCAGTTTAAATTTCATGGTCATCGGAGTTATAGAAGTCCGGTTATAGCGTTTTTCGTCAGAAAAACCTAAATATTGAAATGGTAATAACTTGCTCATTTTAAGTCGGAATGAGCTCATTTTTGGCCACGAGGTAACTTATACCATATACTTTCATGTCCCAAAAGTCCAGAATTTTTCTCACAAATTAAGTGGCCGAAACAGCCCTTCTAAAAATCTGGACAGTAGCATTTCGATAATTTCCAACTTTTGACTCCTTCGCTAAAATCAGTCCACACGAAAATCTACAATACCTTTTCCAGTGATTCCACTTGGAGATACTACAAAACTCATAGATCTAACTCTAGAACTTGACCACACTCAAAAATTTAAAATATAATAGGAGATATGGTCAATTGAATTTCATGTTCCATTTTCACCAAAATCTGATTTTCAACCCTTTGTGATTTCTAAGAAACTTTCATGTTTTCACATAATAACCAACATAACTCATCATAACACTTACTAATATTTCATATACCCATGATTTTCATCAGTCCAATGCTTTTATTATGACTCTCATCATAATCAACGTAACCAGATCATTTCCACATTTTAATAAGGAATGAATATAAAGGATCATTCACCATGCATGTGGTAATCCACATAGACAGGTTATTCCAATAGAATAATAAAGAATGGAATAATGTAAGGATTCACCATGTATGCGATAGAGACCGCACAAACAAAAGTTATTCCCAATGTAATAATAAATAATGGAACCAGTCCCACGAACGCACGACGTGATATTCCGATAGAATAATAAATGCGAATGATAAATAATGGAACCAGTCCCGTAAAACGCATGCACGAACGGATATTCCGACGAAATAATAAATAATGGAATAACAACGATTTCACCATGTATGCGGTACTTGCATAAAACAAAGTTATTCCAATGAAATAATAAAAAGAATGAACTAGGTCGAAGTAAATTAACACCTCGGTGTAATATTCCAATGAATAATAAAGAATGAAATAATAGAAGAATTTCACCATGTATACGGTGCCAGCATAAACAAAGTTATTCCAACATATTAATAAGGAATGGAATAATAGAAGAATTTCACCATGTATGCGAGATTGCATGTATTGCAGTTATTCCAACATAATAATAAGGAATGGAATAATAGAAGAATTTTACCATGTATGCGATACTTACATATAGATGAGTTATTCCAGCATAATAATAAGGAATGGAATAATAGAAGAATTTCACCATGTATGCGATTACTTCACATGACGGAGTTATTCCGACATAATAATAAGGAATGGAATAATAAAAGAATTTCACCATTTATGCAAGATTGCTTGATGATGACGAGTTATTCCAACATAATAATAAGGAATAGAATAATAGAAGAATTTCACCATGTATGCGATTACTTGATGTGAGCAAAAGTTATTCCAACATAATAATAAGGAATGGAATAACAACTCTTACGAGTATTGAAAGAAAGTAATTCTCTTCATGAATACGAAAAGAATAATACCCTTACCTTAGAAGAAATCGGATATTGGAATAGAAAGGTAGCGCACTTCTCTCTTCTTTCTCACAATAGATTTTCTCTCTATAGCTTCTCTCTATAATTTCTCTCTATAATTTCTCTCTAGAGTTTCAAAGTGAATTAAGTAAGAAATAATGAAGGAATGAGCTTCTATTTATAGGAGAATGGACTGAATAGTAACTAATTCATGAACGGTCCAGATTGATTTACTTTTAAATGGACGGTCCATATTAAAACTTAAAGCAACGGTCCATACTGATTCACTATTAAAACTTTAAACCAATGGTCCATACTTATTCACTATTAAAACTTTAAACCAGCGGTCCATACTGATTCACTATTATAACTTTAAACCAACGATCCATATTGATATACTATTATAATTTCAAACAACAGTCTGAAAAATTAGCACATCTCCTCATGGAATAATATTGTACCCAAAAATGATTTGGACCAAAAAGAAATATATTTTGTTCAGGTGAATAGTATCCCGTGAATAGTAACTCATGAATAGTAACTCGTGAATAGTACTTCGACACGAAAAGTGCCCTGAATACCCGATTGAACAATATAACCTCCAAACATAAATTATTATCAAAATAAATGTCGACTTCCACTAACACCAATAATCCCAACACAATGGAACTATCAAATTCATCTTTAATCAACACGAACTTATTCATCATTAATATTCTAACTCACAATATTTAACAACCAGGTTGTTCCCAAGAAAGAGGGGGCTTTCCAATAAGGATTTCTCGCTATTGGCGCGCAATTAGGTGACCAAACCTCTCCTTAACAGAACTTATAGACATTGTAAATATTGCAATTTAATATTATGAATAACTTTGTCGTCTCAATTATTGATTTAATAATATAACATATAATGCAGATGATAGTGACAATAACAAAAATACGAGAGATATGTACAACAATTACTGTAGCAATAATTGAGTATAACTGAGTGATTTTTCACGTAAGCATCAATAATCAATACCGTGTGCTACTATGCAACCACGCATATTACTGTACTTTTACTATCGAGTAGTTCAACAGTATTAACGATAAAACTTCCGCCATTATTTTCATAAAAATATTTTTGTCATTTTCTCAATCCGACAATAATTCCGTTGCGGGGTCCACCAATGATTGTGTCGCCGTACGAATATTCCCTCTTAAAACGAATATTTCCCGACCAATCGAATATTATATAACAACTTGCATACTTTGCAAAATTTATAAATACTACCCACAACTATAATATTATCTCAAATTCACACCATAATTTTAAAAAAAATATTTCGAGAAAATTAAATCTTTATTCTTAAAATTTGGGATTTTACACAATTGGTGATATCTGTCTTGTACTCATTGGTCTTCATCCAGCTGAGCGTCCATAAACACTCTAAGGGATTCCATTTCCACCTCTATGGGGAGTACTGCTTCCATCCCATAGGCTAATGAGTAGGAGGTTGCCCCAATGGAAGTACGCATTGAAGTTCTGTAGGCTAATAAAGTCAGAGGCAACATGTCAGGCCATCTTTTGTGGTTGGCGGACATCTTTTGCATGATTTTCTTGATATTTTTCATAGCCACTTCAACAACATCATTCATCTTTGGACGGTAGATGACGGAGTTAAGGTGTTTGATGTGGAATTTACTGCACAACTCCTCCATTATTTTGTTGTTGAGGTTCTTAGCATTGTCTGACACAATTACCTTTAGTTGTCCATATCGATAAATGACATTATTTTTGATGAAAGCAATGATGACTTCTTTGGTAACACTAGGGAAGCAGGCTACTTCTGCCCACTGGGTGAAGTAGTCGATCATGGTGAAGATAAACCGATGCCCATTACTGGCTTTGGGCTCAATGGGTCCGATCACGTCCATTCCCCACATTGAGAAGGGCCAGGGTGAACTCATATTGTGGAGTTCCCTTGGAGGGGCGTGGATAACATTCCCATAAATTTGGCATTGGTAGCACCTCTTGACGTGATCATCACAGTCAGCCTTAAGAGTAACCTAGTAATGCCCTATTCTGAGGATCTTCTTAACAAGTAGGGGTCCACTCATGTGTGAGCCACATACTCCACCATGGATTTCATCCATGAGCCTCTGAGCTTGGTCTTTGTCCAAGCATCTAAGGAGACCTAATCCCACATATCTTTTGTAGAGTGCATCTCCGCTCAGGTAGAACTTCATAGCCATTCGATGGATCCGCCTTCTTTCAGTTGGGCTCGCCTCAGCGGGTGTAGATCCATCTCGTAAGTACTCCTTGATGTGTTGATACCAAGAGTGTTGGATGGGAGGTAGCTCATCCGATACTTCTCCAACATAGTTTCTATAGGATGGAGCCTTTTGTAGGGCAAATGTAATGCTTGGCATGCTTTCCTTGTCAGATATGTGAATCAAGGGGGCCAAAGTTGCTAGTGCATCCGAAAAGTCATTCCTATTTTGAGGAATATGGAGGAAGGTTACTTCTTTAAACTCCAAAGCCATCTGTAAAACTTGCCGATGGTAAGGTAGTAATTGTAGCTCTTTGGTATGATAGATTCATGTGGTTTATCTGATTACCAATTCTGAATCCCCAAAGACTGTTAACCGTCTGATGCCCATTGAGTGAGCAAGTTTTAGCCCTATAATATAGCCTTCATACTCAGCTGTGTTGTTTATGTTGACAAACTGCAATTTAACGGCGACGGGATACTGCTTCCCCATACCGGACACTAGAACTGCTCCAACTCCAGAAACTTCTGTGTTAACAGCTCCATCAAAATACATTTTCCACGTATGGCATGCATCGTACTGATGGTGTTGCTGAATTTCTATGACCCCTTTATTGGGGAAGTATGTTTCTAAGGGTTTGTAATCCCCTGCAGGTGTGGCGGCTAGTTGATCCGCAATTCCTTGACCTTTAATGGATTTTTGTGTCACGTAGACGATGTTAAATTGTTACAGAATCAACTGCCATCTGGACAGCCAATAATTCAGTATGGGATTACTGAACATGTATTTGAGAGGATCCACGCGGGATATGAGATGGGTTGTGTGACCATGAAGGTAATGTTGTAACCTCATGGAAGCCCATGCTAAAACGCAACAAGTCTTCTCAATCAGAGTGTACTTGTATTCACTACTGCTGAATCTTTTGCTTAGGTAATAGATATCTCGCTCTTGGCCTCTATCGTCTTTCTGTCCCAGCATGCAGCCCATAACATTGTCGTTGATGGAAAGGTACATAAATAAGGGAACATCATCCCTGGGAGGTACCAAAATGGGAGCATTAACTAACTACTCTTTGATTGTAAGGAAGGCTTTCTGACACTCATCATTCCATTTTATGGAGGAGTTCTTCCTTAACAGCTTGAAAATGGGCTCACAGGTTGCTATGAGTTGAGAGATGAACCGGCTAATGAAATTAATTCTTCCCAAAAATCCCCGTATTTCCTTCTCTGTCTGAAGAATGGGAATTTCCTTGATGGCCTAGATTTTGGTGGGATCCAGCTCAATCCCTTTGTTGCTGACTAGGAAACCTAGTAACTTACCTGATTTAACACCAAAGGCGCACTTGGCTGGATTCAACTTCAAGTTGTACTTACGCAACCTGTTAAAGAGCTTTCTGAGATGGTCTAAGTGGTCTTCCTCCCTTTGTGACTTGACAATGATGTCATCCACGTAGATCTCTATCTCTTTGTGCATTAAATCATGGAAAAGAGCCATCATAGCTCGCTGATAGGTTACTCCGGCATTGATGAGTCCAAATGACAACCATCTACAACAAAAGGTTTCCCAAGGCGTGATGAAAGCAGTTTTCTCATGATCTTCCTCAGCAAACATAATCTGATGATACCCCGCAAAGCAATTCACAAAGGAGTACATGCCGTATTGAGCAGTATTATCAATGGGAATGTGGATAAATGGCACGGGAAAGTTATCCTTAAGGCAAGCTTTGTTCAGATCCCGGTAATCTATGCAAACTCGCACCTTTCCTCCTATGTTTGATAGCCATTCAGGGTATGTAGACACCATGATGATGCTCGCTTGAAATTATTTCACAATTTCTTCTTTAACCTTTAAACTCCACTCAGGTTTCAATCGCCTGAGCTTTTGCCTGACTAGCTTGAATCCCTCTTTAATGGGAAGGCGATGAAGGACAATGTTAGTGGGCAAACCCACCATGTCTTCATGAGTCATTAAAACACATCCTGGAATTGGGTTAGCAAAGCACCCATGTCATTCCTTTGGTTTGGAGTGAGGTCTGAACCAATCTGGATTAGCTTAGGGTTTTCTAAGGTTTCAAGATTGAAAGAGGTGGGTTGATCATGGTTAGGTTTAGGTTTATCTTTGACCCATTCCTTGATCTCCTGAGGTACCTTAATGTCCTCTTGTATTTCCATCAAGTCTGAGTCTAACTTTTCATCAAAGTTACAGTCCTTGTGGAGAAAAGGCACCTCATCAACAAGTACATGCACATTTAAATTCAGAGTGCTGAAACAAAATATGCTTTCACTTAATATATGAAACTGTTCAATCATACAAAAGTGTTAGCATGTACTGATAAAACAAATGTAAATACTGTACAAAAAAGCAAGCAGTTAAAGTTATCTATAGGGTAGATGGAATTTCTGCCCGTTTTACCCTCGTCGACCAATGCATGGAGTGCTGCTCCAATTGTTGAGGGTAAAGTCCAAATGGACTGCAGTGATGGAGGGGCTATCATCGTCCTCCTTTTCCCTAATGATGACTATGACATCTGGGCAATCATCGTCTGCGGTGTATCTGTTTGTATGTTCATCATGGACAATGATGCATATGTTTGACATCATCCTGGCGATGTCTTGTTTACGTCTCCGTTCCTCTTCTTCCATTCTGGAATCAGGAACCATGACCTCTTTTCCCTTGACCGATATTAGCTTGGGAAATAGTATAACTATAACGTGGGCTGACACCTTTACCGAAGACTGTATAAGCTCTGGATTTGCAGGTGGAGACAATCGACGTGTGGCTAAAGTTGAAGGAAACTGTTTGTGCTTATGAGGATTTTTATGACTGGGATTGGCAGAATAGCCTAGTCCAGCTATCCCAGTTTGACTGGGCACTTGAATAGGGTGCTTAATACCCTGATGATCTTTGCCAACCCTTGTTCAGGTTGATAACCCAATGACATCATTCCTTGAGTAGCCGACATTACTTCGGCAATAATCATGGGTATGAAAGATGGTGTCCTAAGGGGATGTTAGTGAGTGTCGCTCACTTCCAAAGTATGAAAGCTGATTGGCTTAACTTCTAAATTGAAGCTGATTAGTGGCATGACACATTGTTAAGGACATTCTGGCTCAGCATTAAGAGTGACTAGGCTGTCGTTAATGATGTACTTGAGTTGTTGGTGAAGAGTGAAGGGGACGGCCCCAGCCATATGAATCCACGGTCTTCCCAATAGAAGTTTGTATCCTGAATCTATCTTAAGCATGTGAAAAGATACGCAGAATGTATGGGGACCAATCTCAATTGGCAGTTCAATCTCTCCAATAGAATTTCGTTGGGATCCATCAAAAGCTTTAATAACCGTATAGCTGCTTCGGATCCGTTTGAGATTGATGTTTATCTTTACCAAAGTGGCATAAGGACAGATATTCAAAGACGACCCTCCATCTATTAAGACTCCGCCCACCATATATCTGGAGGATAATACCGCTATGTGCAACAACTTACAATGACCGGTCCCTTCGGGCAGTATGTCGTCATCAGTGAAAGATATCACATTGTTGTTAAAAATGTGATCAACTAGATGTTGGAATTTTTCCACATCCACTGATTTCAAAAAATGGGTTTCTTCCAAGACCTTGAGTAAGACTTTCCTATGATCTTCGAAAGATAAAACCAAGTCCAGTATGGAAATTTATTGTGGAGCTTCCCTTAAGCTTAAAACCACCTTGGATTCATTATGGCCCATAATACGAAGGAACTCTTCAATCTTCTCTATGGGAATTTTTCCCTTTGCTTTGATGGAAGGCTTCATTACCCGTTAGGGAAGATATAGTGGATTCTCCTTTAACACTACAACAGTTGTAGGAGATGTGGATCCTTCAGCCTCTCCATAATTCGATGGCACTTTTTTAGGCTGATAACAGGATACTGTGGTCTGAATGGTAAGCTAATTGGCTCTGGTGCAGCCACTTTCAAAGGATTGTCAATACCTTTGAGTTGGATTGATTGTATGATTAGTGGTCTGGAAGCATCACCAGCCTCAAAGGATATAACTGATACTACTCCATCTTTCCACTTTGTAGGATATGTATTCCCACTCTCGAGTAACAAAGTTTCGTCGTCTGCCATCTGCAGGACACCGCTGTAAATAAAATTTTGAATGAGGTGGCGGTGTGCCCAACATTCTTCTGTGCTGTGACCGCGAGAATGTGAATGATATTGACAAACTCCATCAGAGTTAAACCGTCTTGAACGGGGATTGATTGGAGGTAGAAGGGATGTAATTCTTCCTTCATTGATTAGCATCTGAAATATCTCCTCCATAGGTTGGCTCAGGTATGTAAATTCCCTTTGATTGGAAAAATCTCGATGGGCTTTGACACTTGCTCTTTTCGCAACTTTATCCTCTAGTGTTTTACTTTCTGAAGGAAAGGATGTAGTATTCATGACAAAAGGAAGGAGACTAGCATGCTCCTGACTGACCAATTGGCTTGTGACTTGGTGTTGATGAATCACCAGTTCCGCTAATTAATCTACTTGTTTGCAAAGAGCCTTAATCTTTTGCTCCATTATAAACTAAAACTGCGCATAAACCCATCTGTCAGCACCGTCTTTGCTGGTCTGGGAAGATTCAACAATGTAATTGGAACTTTGTCCACTGCTCCAATTAATTATATTGACCTCTTCTTCTTTGTGTTGAGGAAGAGGATTGTCTTGCACATGAGGTTGGTCGAGTTTAGTCATGACAATCTCCCCATTGTCGATTAAGTCTTGGATCTTGTATTTCAAGGCCCAGCAATCCTGAGTGTCATGTCCCGGTGCCCCGGCATGATAAGCACACTTCCGAGTAGCATTGAAACCCTTCCCATTCGGGTTGGCTGGTGGAAGAAGAGGTGTAATTTTCTTTCGAGTAGTCAGAAGAGTAAGGATATTCTTGAGCGAGTCCCCTAAGGGTGTGAACACTCGAGGGCATCTGACTTCTCCACCTTTAGGCAATAGAGAGTTTGAAGAGTGTGCTTGAAAAGGGGAGTAGTTTCTCCTCTGGATAGGCATATTCTGACTGCCTTTTTGACCTTGTAGTATCAAGGAAACATCTTCCTCTTTCTTTTTATGGACCCTTCGGGGGTTATTTCCATAAGTTCTAGATTGGATGTGCTCAGCAACTGCTTTAAGAGCGGCTAGGTCTTGAATCTTTCTTGGCTTCAATCCCATCTCAACCATCTCTCCGTGTTTGATCATTTCAGAAAATGGCTTGCCAATACCAGCTAAGACTCTTTCATAGAAAGGAGCTTCTTTTATGTCTATGAAGGTCATGACCATTTCTGATTCCGTCATGGAAGGAATGACTTAAGCAGCAAGGCGCCTCCACCTTTGAGCATACTCTCTGAAAGACTCATTGGACTGTTTCTTGACCTTGGTAATCTGGTACCTGTCAGGAGCCATCTAAGATTGGAAGCTGTACTGAGCGAGGAAGGCATGAGCTAGTTCCTCCCAACTATGGATCTTTGAGTTGTCTAATCTGGTATACCATGTCCGAGCTTCTCCAGTCAAACTCTTCTGGAACAGCTGCATTCTGAGCTTCTCGTCCTCTGTATAAGATCCAAGATCTTCAATGAACACCTTCAAATGTGTGTAAGGATCCCATAACCCATTATACTTTTCAAAGTTAGGAGTTTTGAACTTCTCTGGATAATGAACACCGGGGAATATACAAAGGTCAGCATATGAAACACTCCCGTGTGCTCCAATTCCTTTGATAGAACGGATGGTTTCCTCCATTTGAAAGACTTTCTTCCTGATATCACCGGTGTTTGGATCTTCTTTGAGATGGGTGTTTTCAGGGTTTTTGTCGGTTGTATCCAACTGAAGTTCAGGAATTATTTTATCCGAACCTTGTACTCCTCCTTGAATAGAGGATTCTGTATGTACGGGTATTCGCGAACCCTGAGTAGATTTGTATAGTTCTTTAAGCAAAATAGCCAAATCTGTAATTTATTTGGTTAAACCATCAAATTCTTCTCAAGAGACAAGAGCATGATTAGACTGGTCAGATGAAGATATGATTGGTTGTAGGCTCGTGGCCTTTTTGGATTTTGAGCGGGTAACAGGCCCAATTATTTTCCTACAAAAACTTATGTAGTTTAGTCTTAGGAAATGTATAAATGTGTGCTATCATAATGTGTCCATTTTAGGAATATTATCCTGCAAAACAGGTGTCATTTGATAGCATGTCAAGTCTTAATATGCATGTACACATATTCTTTATATTTTCCATTACATAGAGATGAACATGGAATAAAATTACAAGTAATTGAAAAAATGGAAAACATGAAGAGACTTTCCTCCGCGTTTGGTTTATCAGATGCTGACCTATCTTAGGTTACTCTCGCAGCTTTTTGGCATGAAGGTTCCCAGATCATCGCAATCTACTCGATGGGAAGTTAATTCGGTCTTTCAACTGGAGCGAATCTGGGTGGTGCCTTTCCTGAGCCTCGTTGGAATTAGTCTCCCTACAAGTCTAGTAATCAAACACCGACAGGATAGCTTCCTGGTGGAGGAACCACACAACATACATTCACATACAACGTGTCTCACCGTTATGGGAATGATGACATATGCGAAGCACTAATATCATAGATAGATATATTGCAGTGCAGTAAGTAAAATGCATTCGTACACATTCATCAAAAAATGTAAATGCAACATTCACACACAAGCATATAATAGTTTTGAAAAGCTTATAGTAGCGGATTAAGCCCTCTTACTGGAGTCCCCAGCAGAGTCACCACCTGTCGAGGTCGGGATTTTTATTTGTCCCTTTTCTGTTCTTATTTTTTAGTGTTCTCATGTTAGGTGAGATTTGTTTGAAAAAACAAGTGAAAAAGGTCCGACATGTATATGTTGACGATTTGACTGTAAGAGTCGCCAATTGGTGTTTTTAACTGGTTGCACCAATGCAATTGAGAAAAGGTTTGCACATTGACCCAGTGATGTAACACTGCTAAACGGGTCTGTGAAACCGAGATTCATTAGGGTTCGAGGGCTTGATTATGCGGAGGGAAGGTGCTAGGCACCCCTCGACATTCGTGTTACCATGGTGACCACTACTTTTCATGAAACTGTTATATGAATGTGTGTGTGTGTGTGGGTCAATGTGCTCTTATTTGGAAGTAGTGTGAGGCCTCGTTCGCACCTATATACAAAGGGTTTGAATTTGTATAAAAATTCAGTTTTAAATAAGATATGACAATGAGATTTTATGAAAGAGGTTTTTCAAACCCTGTGCTCAATAGTAATTGAGGCCTTTGATACTTCCATTTTATTAAATATTCGGCTTGATTGATTTTATTTTCGAGATGCGAAGAATCTTCGAGAAAATAGTATATAGCAGTGCCGA
This sequence comes from Panax quinquefolius, assembly GCA_020205615.1. Lineage (NCBI taxonomy): Eukaryota > Viridiplantae > Streptophyta > Magnoliopsida > Apiales > Araliaceae > Panax > Panax quinquefolius. Next base: position 235,368 of record JAINUW010000325.1, on the reverse strand, counting down.
ACTCCTCATGGGCATGAAAGCCATCTAAAGAAATTCAAACACCGTGAGTATTTTACAAGTCGCTACAATTTGAAAATGTCCATCACGAGAATCAATCTAGATTCAAGAGATCAATCACGTGATCACATGATTTCTAAGCTCACATGATGCCACAATTTATATGAAAGCAATAAGCAGTTATATATATATATATATATATATATATATATATATATATATATAAATATATATATATATATAGAAACATGATCAACCACCACAAAGCACCTCCATGGAGGATCAGAAATATAAATAAAGCAATAAATATGATCAACCGCCACGAAGTAAACTCCATGCGGGACTAAATATAAATATAGCAGTAAAAACGATCAACCGCCATGAAGTAAACTCCAGGCGGGACGGAATGTAAATAAAGCAGTAAAAGGCCACAAAGTAAACTCCAGGCCTGACAGAAATGTAAATATATATATATATATATATATATATATAAAGCAAATAAAGGCTCCGGACGTGAGTCCAGGCTCAATCTAGGCATAACTCGATAATGTTAGTCCATATATACAAATATATATATATATATATACACAACAGGAATGAAAACCACGGACCGAAGTCCGGGCCTACACACACAACACGACTCTCAACGTGAAGAAGAATGTGTGCAAAGATGAAGAGAAAGGCTTTAAAGTGTGTAAGAAGGCTTACAATGGACTGCCAATGAAGACTTCTATAGCTTTAAGTGGATGAACACTCGGCTCCTGCTGATTAAAAATAGCTATATGTGAGCTCACAAGTGTTTAAAATGAGAAAGCACTCAATTTAGGGTGTGTACAGAGGAAATTGGATAGGGCTTCCTCGCCATTTTCTCTTGAAATATGGCCAACTCAAGCCCTCTATTTATAGAGGGGGGAGCCCCAGGTGTACCTACGACAGCCGCAGATGCACCCGCGGCTGCCCGGGGTGCCCTGGGCTCCGCGGATCCCACCATCTTGAAGTACGTGCACGCGTGCAACGTGATGTCCGTTCAAACTTGCAAAACTTCAATCCGAGCATCCGATTGAGGTGTATAATACCTGTTTCGGATTGCCGTTGTTGAGAGCTACGCAATGATATGGGATTAGAGGTTGTACGAAGTCAAGAAGATGGAACCATGTCCTATGTTTTCAAGCTTCAAATTCTATCCAGTGTTTTGCCTTGCGTAGTAGTCACTCGGGATTGCAACTCCTTGATTATTGTGGGACATTGTTATGTAGAATGTATGTTGAGATGTTTGTTGAGATGGCGCCATGTGGGGTTGAGGTGGAAATTTGATGATTTTTCCCTTCACCAGGGTTATCTCTGGTTTGGGCTGATAAAGCAGACGTTGCTCAGGGTTATCTCTGAGATTGGGCTGTTGCAAGTGCTGAATGCCCTCAGGGTTGTCTCTGAGGTGTGCCTGTCCTCTCGGGGTTATCTCCAGTTTTGGGAGCTGAGTGCCTCAGTGTGATTCCCGAGGTTGAAGCTGACTGTATGGGTTAAAATGAGCATCTCCGGGGTTATCTCTGGAACTGCAACTGCACTCCTTGGGGTTATCTCCAAGGTTGACATTGTCTTTCCCGGTGTTATTTTCGGGACTGAGACTGAACATCTCGGGGTTATCTCCAAGATGAATCGGCCTTCTCCAATGGAATTTTCGGTATTTGCATTGCTTTCCCCGGGGTTATCTCCGAGGTGGGAAATGATACTCCCTGTGTGTTTTTCGGGGTTGAAACTGAACTTCTAGTGGTATTTCTGGGATTAAGTTAAGTTGTCTTCTAGGGTTATTTCTGAAAGAAGATTCTCCGTTTCCTACAATGTTAGTAACAGGTAGGCAGAAAATTTTGAGTGTCTACAAGAGTTATACAAACTTGACATACATGACTAATATAATGCAAGCATGTGTAGTTGAGACCTATGGACCATATAGCATGTATTTAACGATTAAACCATAAGAAAATGGTGAATTGAACAGTTAAAGTCTTGATTAAATGAGGATAGACGATGACCTTTGTTAATGTGTTGATATAAGGTCAAACTTAGTTATCCACATACTAACATGTGTGTTTTGTATGATTATTTATATACATGCAAGACGGGTGTACACTGACCTTCCGAGAAGCGACCATATCTTGAGTTTGCACTGGGAGCAGCTGCCACAATACGCTTACTCTTAGTATAAACCAAGCGCAATTGGCCATTTGTAGTAGGATCAGTTTTTTGCTATTTATCTAAGAGTGTTTGCAGGCTTATATTGTTACCTTAACTTGTATTATATGACCAATATGCTATCTAATGTGTTCAGAAGCATGCTAAAGGATAAAATTGAATGTTTAATGAGTGATTATAAACTTTCAAATGTTAAGTCCAAAAGGTATTTGCAAAGCAATGATTAGAAACTATGTTATTTGACTTTATGGTGACTTATAACTAATTTTGTGCTAAAAGTACGCAAGGTGTGTGATGAAGTATGTGAAGAGTGATAAGTAGGTTTTAGACCTTCTTATTGATTACCAACTTACTAGAATTTTGCTCAACTTAAGTAGTTTTAGTATTATTTGTTTACTTTTTATGTTTGTTTTGTAGTTTGCATCAAAGAAACTTCAAAGGCATGTTGATGGCATGGCATGGCATGGTATGGTGAGTGCTAACTAGAATAAAGATGGTAGCTGGACTTAAGCATGTGAAGAGGGCACCTAAAGTGGTCAAGTGATGGATGAGGAAGGCAATTAAAGAAAGAATTGAAGTGAAGAAAGAAGAAGTTAGCAGCAGCATCGTAGCAGTAGATCACCAAAGCAGAAGAAGAAGCCAAATAGATCAACAATGAAGGCCAGCTACCGCCATACCAAAGAATAGGCCAGACACGACGCGCCCGCGCCAAGAGGATTACCAATGTATACATAGCCGCGCGGCCGTGCCCATTTAACACAGGGACCCGACGCGCTACGATGTGAACACGCCGAAGCATATATGTGGCGCTCCCCAAGACCCAATCATATCTGCATACAATTGCACGAATCGCGCACGGTCAAGGAACATTAAATTGCTGACTTTTCATTTTAAGCTGCTGTAGCGAGATTTCCATATTAAGGCATTTTTGATTGTTGCGAAAGACAGATTCTATCAGTTATATTTTGCTATTTTAGGGTTTAATAGTTCTAGAGAGAATACATATCATTTCTCTACCATTTTAGCTTCTCTCTAGATCTAATAGATTTTGAATATTGGTTTTCATTTTGGCTTTGATTTTGGATCTGAACTAAGTGGAAGCATATTGTGGAGCTGGAATTAATCAGATTTTATATCTCTTTTCTCTCTAATCTCTTTGTTCTCTTTATTCCTTCCATGCTTGGCTTAAATCCTATAATGGGTGTTGATTCAGAGATGAACTAACTTCCATTATGGGATTCTAATGAAGTTTAATGTGTAGTTCAGATTTGTATGCCTTATTATGATGCTTGTATGCTTATTGTTGGATTACCTAACTTGGTTGTGCTTAAATGTTTGTATGCTTGATTACCATTCACCATAATAATTTGTATGGAATTGAAAAGGGAAATATAAGTTCAGATTTGACCATGTTAACATGTGTTCATGAGATTTACATATGTTGGATTTCGTGATTCGCAACTTGGATAGACATATACTTGTTTTCCATGTGTAATCGTTGAGAGAGCTTATGCTTAAATTGATATTGCTTGTAATTCACATAGACATATAGTGGGTTAGGTAATATTAATGCTCAAATGAATTCTATCTCTTTTGTGGATTTTGTGTGATTTGAACATGGTACATCGAAAGATGGCCATGTTTTACTTTCGTGCTCTCGACTAGCAGTCCATAGTAATCAAATAAGCTTAACAAGAGGTATACATTCTGGATAAAGCATTAAATGACATTAGGATCCCATATCTCTCCATTTTGATTCTCTTAATTTAGTAATTAGTAATTTTGTGTTGATAATTATTCTAGATTTTAATTTACCTATTAATTGATCGTTTAAGCAGCCAGAGATAGCGATAAGGTTATTGCATGCTAGTTTAGAAATATTCACCTTTCTCCATGGGAACGATACTTTTTTACTCTGTACTACTTGTTGACCATGTATACTTGCACGTGTTAGAGTCTATTTTGTTAACCCGAAACAAGCCCAACAAAGAGTATACAACTAAGTTAGACGTTTATGTATGCGTTTAAACTTATATAACCTGTATGAGTATACATAACTAATGAATATCCTATACGCGTAACTATATTATGTTAGGATTCAAAGAGTGTTGATAAGCTATACTTTGGTAAACTACGCTTGAGGCAAATACTCGAATACTACTCTTTATTGAGCATTACTTGAGCTTGTACTATTATTGGTTGTACAAGTAAATCCTTGAAAGTATGATTCATATATCATGACTTAATACTTCGTAAGTTTAGAAATGAAATTGTTTTCAAACCTTGTTTTCTAACGATAATTGTTCATGTATATACTTTAAAAGAAAGCTGTCTAAGCCATTGATTCGGCTAGACTATTGATATATGATCAAAAGCTATCCAAACCAAATTAACTTGGTACAGACTCTTGCAACTGAGATGAATAACCCTCTTAGTAGGGGAATTATATATTGTCAGGAAATCGACGTGCACACATGAGAATGATTAAATTTTATGCATGACATAAGGTACTTTAGGCTGATCACTTGTTGTACTTGTTTTGTAGAATTATCAGTTTATTACTGTTAATTCTAGGAGAAGTTTATAGTCCTTAGTGACTACTCAATATTCATTACTTTGAAATCTTGGAATTAATTAATCATTGAATATTATTGATATTTTTTGTCCTTGGCGACTATTGTTGAAGACTATTGATAATTCATACTATCTTTAAACTATCATTATTGTTGTACACTTGAGAAGCTAAAACTATATTGAGCACCTTTATTGCAATATTATTTGCTGAGCAAATTTGTTGCTCATTCTTGCTTCCCTAAAAATATTTCAATCAAGGCAGAGTAAGGCGGACCCTCAGGCATTGATAAGGGCAAGGGCAAAGCTACTGGGTAGTTTATATTTAGTGAAGATTATTATATTCATGAAATGACATAAGTTGTATTATGTATTAGTTATATCTCAAATATGTTTAATTATGCTTAAGGTATGTAAGAGATGTTTAAGTTATGAACCCTTGGGACGAGAATAATTATATTATAACAATGTAAGTTATTCTATTATTCCGTTGTGATGATTTTAGTATGTTATTAGAGTTAGTACGTGACAACCAAATTTGAGATAAGTGTGGTCTGAATTTGGGGGCGTCACAGGTGGGGCATACTATATTCGATTAATCTAAGTTAACCTCATCTTGGTTCATACCAAGGCGACATCTTGCTTCATTTTGCTAGCTACTAAGCACCAATTGATTGCTACCTAAGGCATAAAGCATCAACAACTTTCTTCTCAAAGCACCAATAAATGAACTGTCTCAACCTTGCTCGCTTTTCAAAGCGCCAGGGGTGATTGCTCGTGTATGTGAGCCAATCAACCTGTTGACATATATTTAGTGTGTGCATATCTAATATGCATAATAAACTGTGTGAACATCTAAAATTTATCATATATGCTAAAAGAACCAAACATAAGTGGAAACAAATGATTCTTGCATAAATGATAAATGTTTCGAAATAACAATGAATATCTTTAATACAAGCCAAATAATGAGTGATATAGAAGGAAATAATAGAGTACATCAAACCCTATAAAGCCCTAATGAACTAACATGCCTACAAAAAGCATCTTTTGGGATTGGCTTCGTCAAGGGATCAGCTACCGTAAGTCTAGTGGACATGTACTCCAATATCACCTTATTATTTGCTATGATATCTCTGATGAAGTTCATCCTCAAATCAATGTGCTTCGTTTTACCGTGATACTTGGGGTCTTTAGTGTAATCTAGGGCCGCCGTGCTATCACATAAAATAGTCATAGGATCCGAAGCATGAGGGGCGACTCCAAGATCCTCGAAGAATCTCCTCAGCCATATGGCTTCCTGAATAGCTGACGTACAAGCTACAAACTCCGACACCATCATAGAAAGAGCAACACGGGTCTATTTCTTGCTACATCAAGTAATGGTACCTCCATGTAGCAAGAATGCATATCCTGAGGTCGACTTGTGCATCCCCTGGTTACCTCCCCAACTAGCATCGGAGTAACCAATCAAACGTAGGTCCAATCCTTCATAGCACAACATATAGTCCAAAGTACCTTTTAAATATCTCAAGATCCTCTTGATTGTCCTCTAATGTGTAATCCTAGGGTTTGACTGATATCGACTGAGATAACCGACATCGTATGCTATATTAGGTCAAATACACATAACTGTATACATTAGCTTTCCAATAGCATTGGCATACAGGTAATATAACATCTTCTTAATTTCCTTAAGAGAAGAAGGACATTGCTCGGGTCCAATGACATCGCCTTTAGCTATAGGAGTGTCTATGGGTTTGCAGTTGTTCATCTGGAATTGCTCAAGAACCATCTTAAAGTGAGTCTCTTGAGAAAAAACAAGAAGCTTCCTTGATCAATCTATGTAGATCTTAACTCCAAGAACATAAGATGCTTCCCCCATGTCCTTCATCTCGAAGTTAGAGGACAACCACTCATTGGTGGCGATAAGCATCTTCTTATCGTTCCTAGCTAGTAGGATGTCATCGAAATATATAGATAAGATAAAGAATTTATCTTTGGACCATTTGATATATACACAATGGTCTTCCTTGATCATCGTAAACACATCACTAATGACGGCTCGATAGAATCTCAAATATTATTGTTTGGACCCCTATTTCAAATCATAGATAGAACGTTTGAGCTTGCATACTTTGCGCTCTTGTCCTTCTATGATAAAACCCTATGGAAACCCTATGTATTAAATACCAAATAAACTTAGGTAGGTCATACTAGTGAAGGAATTCCCCGTCTCTCCCCTCCTAGTTCTTGTCTCACATCTCAGCCAGGGATCATATCCCTAAGCTTTGTTACCAACTGTGATGCCCCCAAAACAGGTATACATCACCCATCTTGGGTCTCCAGATACGTGGTACATAATTAAACTACAAACTTAATTATACAACTATCGTGCAAAATACGACAAAACATAGCTGAGAGTTTAAACACGAATATTGCCTTCTAGACAATTGATAAGTAGGTTTTATACCTACTTATCCAGTATCTGTTACTTGAATTAGTTTCTTATATTCATGTTCTTAGTTACTTTTCATACATTTTATGTTATTTTATAGGCTATGACATGACATTGGCATAAAGAAGCAAAGATAAGCAATTCAGATATCTTTTGGACTAAAATACGCAAGCAAATGCAAGAAGGGAATATTGAAGGACTTTTGACACCAAGTTAGATGCATGTTCTTGGCTTGAAACTTGGATTTTATGGAAGCTCTACTTCTTAGCTTTCCGAAACATCTTGAATCATCCCAATCGGATCTCGGATGCGAGAGTTATGGCTTTTTTATCAATGAAGGTCAAAGCTAAGAGTTGTCATATTTGCTATTTGCATAGCATCTACTTCAAGCCCGGCTTCCGCCTTGATCCAATCTGAATCTGTCAATTCTCAAAGCATGGAAGTTGTAGATCTCGTCGTTATCTTCGATTTGATAGGTGGCAGGCCCCGTAACTCCAAGCGGATCAAAAGTTATGCCTATTTTACCAAAGGATGTCGCAGCAGAAAACAGCGTAGCGCGGACCGCGTTAGGCCTAGCGCGGAGCGCACTAGGACACCGTAAACACTTTTACAAATGGCGCTGACAAAGGCTGAAAAGGCCTAGGGTACTGCATTGAAGAGCGCGCTAGGCGGCGAGAATTGAGTCAAATTGGGTTATTTGATGTCCAAATTGAGCTAGAATAGGATTCTTAGTTGCCTAACTTGCTAGGATGTTCATTAGAACTCTAAATACTTGAGTTTTACTTGGATTGGGAGGCTAGTTCTAAGAGTCTATTAAATCCCTCTTGGGATAGATTTCTAAGATCTAATTCTTTACTTTCTTTCATAGATTAGGAACCCTAGATTAGATTAGAATTGAAGATTGAAGCTATTGATTATCATTGGAGAATCAAATTGGAAGCAAGAGAATGTAGATTTGTTTATCTCAATTCTAATTTCTTTTCTTATTTATTTGTATTCTTTTTAATGCTTAATCAATTGTGGATGATGGATTCTAGTTTATTTATGAATTAAACTCTATTTTGAGATTACTATGGATCTTATTTGTGTAGTTTACTTTGATATGCTTCTTTGTTAGTCTTATTAGCTATATTTGGATTGTCTATTATGATTTGTAATGAATTGCTTAATTGCCTAGCTAACAATTACCGTAATAATCTATATGAACTCGAGAGATGAAGTATAGATTTAGATATGATCATGATAGCATGTGTTTGTCATTTCTGCATAGATGGAATTCATGATTCATGTTTAGGATAGAGATATGCCTTTATGCCATATGTAGTCTAATAAGAACTTGAACTTAAACCCTTTTTAATTGTAATTCACATAGAGATATTGTGGGTTAGTTAATTAGGGTGTTCAAATTGATTCTATCATCTGTGGATTTGATTTGATATGAGTATGTTGCATTGAGAGATGGCCATATTTTACTTTCGTGCTCTTGATTAACAATCCAGTATAAATAATTTGGCTTAACAGAAAGTGTGTTGATTTAAATGTAACAATAAGTGAAATTGTAATCTCAAGTCTTCAATATCTTGTTTCATTCTAGGGATAGTTAGTAATAGTTTATTTAATTTTTTTAAATTAAATTATTAAATCATTTGTTTAAATAAGATTAAATTGGTCATATGTTAGTAATTGGTAATTCTTATTAAATAATTCTCTGTGGGAACGATACTCAACTTATCACTTTATTACTTGTTGACCACGTATACTTGCGTGTTGTGCGTATATAGATTTTACCCAACAACAATATACGCTCTCAATGGAGTCCTCATTATAATTATTATCACACTATTTCACAGAATAGTGAGGACTACTAAAAGAACCATCTGGACCGTCAATCCGTTCCCCGACCAGTCCCAGCTATATTCTCATTTCCCGAAGAGAACAGTGAAAGAAAAGGGTGAGCTCAACTAGCCCAGTAAGAAATATTATGACTAAGATAATGAAGAATAAATTATCCTTAGCCTTCAACAGTATAACAACTGATAGAATACAATAGACAATAAGTTTTAGATCAACAACTGTAGCGGAATAAGCAATCCATTAGAATAGTCAAGTAGAGCATGATATCTACTATCTTCTATGATTTCAAAGTTTATCATCAATTTTATCCTTGTAATACTCATCAACAGTTCTTTATTATACCCAAGACAAATAGAACTTTCATCACCTGTCTTCACTTGAACCACCAAAGATGTTAGTTAAATTCACAATTCATGTTAATAATAATGTGAATCAACAATTTATCCTTTCCACAAAGGTTTAATAGAACATTTACTCAATATCCTTACCCCAAAGGCTAAAGATATTCAAATGTAATAACAATGATCATACCAATCAGTTGTCTATCTTTGCACTACTGGCCAAAGATATTCAACTATAAAACCAATGGTCATGATCATACCAATCAATTGTCTGTCAGTGAACTACGGCCAAAGACATTCAACTATTAACTAATGGTCATGATCCTGCCAATCACATCATCGAATTATCCCTGCACTACGACCAAGGATATTCATTAGTATCACAAGTTGTCATGATCATGTCATACACCTGTCCATCTTTGCACTACGGGCCAAAGCTATCAATTAACAGTTCATCTTTGCACTACGACCAAAGATATCAATCAACAGTTCATCTTATCACGTAAGTCAAAGATATACTACTGTAAAACCAATAATCAACAGTACATCTTTACATGTAAGCCAAAGATATACAACTGTAAAACCAATAATCAACAGTCCATCTTTGCACGTAAGCCAAAGATATACAACTATAAAACCAATAATCAACAATTCGTCTTTGCACGTAAGCCAAAGATATACAACTGTAAAACCAATAATCAATAGTCCATCTGTAAGACCCCGAAATTTTTTAAATAAAAAGGAATTTCCTTTATTTATTATTTTGAAATAGTAAGGGTGGATTTGATTAATGTGGATAGTTAGGGGTTAAATACGCAAATATTTCAAAATAAGCAAGTGGTTATAAAATATTCATTGTTGTCGGGAATATTCGTTTGGTCGTGGAATATTCGTGCTCGTCAGGAATATATTAAATGCACCGACCAAGAGCCATGTAATGTGGGGCCCATAACGTGAGCGATTGGATGAAGAAAACGACAAATATAAGTTGGTTAAAAATAACAGTAGTAGTTATTACCGTTAAGACTATTGAATACCCGGTGGTTAAAATACGATGTCTGGCGTGGTTTGCACAAGAAGACACGGTATTACATGCAGTATTGTTGAATTATTGATCCTTACGTAAGAAGGCACTACTCAATAATTTTCACACGATGAATTCTTCAAAGATTTTATTTTATTGATTCAATAATTCTTTGCGTTGATATTTTATATTATTGTTGTTCAATAATTGTCACCGCATTATTATCTCCATTATCGGATCAATAATTCATATTATTTGAATAATATTATTAGATAGCATTATTGGCAATGTCTAGAAAGTTCTATCAAGGAGAGGTTTGGTCACCTAATTGCGCGCTACCAAGAAGAGAAATCCTTATCGAAAGCCCCTCTTTCCTCGAACTACCGGTTGTCATAATTGTGATTCTCGTAATATTATTTGTGAATAATTAATTATTGATTCATATGATAAAGAAATATTTATTTTATGTGGATATAAATGATGGATTTATTTATGTGGTTATAAATGAAGAAATTAATGTTGAGGTGTTTTATCGAGATTTTATCTGGATTGGAGGTATTAAAAATCAAATAAGGGGTTTTGAGATATATTATGGGGTTATAATTTTTAATCCGACCGCTGGATTGTGGTAATTTTTGGGTATGTTATACATACATAAGTTGAGTATATGTCCACAAATTTTGAACCGCTAAAAATGCACGAATGATTTGTTATGAATTTTAAGAGGTGTCCGATTCGGAATTAGGTTTATAATTGATTTTGGTGGAAAATTCTAGAATTGAGTGGGCCCCACTTGTGGTTGGTGAAGAAATGTGCTGAATTTTATTTCAAATGTGGTGGGTGGCAATAGTAGCGAGTAAAGCCATCGGTAGTGGTCAAGTCTGCCTTTTACGGCTAACATTTTCCTATAAATAGAGGACTAAGTTAGAATTGAAAATCACACCAGAAACATAAGCTTTCTCTCTTTCTCTCTCTATATTATTGAGCGTATTTTGTGAGTATTTAGATACTTTGAGAGTTCTTTGTTCGAAGACAAGTTTCATTCAAAGATCGTAAGGGATGTTATTTTCTTCTCGATGATGATATTATTTCTTCAATATCATTATCTTTGAAATATTGGTTGGAACTTTTCATCAAATTTGGAACTTTTTCATGTCGTGGTTACTATTCATGAGTTACTATTCACGAGTTACTATTCATGAGTTACTATTCACGAGTACTATTCATGAAGCGTGAAGATGTTTTTTTGTGGAATTTCTATCTTTTGGTGTCGGAGTTACTATTCACGTATACGGCAGACTATTCACGATACTCTGACTATTCACGAATCATTTAAGACTATTCAATAGAAAAATGAAAATTTTTCTTTTCGTCTAAAATATCTATTCTGGATACTAGCTTTGATTGTATCCATGTTTTGATCATTCTTGAATTTTACACCACTATGATTATTTTTGAGGTATTTTTGGATGTGGATAAAATAAAGTACGAATCCTTAATCCTTAATCCTTGTCATTTTGTTTCACCGGATTCGCTTTCTTTAAAATATTTTTCATCATCCTCGCCTCTTAAATGATGATATTATTGAATATCTTTGGCTTTGTAGTGCAAAGATGAATGATTTCTGAAGAATATCTTTGGCCCGTAGTGCAAAGATGAGCAGTGTTGAGATGAACACGATGGATCGATGATGAATATCTTTGGCCTTTAGTGCAAAGATGAACAGTGTTGAGATGAACATGACGACGGATGAATATCTTTGGCACAGTAGTGCAAAGATGAATATTTGATTTGAGATGAATATTGATTGATGTTCTGAGGATAAAATATTGATGATGGACCGTTAAATTCATAGATTATAGTAGATTTCATTCTCTATGTAACTCTTCTATGAATTATTATTTCATTGCGCGAATATTGATCGGAAACTTGTTGTCTATTGTATTCTATCGATTTTTCCTGTTGAAGACTAACGATAATTTGTTCTATATTATCTTAGTCATAACATTCTTTACTGGGCTAGTTGAGCTCACCCTTTTCCTTTTTGTTCCATTTTTCTTCTCAGGAGGCGAGAATGTAGCGAGTACTAGTCGGGGTATGGAATGAAGGTTCTAGAGAGAGTTGTTTAGTAGTCCTCACCATTTTTATAAAATAATGTATCAATAATTATGATGGGGATTTATTTGCGTGTGGATATTGATTAGATAACAATATCTATATTTAAACTCAGAGTTTATATGTTGTAATAATAAAGTTGTAGTTGTTTCTGTACCATGTATTTGGCGACTCAGAATGGGTTGGATGGAATGGACCTATTTTGGGGTCGTCACAGTTGGTATCAGAGCTATAAGTAAAGAGCCCCTAGCCTTTCGCTGGTGACTTCCTGTTTATGGGGGATGCACCGAAGCCAGACTCTCCGTAGGGGACGCCGTTTTGAGGTGGCAAACTGATAGGTACCATTGTGAGGTGTTTGTGGTTGAAGCACCATGAGGGTCATAGTTGGTATCGTAGCTTAGGGATATGATCTCTCAAGAGATCGGGGAATAGAACTAGGAGGGAGAGAGAGTAAATCCTTCGCTAGTGTGTCCTACCTAAGCTTATTTGTTAGTTGGTTAGTATATAGGGATATTATGTGATATATTGATTTCTTTAATTAACCCTTGTTTTATGATGAAAGATTTGAGAATGTCGAATTGAGAATATTAACAAAGGAGTAAATGAGATCGTGGAGACACCTCTAATCGCCAACCGTGATAATGTGATGTCGACGAAGAAGGAATTAGAGATATCCATGTAGTGGTGAGTGAAGAATTGATAGTTGCACCCAGATAGTCGCAGAGGTAACAAATGAGAGTGAGGAAGAAGAGGTACCAAGAGAGTTTATTAGAGGTATTTTATGATCAAAATGTAGAATTGCAAAATCGTATTCATGAGTTAGAAGAGCAGAGTTGAAGAATTGCAGGCGATGGGAGCAAAAGGATGCAACGATTCAAGCTTGGTTACCCGATATGTGATGCTTGAACGAAGCACTATTTGGCGAGTATAAGATGATAAAGTCGAATCGAAATGAAAGAAGAAATAATCGAACGAGTGAGAATGAGTGATGCATGGGTAAAAGCCGCATCGACTTCGTTGATATTATGGAAAGAGATGTCCAATCTAAAAGAGAAGATTTAACGATGACGGAAGACGCGTTCAGTGAAAGACGATCGACCAAAGAACAAATTCTAGGGAAGAGAACGATCGCCGCTTAGATGCTACAGATGCGGAGAGGAGGACATATAAGGTCAAACTGCTCAAAGCCTTCCAATGTATGTTTTAGTTGTGGAAAAGATGGTCACATAGCTCGATTTTGTCCTATAGCGAAATCAAGTCCAGTTGGGACGTTGGCACCAGAGCGGATACTGAAAAAGTCAAAGTCAACGATTCTCGAAAGAGCGTTTGTCGTGTGACCGTCATTAAAATGCGAGGAACCCGAACGGTTAGCACGGTTAGTTAATTATAAATTCTTGCGAAGTTTATACCTTACTGAATCTGGGTTCTACCCATTCTTTTATCTCTCTTGCTTGCGCTCAACGTTTGAACTTGACTACGGAGAAATTAGACTTTGACCTATTTATGGAGACTCAGTTAGGAGAAACTTTCATTACATCCGTTGTTTAGAAATCTTGCTTGATTCAGTTGGCACTATCACATTACACGTCAACCTTATTTCTATAGAGATATTTGCTTTTGATGTGATTTCAAGGTTAACTACTCATCATGCCGAAATTGATTACTTTCGTAAGGTTGTTAGTTTTCATATTCCTAAGCAACTGTTATTCAATTCAAGCAATCAAACTATTGTAGCCAAACATTTTCATATCAAGCCGTGAAGTCATTCGCTTATTACGGATGTCAAGTTTTCTTAGTCCATGTTATGGATTTGAATAAAGACACGTCGATTTGAATAATATTCCCGTTGTTATTGATTTTCCTAACGTATTTCTGAAGAATTTCTTGCTTACTCCCAAAGATCGATATTAAATTTTGTATCGACTTTGAACCCTAAGACAAAACTCATTTCTAAAATCTCATATCGAATGGCTCCTATTGAACTTCAGGAGTTAAAAATTCAACTATAGAATTTGGTACCTGAGCCTTTATCTTGTGACTTCCTTTGTGGAATTCACCTAAGCCAGACTCTCTGTAGGGGACGTCATATTCGTGCGATAGTAAACTGATAGGTGTCATTGTAACGTGTTATCCAAGGTTGGGATATGAGTCACAGTTGAGAACAACCTAAGTCGGTAATCGAAATACGTAGCTTTCTAGGCTTAGTTGGTTATTATCGGAGATTCATTGAAGGATATTCTCGAATCGCTATTCCATTAACGCAGCTAACTCGTAGAGATACAAAATTCGAATGGAGCAAGGAATGTGGGAAGAGCTTCGAAGAACTCAAGAGGAGACTCATTTCAGCATATGTTCTGACCATGCCATCCTGGAAAAGCGAACGTGGTAGCTGACGTGTTGAGTAGAAGATCGTATACAAGTACGAGTACGATATTATCAAAGACTCATTTCGTATAATTTACAAATAATAGAGATGGAGATGAAAACTCTAGTTACCCACGTGATGATATACGAGTATAATCGACTTTAATCGATAAAGTTAAAAGTCGCTTCAAAAGCTACACACGAGTGATGAATTTGAAGAAGGAGGTGCAAGAAGTTGTTATTTTAAAAGCGAGAATCGGTGAGGTGAGGAAAGCTCAAACCTTTGATTTATTAATCCATTCTCAATCGAATAGGAACTGTGGCCTATAGACTCGTTTTACCGCCAAGTATGACGCATGTTCATAACGTTTTTCACGTATCGATGTTACGTAAATATGTGGACGACCCGAACTATGTCATTGAGTTAGAACCGGACGAGATAGCCGAAGACTTAACGTACGAGGAGGTACCTGTCAAGATCTTGGATAGGAAAGAACATGTCCTATGTACCGAGGTTATACCACAAGTTAAGGTTTTGTGGAGAAACCATGCTATTGAGGAAATGACCTGGGAGTTGGAAACGAAAATGAAAGCGAGGTATTCTCATCTTTTCAAACACTGTGTATGCGTACATCAATTTCGAGGGCGAAATTTCATAAGGAGGGAGGTTGTAAGACCGAAAATTTTTTAAATAAAAGGAATTTCCTTTATTTATTATTTTGAAATAGTAAGGGTGGATTTGATTAATGTGGATAGTTAGGGTTAAATACGCAAATATTTCAAAATAAGCAAGTGGTTATAAAATATTCATTGTTGTTTGGAATATTCGTTTGGTCGTGGAATATTAGATCGCTGTGTGGGAATATTCGATGCGGCCAATGCGACCATGTGGGGCCCCATAACGGAAAGCGATTGGATGAAGAAAACGACAAATATAAGTTGGTTAAAAATAACGGCGTAGTTATTACCAAGTAAGACCGCTGGAATACCCGTGGTTAAAATACGATGTACGCGTGGTTGCACAAGAGCATGCCAGATTAGTATTGCAGATTGTTGAATTATTGATCCTTACGTAAGAAGGCACTACTCAATAATTTTCACGGTGAGTTACCGTTCAATATTTTATTTTATTGATTCAATAATTGCTGCGTTGATATTTTATATTATTGTTGTTCAATAATTGTCAACGCACATTATCTCCATTATCGGATCAATAATTCATATTATTTGAATAATATTATTAGATAGCATTATTGGCAATGTCTAGAAAGTTCATCGAGGAGAGGTTTGGTCACCTAATTGCTTGGCGCCATGAAGGAGAAATCCTTATCTGAAAGCCCCTCTTTCCCGGGAACTACTGGTTGTCATAATTGTGATTACGTAATATTATTTGTGAATAATTAATTATTGATTCATATGATAAAGAAATATTTATTTTATGTGGATATAAATGATGGATTTATTTATGTGGTTATAAATGAAGAAATTAATGTTGAGGTGTTTTATCGAAGATTTTATCTGATTGGAGGTATTAAAAATCAAATAAGGGTTTTGAGATATATCATGGGGTTATAATTTTTAATCCGACCGTTGGATTGTGGTAATTTTTGGGTATGTTATACATACATAAGTTGAGTATATGTCCACAAATTTTGAACCGTTAAAATGCACGAATGATTTGTTATGAATTTTAAGAGGTGTCTGATTAGGAAATTAGGTTTATAATTGATTTTGGTGGAAAATTCTAGAATTGAGTGGGCCCCACTTGTGGTTGGTGAAGAAATGTGCTGAATTTTATTTCAAATGTGGTGGGTGGCAATAGTAGCGAGTAAAGCCATCGTGTAGCAGTCAAGTCCGCTTTCTACGGCTAACATTTTCCTATAAATAGAGGACTAAGTTAGAATTGAAAATCACACCGTAAACATAAGCTTTCTCTTTTCTCTCTCTATTATTGAGCGATATTTGTGAGTATTTAGATACTTTGAGAGTTCTTTGCTCAATCTAAGTTTCATTCAAAGATCACTTCCGACCTTTCATTCAAGCAATCTTGATTCTTTGCAAGGTAAGGGATGTTATTTTCTTCTCGAGATGATATTATTTCTTCAATATCATTATCTTTGAAATATTGGTTGGAACTTTTCATCAAATTTGGAACTTTTTCATGTCGTGGTTACTATTCATGAGTTACTATTCACGAGTTACTATTCATGAGTTACTATTCACGAGTTACTATTCACGAGTACTATTCATGAAGCGTGAAGATGTTTTTTGTGGAATTTTATCTTTTGGTGTTTGAGTTACTATTCACGTATACTGACTATTCACGATACTCTGACACTATTCACGAATCACGCAAGACTATTCAATTTGAAAAATGAAAATTTTTCTTTTCGCCTAAAATATCTATTCTAGATACTAGCTTTGATTGTATCCATGTTTTGATCATTCTTGAATTTTACACCACTATAATTATTTTTGAGGTATTTTTGGACGTGGATAAAATAAAGTACTGTAATCCTTAATCCTTAATCCTTGTCATTTTGTTTCACCGGATTCGCTTTCTTTAAAATATTTTCATCATCCTCAGTCTTAAATGATGATATTATTGAATATCTTTGGCCTGTAGTGCAAAGATGAATGATTTCTGAAGAATATCTTTGGCCCGTAGTGCAAAGATGAACAGGTGTTGAGATGAACATGACCGACTGATGAATATCTTTGGCCTTTAGTGCAAAGATGAGCAGTGTTGAGATGAACATGACCGATCGATGAATATCTTTGGCTCAGAGTGCAAAGATGAATATTTGATTTGAGATGAATATTGATTGATGTTACAGGGATAAAATATTGATGATGGACTGTTAAATTCATAGATTATAGTAGATTTCATTCTCTATGTAACTCTTCTATGAATTATTATTTTCGCTGCGAATATTGATCTGAAACTTGTTGTCTATTGTATTCTATCAGATTTTTCCCTGTTGAAGACTAACGATAATTTGTTCTATATTATCTTAGTCATAACATTCTTTACTGGGCTAGTTGAGCTCACCCTTTTCCTTTTTGTTCCATTTTTCTTCTCAGGAGGCGAGAATGTAGCGAGTACTAGTCGGGGTATGGAATTAAGGTTCTAGAGAGAGTTGTTTAGTAGTCCTCACCATTTTTATAAAATAATGTATCAATATTTATGATGGGGATTTATTTGCGTGTGGATATTGTTTAGATGACAATATCTGTATTTAAACTCAGAGTTTATATGTTGTAATAATAAAGTTGTAGTTGTTTCTGTACCATGTATTTGGCGACTCAGAATGGGTTGGATGGAATGGACCTATTTTGGGGTCGTCACACCATCTATGCACGTAAGCCAAAGATATACAACTGTAAAACCAATAATCAACAGTCCATCTATGCACGTAAGCCAAAGATGACTTTCATCATGATATAAGCATGAGGTTGATAACAATGATATAAGCATTAATCAAATGAAATAAAGGATAATATTAAAGACTTTAAATTTATTCAGTGTTTAAAAATATCCAAATTGTCAACATGATACTGCTTTGTGGAGTAAAATTCAAGAATAATATTCATGTACCAAAAATAATTTGGACAAAAAAGAAATATATTTTTTGGGTAAATAGTACCCCGTGAATAGTAACTCGTGAATAGTAACTCGTGAATAGTAACTCATGAATAGTAACTCGTAAATAGTACTCCGTATTTGTACATAGTACCGTATACATAAATAATGTCATATACGAAAATAGTGCCATATACATGAATAGTGCCATATACGTGAATAGTGTCGTATACGTGAATAGTAACCCCCGCACAAAAAGATAAAGTTTCACAATAAAATCTATAACAATATTTATAACACCTTAATCCAAATGTTATAAATCACTTAATAATCTCATAATCTAATATTATTAATATTACCACAATATTTTAATCATTTCTTAAACTTATAAATAATTTATTTTAATTGTTTTCACTTTACTAATTAATGCATTTAATCATCCTAAAATGTCAAACTCATAAGATTTCATCACCAATAACCAAAACTCTCATCAAAAATCTGCATATACCTTATATAGGATTCTCAAGCCATAAAATCCTATTTTCCAATTTTCTTACTTCACATAATATATTTAATTCATTTACTCATAACTAGTCCATTTTTATGAAAAATACCAAATCAGTACAAACAAATTTTCTTTTTTGGGATTTAGCAGGATATAGTCCCATATTGAACATAAATTTTTCTCAAAATTTTTAAAATTCATTTACTATTTTTCATATGACTAAAACTGTCGAATATTTAGACATTTATCAAAAATTGTACTTTTATCCAAAAATTTCAAAATTTACAGGGTATACTGCTGTTATATTGATGTACTCCAAATAAAAATTTCACTAATTTTGGAGTTAACCACAAGGAGTTATAAGGGTTTACTTTTAAAATAGTCTTTTCCCATAAAATTCATAACTCCTAATCTATACATCCAAAAATCGCCATTTTTGGACACAATCTAGAAAATTCATCAAATTATCATTTCAAATTTTTCTAGAATTTTTGAGGGTCAAAAAAATTATGAAACTGCCCCGGGCAGAAACCCCTTACTTACAACGGTTGAACGAAAATAATATTCCTTACGAATATTGAACGAAAATAATATTCCTTACGAATATTAAATGAATATAATGAATATTGAACGATAATAATATTCATACGAATACGAAAAATAATATCTCTTCAGAATATAAAAATAATAACCCTTACCTCAGAAGAAGACTGGATACTGGAGTAGTGAAGTAGCAGACTACTTTTCTTCTTTATCTCTATAGCTTCTCTCTTTATAGCTTCTATCTCTGTAATTGCTCTTGTGAGACTTAGTGAATTGGTGAGAAATGAAGAAAGAATGAGCTTCTATTTATAGAAAAATATAGTTTCAATAATTGCACATTTTAGGGCTCGAAATATTACAGTATAATACCTTCCTCTTTTTCTTCATTTTTAATTTAGTCCTGCAAGTACTATCAAACTTGCACCACCTCCCCTAATAGAAAATCATGTGAATTAATAGTAAATCATGTGACTCAATAGTTCTACACATGTGAAAAAAATAATTATAATATAGTACCTTCAACTATACCTCCATTTTTAATTTAGTCATGCAAGTATTATCAATCTTGCACCAACTCCCCTAATAGTAAATCACGTGAATCAATAGTACACACAGGTGAGCACATAGTTATAAGCATGTGAATTAATAGCAATTAATTACTTATTTATCCGATTAATTATACGATTGGTCAATATAACTTCCAGACATTAATTATCATCGAAATAAATGTCGATTTCCACTAACACTAATAATTCTCACACAATGGAATTATCAATTTCATCTTTAATCAACACGAAATTATTCTTCATTAATATTATAACGCACAATATTTAACAACCAAGTCGTTCCCAGGAAAGAGGGGGCTTTCCAATAAGAATTTCTCCATATTGGCGCGTAATTAGATTATCTAACCTCTCATTGACAGAACTTCTAGACATTGTCAATATTGCAAATAATAATATGAATAACTTTGTCATCTCATTTATTTATTTAATAATATAACATATTATGCAGATGATACTGTGACAATAATTGAATCAATAATATGAGAGATATGATGCAGCAATTACTGTAGTAATAATTGAGTATAACTGAGTGACTTCTCACATAAGCATCAATAATCAATATCGTGTGCTACTATGCAACCACGCGTATTACTATACTTTTATCATTGATTATTTTATGACAACTTGTTTACTTTGAAAAATTTTCACATATCACCCTTAACTTTAACCTTTTATCAATTTAACCATTTACTAAATAGAATAATTATAAAAAAATTGAATACTTTCATTTCATAAAATTCGGTGTCTCACAATCTCCGCTCCTTATGAAATTTCGCCCTCGAAATTTACATACTTGGTAGTTTGAAGAGATGAGAATACCTTGCTTTCTTTTCGGATTGTACCTTCCCGATTATTTCCTCACTATCATGATTTTCCCATTTCTCATCTCCTGTATTTCAGATATCATTCTAGAATATAGTTTCAAAATAAGGGTTAATTGACATGCCACATATTATCCCTATATTCTGTCCGACCAATTAAATACCAAATAAACTTAGGTAGGTCATACTAGCGAAGGAATTCCCTGTTTCTCCCTTCCTAGTTCTTGTCTCACATCTCAGCCAGGGATCATATCCCTAATCTTTGATACCAACTGTGACGCCCCCAAAACAGGTATACATCGCCCATCTTGGGTCGCCAGATATGTGGTACATAATTAAACTACAAACTTAATTATACAACTTTCGTGAAAATACGACAAAACATAGCTTAGAGTTTAAACACGAATATTGCCTTCTAGACAATATCCGCTCTCAATGGAGTCCTCATTACAATTATTATCACACTATTTCACAGAATAGTGAGGACTACTAAAAAGAACCATCTCGAATTGTCAAATCTGCTCCCTCGACCAGGTCCCACTATATTCTCATTTCACGAAGAGAATAGTGAAAGAAAATGGTGAGCTCAACTAGCCCTGTAAGAAATATTATGACTAAGATAATGAAGAATAAATTATCCTTAGCCTTCAACAGTATAACAACTGATAGAATACAATAGACAATAAGTTTTAGATCAATAACTGCAGTGGAATAAGCAATCCATTAGAAGAGTCAAGTAGAGCATGATATCTACTATCTTCTATGATTTAAAAGTTTATCATCAATTTTATCCCTGTAATACTCATCAACAGTTCTTTATTATATCCAAGACAAATAGAACTTTCATCACCTGTCTTCACCTAAACCACCAAAGATATTAGTTAAATTCACAATTCATGTTTATAATAATGTGAATCAACAATTTCTCCTTTCCACAAAGGCTTAATAGAACATTTAATCAATATCCTTACCCCAAAGGCTAAAGATATTCAAATGTAATAAAAATGATCATACCAATCAGTTGTCTATCGTTTCACTACTGGCCAAAGATATTCAACTATAAACCAATGGTCATGATCATACCAATCAATTGCTTGTCAGTGCACTACGACCAAAGACATTCAACTGTTAACTAATGGTCATGATCTTGCCAATCACATCATCGAATTATCCCTGCACTACGACCAAGGATATTCATTAGTATCACAAGTTGTCATGATCATGTCATACACCTGTCCATCTTTGCACTGCGGGCCAAAGCTATCAATTAACAGTTCATCTTTGCACTACGACCTTAGATATCAATAACTAGTTCATCTTAGCATGTAAGCCAAAGATATACAACTGTAAAACCAATAATCAACAGTCCATCTTTGCACGTAAGCCAAAGATATACAACTATAAAACCAATAATCAACAATTCGTCTTTGCACGTAAGCCAAAGATATACAACTGTAAAACCAATAATCAATAGTCCATCTATGCACGTAAGCCAAAGATATACAACTGTAAAACCAATAATCAACAGTCCATCTATGCACGTAAGCCAAAGATGACTTTCATCACGATATAAGCATGAGGTTGATAACAATGATATAAGCATTAATCAAATGAAATAAAGGATAATATTAAAGACTTTAAATTTATTCAGTGTTTAAAAATATACAAATTGTCAACATGATACTGCTTTGTGGAGTAAAATTCAAGAATAATATTCATGTACCAAAAATAATTTGGACAAAAAAGAAATATATTTTTTGGGTAAATAGTACCCCGTGAATAGTAACTCATGAATAGTAACTCGTGCATAGTAACTCATGAATAGTAACTCATGAATAGTAACTCGTAAATAGTATTCTGTATTTGTACATAGTACTGTATACATAAATAATGTCATATACGCAAATAGTGCCATATACATGAATAGTGCCGTATATGTGAATAGTGTCGTATACGTGAATAGTAACCCCGGCATAAAAAGATAAAGTTTCACAATAAAATCCATATTAATATTTATAACACCTTAATCCAAATGTTATAAATCACTTAATAATCTAATAATCAAATATTATTAATATTACCACAATATTTTAATTATTTCTTAAACTTATAAATAATTTATTTTAATTGTTTTCACTTTACTAATTAATGCATTTAATCATCCTAAAATGTCAAACTCATAAGATTTCATCACCAATAACCAAAACTCTCATCAAAAATCTGCATATACCTTATATAGGATTCTCAAGCCATAAAATCCTATTTTCCAATTTTCTTACTTCACATAATATATTTAATTCATTTACTCATAACTAGTCTATTTTCATGAAAAATACCAAATCAGTACAAACAAATTTTCTTTTCTAGGATTTAGCATAATATAGTCCCATATTGAACATATATTTTTCTCAAAATTTTTAAAATTCATTTACTATTTTTCATATGACTAAAACTGTCGAATATTTAGACATTTATCAAAAATTGTACTTTTGTCCAAAAATTTCAAAATTTACAGGGCATACTGCTGTTATATAGATGTACTCCAAATAAAAATTTCACTAATTTTGGATTTAACCACAAGGAGTTATAAGGGTTTACTTTTAAAATAGTATTTTCCCATAAAATTCATAACTCCTAATCTATACATCCAAAAATCGCAATTTTTGGACACAATCTAGAAAACTCATCAAATTATCATTTTAAATTTTTCCAGAATTTTTGAGGGTCGGAAAAATTATGAAACTGGCCCTGGCAGAAACCCCTTACTTACAACGATTGAACGAAAATAATATTCCTAATGAATATTGAACGAAAATAATATTCCTTACGAATATTAAACAAATATAATGAATATTGAACGATAATAATATTCATATGAATACGAAAAATAATATCTCTTCATAATATAAAAATAATAACCCTTACCTCAAAAGAAGACTGGATACTGGAGTAGTGAAGTAGAAGACTACTCTTCTTCTTTCTCTCTATAGCTTCTCTCTTTATAGCTTCTATCTCTATAATTGGTCTTGTGAGACTTAGTGAATTGGTGAGAAATGAAGGAAGAATGAGCTTCTATTTATAGAAAAATATAGTTTCAATAATTGCACATTTTGGGGCTCGAAATATTACAGCATAATACCTTCCTCTTTTTCTTCATTTTTAATTTAGTCCTGGAAGTATTATCAAACTTGCACCACCTCCCCTAATAGTAAATTATGTGAATTAATAGTAAATCATGTGACTCAATAGTTCTATACATGTGAAAAAAATAATTATAGTATAGTACCTTCAACTATACCTTCATTTTTAATTTAGTCATGCAAGTATTATCAATCTTGCACCAACTCCCCTAATAGTAAATCATGTGAATCAATAGTACACACATGTGAACACATAGTTATAAGCATGTGAATTAATAGCAATTAATTGCTCATTTATCCAATTAATTACACGATTGGTCAATATAACTTCCAGACATTAATTATCATCGAAATAAATGTCAATTTCCACTAACACTAATAATTCTCACACAATGGAATTATCAATTTCATCTTTAATCAACACGAAATTATTCTTCATTAATATTATAACGCACAATATTTAACAACCAGGTTGTTCCCAAGAAAGAGGGGGCTTTCCAATAAGGATTTCTCCATATTGGCGCGCAATTAGATTATCTAACCTCTCCTTGACAGAACTTCTAGACATTGTCAATATTGCAAATAATAATATGAATAACTTTGTCATCTCAATTATTTATTTAATAATATAACATATTATGCAGATGATACTATGACAATAATTGAATCAATAATATGAGAGATATGATGCAACAATTACTGTAGTAATAATTGAGTATAACTGAGTGACTTCTCACATAAGCATCAAAAATCAATACCGTGTGCTACTATGCAACCACGCGTATTACTATACTTTTATCACCGATTATTTTATGACAACTTGTTTACTTTGAAAAAAATTTCACATATCACCCTTAACTTTAACCTTTTATCAATTTAACCATTTACTAAATTGAATAATTATAAGAAAATTGAATACTTTCATTGCATAAAATTCGGGGTCTCACATAAATCTTCCTCCATCTTATAAAGGTTCATCTCCTTGCTCATATCACCTCTGTTAGGGAAATCCATCTCTAGGAAATTCGCATCTCGTGACACTATCTCAGATACAGTCCTATCAGGCTGCTCTCTAACAAACATATAGCCTTTGAAGTGTTCAGAATATCTTACAAAGATACACTTCTTACCCCCCGTGCTTAACTTCTCATGCTGATGAGAAGTGTTGAGCACGTAAGCTGGCTATCCCCAGGGCCGCATTCCGCCTAATTCGGGCTTTCTGCCGGTCTTCATTTCATATGGGGTGGACTGGACTAATTTTGAAGGCACAAAATTAAGTATATATGTCACAGTCAACAATGCATCACCCCAATAGGAGATAGGCAAATTGACTTGAGCCATCATAGACCTAACCATGTCTAATAATGTCTGGTTCCTCCTCTCCACTACATCATTTTGTTGTGGAGTTATAGGGATTATCAGTTGCCTGATTATCCCTTTTTCCCCACAGAGTTCTTTAAAATGATCTGACAGATACTCGTAGCCTCGACTAGTTCAAAGTGCCTTAACACTTTTATCTAACTGATTCTCGACCTCAATCAAATAATGTCTAAAACATTCTAATGCCTCAGACTTATGAGAGATCAAGAAAGTGTACCTGAAGCACGTATAGTGTGACGCCCCCAAAATAGGTATACATCACCCATCTTGAGTCGCCAAATACATGGTACAGAAATCAAATACAAACTTCTTTAATACAACCGTCGTGTAAAAATATGACAAAACATAGCTGAGTTTTTACATGAATATTATCTCATAGACAATATCCAAACTCAAATTCAATCCTCATTACATTTATTATCACACTAAGTAGTGAGTACTACTAAAATAACCATCTCGGACCGTCACTCCATTCCCCGACTAGTCCCAGCAACATTCTTATTTCCTGAAAAGAACAATGAAAGCAAAAGGGTGAGCTCAACTAGCCCAGTAAGAAATATTATGACTAAGATACTACAGAATAAATTATCATTAGCCTTCAACATTGTTAAACAAATAAAATACAATAAAAGTCAAGTTTAACTGCAGCGGAATAAACAATCCATTAAAAGAGTCAAGTAGAGCATAATATCTATTATCTTCTATGATTTAAAAAGTTTTTCATCCACTTTATCGCTGAGACTCAACTTAATAAATAAACCACATCATCGAATAATCCCTGCACTACGGGCTAAGGATATTCATGTAATCATCAATGGTTATGATTATACCGAATAATCCCTGGTCATAATCATACCAAAAACTGTCCCTCAATGCACTACGGGCCAATGAGGATTTTTACCACATCATTTGTAACATTATTGGTCATGATTATACCGAATGATCCCTAGTCATAATCATACCAATCAATAGTCCATCTATGCACGTAAGTCAAAGATAACTTTCATCACAATATAAGCATGAGGATGATGACAATGATATAAGCATTAATCAAATGAAATCAAGGATAAATATTAAAGATGTCAATTTATCCAGAGTTTAAAAATATCCAAATTATTAACATGATACTGCTTTGTGGAGTAAAATTCAAGAATAATATTCATGTATCAAAAATAATTTGGACAGAAAAGAAATATATTTTTCAGGTGAATAGTACCCCGTGAATAGTACCCTATGACTAGTACTTTGGGAATAGTACCTCATAAATAGTACCCCGGCATGAAAAGTGCCCCAAATACCTGAGTGAATAGTAACTAGGTGAATAGTAACTCGTGAATAGTACTTTGGCATAAAAAGTGCCCCGAATACCTGAGTGAATAGTAATTGGATGAATAGTAACCCATAAATAGTAACTCATGAATAGTATTCCGGCATGAAAAGATCAATAATTATCAAGAAAGCTTAGAATAATATTTCCATAAAAAGATACTGGATGAAGCGCAAATATCAAGGATATTCTACAAATTTCACGGAGTATAGAAGTAATACTTTAACAGATTGAGGGTATAATCAGGAATATGAGACGAAATAATATTACTCACATACTACAGAGTATGGAAGAAAATATTATTCCTTATAAATATTGAACAAAAATAATATCCCTTACCTGAGAAGAAGACTGGATACTGGAATAGTGAAGTAGTAGACTTCTCTTCTTCTTTCTCTCTATAGCTTCCCTCTCTATAATTGCTCTTGTGAGTCTTAGTGAATTAGTGAGAATGAAAGAAGAATGAACTTCTATTTATAGAAAAATATAGTTTTGATAATTGCATATTTTGGGGCTCAAAATATTATGGTATAATACCTTCATCTTTTCCTTCATTTTTAATTTAGTCCTACAAGTATTATGAAACTTGCACCACCTCCCCTAATAGTACATCATGTGAATCAATAGTTTAGTCATGTGAATCAATAGTTCTATATATGTGAAAAAATAGTTACAGTATAGTACCTTCATCTATACCTCCATTTTTAATTTAGTCATGAAAGTATTATCAATCTTGCACCACCTCCCCTAATAGTACATGCATGTGAATCAATAGTACATACATGTGAACAAATAATTATAAGCATGTAAATTAATAATAATTAATTGCTCATTTATCCGATTAATTATCCGATTGGTCAATATAACCTTATCGAAATAAATATCGATTTCCACTAACACTAATAATCCCAACACAGTGGAAATATCAATTTCATCTTTAATCAACACGAACTTATTCATCATTAATATTATAACTCACAATATTTAACAACCAAATCATTTCCAGGAAAGATGGGGCTTTCCGATAAGGATTTCTCCCTATTGGCGCGCAATTAGGTGACCAAACCTCTCCTTGACAGAACTTTCTAGACATCGTCAATATTGCAAATAATAATATGAATAACTTTGTCGTCTCAATTATTGATTTAATAATCTAAAATATTATACAGATGATACTGTGATAATAATTGAATCAATAATATGAGAGATATTATGCAGCAATTACTGTAGCAATAATTGAGTATAACTGAATGACTTCTCACGTAAGCATCAATAATCAATACCGTGTGCTACTATGCAACCACGCATATTACTGTACTTTTACTACTGGGTAGTTCAACAGTTTTAACGGTAAAACTTTCGTCGTTATTTTTATAAAAGATATTTTTGTCATTTTCTAACTCCAACAAAACTTTTGTTGTGGGGTCCACCAATGATTGTGTCGTCGTACGAATATTCCTTATTAAAATGAATATTCCCCGACCAATCGAATATTTTATAACAACTTGCTTACTTTGCAAAATTTGTAAATATTACCCACAACTATAACATTATATCATATCCACACCATAATATTCAAAAATATATTTCGAGAAAAATTATTCTTTATTCATAAAAGTTGGGGTCTTATAACCTCCCCTTCTTATGAAATTTCATCCTCAAAATTAGGGTACATACCTGGTATGTTGAAGAGGTGAGGATACCTTAACTTCATTTCAGATTCTAACTCCCAGGTCATTTCCTTAACATCGTGGTTTCTCCACAAAACTTTGACTTGAGGTATAACCTTGGAGCGTAGAATATGATCCTTTTTATCCAAGATTTTAACAAGTACCTCTTCATACGTTAAATCTTCCGCTATGTCGTCCGGTTCTAATTCAATAATGTGGTTCGGGTCTTTCATATATTTACGTAACATAGATATGTGAAAAATGTTATGAACACGAGACATACTTGGTGGTAAGGCGAGTCTATAGGCCACATTTCCTACTCGATCAAGGATTTTGAATGTCCCAATGAATAGAGGATTGAGCTTTCCTCTCTTTCCAAATCGTGTAACTACTTTTCATGGAGCAATATGTAACAACACATGCTCTCCAACATTGAATTCCACGTCTCTTCGATGAAGATCAACATAACTCTTTTGTCGATCTTGTGAGGTCTTTATATGTTGCCTGATCATTTGAATCTTTTTCGTTGTCATGCGTACTAATTTTGGTCCCAACAACGTTGCTTCACCCACCTTATCCCAACATACTGGAGAACGACACTTGAGTCCGTACAACGCCTCGAATGGAGCCATGCCAATACTTGCTTGATAACTATTATTATAGGAGAATTCCACCAATGGCAAGAATTTGTCCCAACTTCCTTTGAAGTCAAGGACACAGAGTCTTAATAAATCCTCAAGAGTTTGAATAGTCCTCTCCGATTTCCCGTCCGTTTGAGGATGATATGCCGAACTAAATCGTAAATCTGTGCCCATAGATTTTTGCAAACTAACCCAAAATTGTGAAGTGAATCTTGGGTCTTGATCAGAAACTATGGATACTGGCATACCATGCAGTCTTACAATCTCATTTATGTATAAACGAGCAAAACGTTCAAGTGAATAAGTTTTTTGTATAGGTAAGAAATGATCAGACTTGGTCAATCTATCAACAATGACCCAAATCGTATCTATGCCTTGAGAAACCTTGGGAAGACCAGTAACGAAGTCCATGGTAATGTGCTCCCACTTCCATTCTGGAATTTGAAGTGGTTTCAATGGACCTTTTGGCACTTGATGCTCTGCCTTGACACGTTGACAAGTTAAACACCTTGAGATAAACCCTGTTATCTCTCTCTTCATATTACTCCACCAAAATGTATATCGAAGATCACGATACATTTTGGTACTCCTAGGATGGATTACAAACGGTGTGTTGTGCACTTTCATCATGATCTTATACTTTAAATCAGGGTCGTTAGGAACACAAAGTCTGGAGTTGACTCAAAGTATTCCTTTTTCATCGATTCTTGCTTTCGGAATAACACCTTCTTGCACTTTCTTCTTCATACGCATCAACTCTGAGTTTGTAGCTTGAGCGACTTTAACTTTATTGATTAAAGTCGATTCTAATCATGTATTCGCTATCTTCACGTAGGTTCTTGAAGTCTTTAACTCTATCTCCATCCTTTGTAAATTATACAACATGGGTTTTGTGTTAACAACGTCGTACTCGTAACCGCATACGATCTTCTACTCAACGTGTTAGCTACCACGTTCGCTTTTTCCACGATGGTATTGAATGGTATGGTTGTAATCTTCAACAGCCCGAGCCAACATGTTTGGTGTATGATACGTTCATTTTGGGTGAAGAAATATTTAAGGGTTTTAGAAATGGGTTTCGTACTGGGGTCAAAAGAAAATTTAATTTCACGCTCTGGAGTAGGCCAGGAAGTTCTTCGAGAATACGTCAAGAAATTTATCAATGATAGAAATATCATTTAAAAACTGTGACTCTCATCCAAGACTTGGATAGCACATGTAATGATGGTTTCTCCTAACAGAGTTTCAACAGATAAGTCAAAGTCCAATTTCTCCGGAGTTAAATTTAAACATTGAGCACAAGTAGGAGAAATAAAAGAATGGGTAAAATCGGTATCAAATAAGGTATAGACTTCGTTTGGGTTACTCACTTTTTGAGAAGTCACAAAAAACGCTCTTCTTGAAACCATCGACTTTGTTTTGTCCGTATGCGCCTTTGGTGCCACCGTCCCAGCTGGATTTGATTTTGTTACAGGACAAAATTGAGCTATGTGACCGTCTTTTCCATAACTAAAACATACCTTAAAAGGCTGTCAACAGTTTGGACTTATGTGTCCCTCTTCTAAGCATCTGTAGCATCTAACTGACAGTCGTTCTCCTCCCCTAGAATTTGTTGTTGGTGCTGGTGCTGGTGCTGCTGCCGACGTCTTCCCATTATCGTTAAATCTTCTTTTCTTAAATTTTCTACTTGAATCATTTCTTCTATTATCTTGGCCATGATTACCACCGAAGTGGTTACAATTTCTGGCATGATAATTTCCTCCACGATGGTTATCATTGTTTCGATGATCGTTTCCACCGGTACGATTATTGTCGTATTATTGGTCATTGCCTTTTGGTTGAGCTGACTCATAATCGCATTCTAATAACTGAGCCCTATTCACAACATCTGAATACAAACAAAGTTTGTGAGAAATGAGGTATTGACGTATTTTGGGTTTCAAACCTCGTAGAAACATTCGCGTCATTCGCTCCTCATTATCAATCAAATGGGATGCAAACCGGGACAACTCGACAAACTTAGCCTCGTATTGCGACATAGTCATATTATTTTGCTCCAACTTGATAAACTCCACCTTTTTCACGTGATGAATACTTTCGGAAAAGTACTTATAGTTGAACAGCTCTTGGAACTTCTCCCAAGACATCTTTAGTGCGTCAGGTTGAGTACGTGTTACAGATTCCCACCAATAATTTGCTTCTTCACGCAACATAAAGGTGGCGAAGGGAACCTTTTGCCCCTCTAAGCATTCCAAGACATCAAATATCTTGGTGATCTACTTTATCCACGTCTCTTCCTTAAGTGGTTCTGGCTTTCCCCAAAAACTCCGGTGGTCCCAGCTCCTTGAACTGCTTAGCAGTGACCATCTGAGAGTTGCCAGTGTTTCCACCTGCATTTTGAACAGGAGTTTCTCTCGCCTGATGTTGCATATATTGCATAAAGCCTCTGAACATCCCACCGTTCATCATCTGATCGGTGTTGTTGTTTACCCGAGGATTATTGTCTTCCTGTTGCACATTATCCTGGGTATTGATTGTTGGTGACTCAACGATCTCATGTGCTTCATTGCTGATCTCAACATTTTCAGATGCCATTTTCAAACACTGCCACAAAATAAGGGTTAATTGACATGTCACATATTATCTCTATACTCTGACCGACCAATTAAATACCAAATAACTTAGGTAGGTCATATAAGCGAAGGATTACCCATCTCTTCCCTCCTAGTTCTAGTCTCACATCTCAGCCAGGGATCATATCCCTAAGCTTTAATACCAACTGTGACGCCCCCAAAATAGGTATACATCACCCATATTGAGTCGCCAAATACATGGTACAAAAATCAAATACAATCTTCTTTAATACAACTGTCGTGTAAAAATACGACAAAAAATAGCTGAGTTTTTACATGAATATTATCTCATAGACAATATCCAAACTCAAATTCAATCCTCATTACATTTATTATCACACTAAGTAATGAGGACTACTAAAATAACCATCTTGGACCGTCACTCCATTTCCCGACTAGTCCCGGCTACGTTCTCATTTTCTGAAGAGAACAATGAAAGCAAAAGGGTGAGCTCAACTAGCCCAGTAAGAAATATTATGACTAAGATAATGCAGAATAAATTATCATTAGCCTTCAACAGTGTTTGTGAGACCCCAAATTTTATGAATAAAGATTTAAATTTCTCGAAATATTTTTTTTGAATATTATGGTGTGGATTTGATATAATGTTATAGTTGTGGGTAATATTTACAAATTTTGCAAAAGTAAGCAAGTGGTTATATAATATTTGATTGGTCAGGGAATATTCATTTTAACAGGGAATATTCGTACGACGACACAATCGTTGGTGGACCCACAACGAAAGTATTGTCGTAGTAAGAAAATGACAGAATTATCTTTTTATAAAAATAACGGAGGAAGTGTTACCGTTAAAACTGTTGAACTACCCGGTAGTAAAAGTACAGTAATACGCGTGGTTACATAGTAGCACACGGTATTGGTTATTGATGCTTACATGAGAAGTCACTCAGTTATACTCAATTATTGCTACAGTAATTGTTGCATCATATCTCTCATATTATTGATTCAATTATTGTCACAGTATCAATATGTTATATTATTAAATCAATAATTGAGACGGAAACATTATTCATATTACTATTTGCAATATTGACAATGTCTAGAAGTTCTGTCAAGGAGAGGTTTGGTCACCTAATTGCGCGCCAATAAAGAGAAATCCTTATCGGAAAGCCCCCTCTTTCCTTGGAACGACCTTGTTGTTAAATATTATGAATTATAATATTAATGATGAATAAGTTCGTGTTGGTTAAAAATGAAATTGATAGTTCCATTGTGTTGGAATTATTAGTGTTAGTGAAAATCGACATTTATTTCGATAATAATTGATGTCTGGAGGTTATATTGACCAATCGGGTAATTAACCAGATAAATGAGCAATTAATTGCTGTTGATTCACATGATTATAACTATTTGTTCACATGTGTGTACTATTGACTCACATTCATTTACTATTAGGGGAGTTGGTGCAAGATTGGTAATACTTGCATGACTAAGTTAAAGATGGAGGTATAGATGGAGGTACTATACTGTTATTCATATTTTCACATGATTATAACTATTGAATCACATGATTGAACTATTGATTCACATGATGTACTATTAGGGGAGGTGGTGCAAGTTTGATAATACTTGCAGGACTAAATTAAAAATGAAAGAAAAGTTGGAGGTATTATACTGTAATTTTTTGAGCCCCAAAACGTGTAATTATCGAAACTATATTTTTCTATAAATAGAAGCTCATTCTTCCTTCATTTCTCACCAATTCACTAAAGTTATAGAGCAATTATTATAGAGAGAAATTATAAAGAGAAAGAAGAAGAGAAGTCTGCTACCTCTCTATTCCAGTATCCAGCTTTATTCTAAGGCAAGGGGTATTATTTCTTTCATTTTCATGAAGAGAGCTATTGTTATTTCATTCCTTATTATTATGTTAGAATAACCTGTCTATGCTAAGTACCGCATACATGGTGAAATTCTTCTATTATTCCATTCTTTATTATTCTGTTGGAATATCCTATCCGTGCGTATTACGCATGACCTGGTTCCACTATTTATTATTTTGTTGGAATAACCTGTCTATGCGAAGTACGGTATACATGGTGAATTTCTTCTGTTATTCCATTCTTTATTATTCTGTTGGAATATCCTGTCTGTGCATATTACGCATGAACTGGTTCTATTATTTATTATTCTGTTGGAATAACTCACATGCATGCGCCTATCGCGCATGCCCGTGAATTCTCATTGTTATTCTATTCTTTATTATTTTGTTGGAATATCCTCGTCGTGTGGATTTTTCATGACTGGTTCCATTCTTTATTATTACATTTGAATAACCTATCATCGTGCGATATCTATCGCATGCATGGTGAATTCTTCTGTTATTCCATTCTTTATTATTCTATTGGAATAACCTATCTATGTGGATTACCACATGCATGGTGAATGATCCTTTGTATTCATTCCTTATTAAATTGTGGAAATGATCTGCATACGCGTGGATTATCGCATCTACGACGTAAAATCTATTTGCAGTTTCATATATTCTATTATACTCAGTTGGTTAAAGTTTTGGCTTCTATACTCCATGAAATTAGTAGAATATCGTAGATATTTATGCTTCATCCAGTATCTTTTCATGGAAATATATTCTTCTGATCATTCTTGAATTTTACTCCACAAAGCAGTATCATGTTGACAATTTGGACGTTTTTGAGTTCAGGATAAATTAACTTATAAATCTTTAAAATTTAATTCTTGAACTTTCTTTATTGAATTATTATGTCATTGTCATCATCCTCATGTTTATATTATGTTGAAAGTCATCTGTGGCCTGTAGTGCATAGATGGACTTGGTATGATAATGACCAGGGATTATTCGGTATAGTCATGACCGTAATGTTACAAATGATGTGGTAAAAGTCCTCATTGGCCCGTAGTGCATTGATGGACAGTTGTTGTCATGATCATGACCATTGATGAAAACACAAATATCCATGGCCCGTAGAGCATGGATAATTTGTGGTCGTGATACTAATGAATATCATTTGTCGTAGTGCAGGGATGACGTGGTTTATTTAATAAGCTGAGTCTCAGCGATAAAAGTGATGAAAAACCTTTTAAATCATAAAAGATAGTAGATTTTATTCTCTACTTGACTCTTCTAATGGATTGCTTGTTCAATGCGCAGCTTAAACTTGATGTTTGTTATATTGTATCGGTTTAAACAATCGTTGAAGGCTAACGATAATTTATTCTGTATTATATTAGCCATAATATTTCTTACTGGGCTAGTTGAGCTCACCCTTTTACTTTCATTGTTCTCTTTAGGAAATGAGAACGTAGCAGGGACTAGTCGGGGAACGGAGTGACGGTCCAGATGATAGCATTAGTATTCCTCACTATTCTATGAAATAGTATGATAATAAATGTATTGAGGACTTATTTTGAGTTTGAATATTGTCTAGAAGACAATAGTTGTATTAAAACTCACAGCTCATGTTGTATATTTAAGATTGTATTTGTATTCTGTACCATGTATTTGGTGACTCAGAATAGGTGATATATACCTATTTTGGGGGTGTCACAGTTGGTATCAAAGCCTAGGGATATGATCCCTGGCTGAGATGTGAGACAAGAACTAGGAGGGGAGAGATGGGGAATTCCTTCGCTAGTATGACCAACCTAAGTTTATTTGGTATTTAATTGGTCGGTCAGAGTATAGGGATAATATGTGATATGATAATTAACCCTTGTTTTGTGGCAGTATTTGAAAATGACATCCGAGAATGTTGAAAATAGCAATAGAGCACAGGAGTTGAGTCTCCACAGATCAATAATCAGGATAATGTGCATCGGAAAGGCGACAATCCTCATGCAAACGACAACACTGACTAAATGATGAACGATGGAATGTTTAGAGGCTTTATGTAATTCATGCAACATCAGGTGAGAGCGGCTCCTGTCCAAAATGCAGGTGGAAACACTGGCAACTCTCGGACGATCCACATCTAAAAAACAGCTTCAGTCTTTGGGACCACGAGTTTTTGGAGAGCCAAAACCACTTAAGGCGGAGACGTGGATAAAATAGATCAACAATATATTTAATGTCTTGGGATGCTCCGAGGAGCAAAAGGTTTCATTTGCCACCTTCATGTTGCGGGCAGAGGCAGATTACTGGTGGGAATCTGTAAAGCGTACTCAACCTGCCACACTGAAGATGTCTTGGGAGAAGTTCCAAGAACTGTTCAACGACAAGTACTTTCCCAAAAGTATTCGTCACATGAAAGAGGTAGAGTTCATTAAACTAGAGCAAAACAATATGACCGTGTCGCAGTACGAAGCTAAGTTTTTCGAGTTGTCCCGGTTTGCGTCCCATTTGGTTGATAATGAGGAGAGAATGACGCGAATGTTTTTAAGAGGTTTGAAACCCGAGATACGTCAATATCTTATCTCTCATAAACTGTGTTTATATTCAGATGTTGTTAATAGGACTCAGTTATTGGAGCGCGATAATGAGTTAACCCAACCAAAAGAGAGCAGCCGGCAAAATGATAATACCAGTGATAGCAGTCATCGAAGCGGTGACAATAAGCGTAGAGGGAATCAACACGCCAGAAATGGTAACCACTTCGGTGGTAATCATGGCCAAAATAATAAGAATGGACATTTCAAGAAGAGGAGATTCAACAATGATGGAAAGACGTCGAGATCGCGACCCATTGTTAAGGAAGGAGAACGACCACCTATCATATGCTTCAAATGTAGAGGGAGGGACATATCGATCAAATCAGATTTAACAATGAGTCAAAACTGTTACAATTATGGAAGAGAAGGTCACCTAGCTTGATTTTGTCGTTCAGGGAAGGCAAGTTTAGCTGGGATGGAGGCACTAAAGGCCGTCCCAGAAAAGTCAAAGCCGGTAGTTCAAGGAAGAGCATTTTTCGTGACTTCTCCAAAATTGAGTAACCCGAACGAAGTTAGCACGGGTTATTTAATTATAAATTCTTGCGAAATCTATACTTTATTAGATACCGGTTTTACCCATTCTTTTATCTCTCTTGCTTGCGCTCAACGTTTAAATTTAACTCTAGAGAAGTTAGACTTTGACTTATCGATTGAAACTTCGTTAGCAAAAACCTTCGTTACCTCCACTATTTATAAGTCTTGTTTAGTTCAAATCGGCAACAGCACGTTACCTGTTGATCTTATTTCTTTGAAAATACTTGTATTTGATGTGATTTTAGGGATTGATTGGTTAACTACTCATCATGCTAAAATCGACTGTTTTCGTAAGGTTATTAGATTTCATATTCCTAACCAACCTGTTATGCGAATTCAAGCAACCAAACCACTAAAGTCAATCATTGTCATATCAAGCCATAAGTAAATAGCCCCAAACCTTTCGTTGTTGACTTCCTTGTGTGGAATGCACCGAAGCCAGACTTTCTGTAGGCAACGTCGTGAATGACGATGGCAAGTTGATAGGTTTCAATGTGACGTACTATCCAAGTCTTGGATGAGAGTCACAGTTTTGAATGATATTTCTATTGTTAATAAATTTCCTGACGCATTCTTTGAAGACTTCCTAGCCTACCCCAAAGCGTGAAATCGAATTTTGTATTGACCCCAATACAAAACCCATTTCTAAAACCATCAAATATTTCTTCAACTAAAACGAACGTATCATGCGCCAAGGACGTTGGCTCGAGCTGTTGAAGATTACGACTATACCATTCAATATCATCATGGAAGAGCGAACGGTGGTAGGCGACGCATTGAGTAGAAGATCGTGTATGCGTTCTGAAAAGCGATGTTGTTAACACAAAAACCCATTTCGTATAACTTACAAATAATGAAGATAGAGTTAAAGACTCTAGGGATATGAGACAAAATAATATTAATCACATACTACAGAGTATGGAAGAAAATATTATTCCTTATAAATATTGAACAAAAATAATATCCCTTACCTCAGAAGAAGACTGGATACTGGAATAGTTAAGTAGCAGACTTCTCTTCTTCTTTCTCTATATAACTTTTCTCTCTATAATTGCTCTTGTGAGTCTTAGTGAATTGGTGAGAATGAAAGAAGAATGACCTTCTATTTATAGGAAAATATAGTTTTGATAATTGCATGTTTTGAGGCTCGAAATATTATGGTATAATACCTTCATCTTTTCTTTGATTTTTAATTTAGTCCTACAAGTATTACGAAACTTGCACCACCTCCCCTAATAGTACATCATCTGAATCAATAGTTTAGTCATGTGAATCAATAGTTATATACATGTGAAAAAAATAGTTACAATATAGTACCTTCATCTATACATCCATTTTTAATTTAGTCATGCAAGTATTATCAATCTTGCACCACCTCCCCTAATAGTACATGCATGTGAATCAATAGTACATACATGTGAATAAATAGTTATAAGCATGTGAATTAATAACAATTAATTGCTTATTTATCCGATTAATTACCCGATTGGTCAATATAACCTTATCGAAATTAATGTCGATTTCCACTAACACTAATAATCCCAATACACTGGAAATATCAATTTCATCTTTAATCAACACGAACTTATTCATCATTAATATTATAACTCACAATATTTAACAACCAGATCATTCCCAGGAAAGAGAGGGCTCTCCGATAAGGATTTCTCTCTTTTGGCGCACAATTAGGTGACCAAACCTCTCCTTGACAGAACTTTCTAGACATCGTCAATATTGAAAATAATAATATGAATAACTTTGTCGTCTCAATTATTGATTTAATAATATAAAATATTATGCAGATGATACTGTGACAATAATTAAATCAATAATATAAGAGATATTATGCAAAGAATTATCGTAGCAATAATTGAGTATAACCGAGTGACTTCTCACGTAAGCATCAATAATCAATACTGCAGTGCTACTATGTAACCACAGCAGACATCGTACTTTTACTACCGGGTAGTTCAACAGTTTTAACGGTAAAACTTTCGCCGTTATTTTTATAAAAGATATTTTTGTCGTTTTCTAACTCCAACAATACTTTTGTTGTGGGGTCCACCAATGATTGTGCCGTCATATGAATATTCCTTGTTAAAACAAATATTCCCCGACCAATCGAATATTTTATAACAACTTGCTTACTTTGCAAAATTTGTAAATATTAACCACAACTATAACATTATATCATATCCACACCATAATATTCAAAAATATATTTAGAGAAAAATTATTCTTTATTCATAAAAGTTGGGGTCTTACATATAGTCATCTATCATTATGAGAAAATAAAAACGTTCATGCCTTTACCGAATGGTTTTCTAGTTGATGTCCCTATCAAACAATGTTCACATGTGGGTTGATTGACCGTAGCGAGTGGGCCTAAAAGACCTGCTCGAGCTAACTTGGCCATTCTATCTTGTCCAATATGGCCTAATCTAGTATGCCATTGAATTGAATCATCATGATCATTTTTAACAAGTAAGGAATAGGAATCACTACTATTAATGCTAGAATCAATAGTATCTAAAACCATTTAACATAAATCCATAACCAAAAACATTCATCCCATGCAAAATTATTGCAAAATTGTTCTCAAAGCTAACAAAATAACCTAAACAAAGTATTAATAAAACATAAAATAAATTCTACTGAACATTCGGTGCATAAAGTACATCATAAAGGATTAATTCTGAGTATCCTCGCATTTCCAATTTGTAGGTGCCAATATATAGCACGTCCACACTAGAATCGATCCCCATGTATACTTTTCTGCCAGCCGTAATGCGTCGGTATTCCATGAATCCACTATGATCTCTAGCTATGTGGTCCGTTGCTCCGGAGTCTACAATCCACATATAGAGAGAATGATCAACAAAAATAATACCTGATACTAAGCACATAGATAGATTATGACTAGGAATTGCCTTCTTCGGCTCATTGCACTCACGAGCGAAGTGTCCTGCCTTGCCACAGTTATAACATGTCATCTTAGTTTTGTCCTTCTTACCAGAACCTCATTTGCCTCTTTTATGCTTGACAGCACCCCTACTTGCAGCCCCTTTAGGCGTAGTAGGATGAACAAGTTTCTTCCCTTTCTTGGGATTGAATCCTCTACGAGGGTTTGATTTAGCCACATAAGCCTTGGAGGTCTTGACAACATCAAGGAGCTCAGCCCCGAGCTCCAAGTGATGACGAATATCATCAAATTTCCATTGAAATCTGTTGGGAATTGCATATTAAAATTTGATGTTGAAAGAAAATAAATATGCTTATGTGTACAGTCTTTCAAAGAACAAATGTACAAGGAATTAGATGGTAGATCAAAAATTTTAGGTTGATCTGTGCTTAATGTTTATCATTCTGTAAATGAATGTATAGAAGAAAGATCAAAGCTGTTAGGATGATCTATTTTGAAATGTAATAGATAGGCCTCAACAGAATCGCAGTCTGTCAAGCTGCCGAGAGATTGCAGAAGCCAAGGCAGAATCGTAAAGTATCGAGAAAGTTGCTTCCAAATCATAGTCTGCTTTGGAAGCCACACTTAGAATCGTAAAGATAGTCCGAGCGCCTGCCGAGCCAAGTCAAGAATCGTAGTCAGCTCTCGGAATCGTGGAGTCTGCAAAATAAGCAAGTAGAGATCATAGACTATCAGAGCTTAAACAAAATCGTGGTGTTCTCTTCTATCAAGGCTAAATCAAGCACGAGTATATTAAGACACAACGATCGTGGTCTCTCCAGTCAGCATCAGAAGCACCGAGCCTCATCCATTTGCTGAAAAATGAAGTATAACAAATGAAGAATGGCTTATAGACTATGAGATTTTGGGAATCCCAATTACCCAACACTCATCCTTAGTATGTATCGAAGAAGCGTATAGAAGAAGCTAAGGAAAGGACTACATGCCTACTAAAAACACCTTTTTAGGTGTTAGGTGAGATAGCAGTCTACTGTGTCTGTGACGCCCCCAAAATAGGTATACAACACCCATTCTGAGTCGCCAAATACATGGTACAGAAACAACTACAACTTTATTAATACAATTGTCGTGCAAAATACAACAACACATAAACTGTGAGTTTAAAAACAAATATTGTCTTCTAGACAATATCAACACTCAAATAAGTCCTCATTACAATTATTGATACACTATTTTACAAAATAGTGAGGACTACTAAAACGACATTCTAGAACCTTCATTCCATACCCTGACTAGTACTCGTTACATTCTCGCTTCCTGAGAAGAAAAATGGAACAAAAAGGAAAAGAGTGAGCTCAACTAGCCCAGTAAATAATATTATGACTATGATAACATAGAATAAATTATCGTTAGTCCTCAACAGGGAAAAAAAATCTGATAGAATACAATGTACAACAAGTTTAAATCAATATTCGCAGCGGAAATAATAATTCATTAAAAGAGTTACGTAGAGAATGAAATCTACTTTCTTCTATGAAATTAAAAGTTTTTCATCAATATTTTATCCCTGTAACATCAATCAATAAACATCTTTCATCAAATATTCATCTTTGCACTACAGGCCAAAGATATTCATCAGTTGGTCATGTTCATCTCAACACCTGTACATCTTTGCACTATGGGCCAAAGATATTTAATAGAAAATCATTAATCTTTGCACTACATGCCAAAGATATTCAGTAATATCATCATTTAGGACTGAGGATGATGAAAAATATTTTAAAGAAAACGAATCCAGTGAAACAAAAGAACAAATAATAAGAATTCATACTTTAAACAATCCAAGTTCAAAAATACTTTGTAAATAATCATAGTGAAGTAAAATTCAAGAATGATCAAAACATGGATACAATCAAAGCTAGTATCTATAATTGATATTTTGGACAAAAATAAAAATTTAATTTTTCTGTGAATAGTGTCGTATTCGTGAATAGTGTCGTATACGTGAATAGTAACTCCGACACTAAAAGACAAAAATTTCACAAGAAAAATCATACCAATATTCTGGCATAATGATATTAGAAAAAACAATATCACTTTTAAAAAAATAACATCCCTTACCTCGAAAAGACAATACTTCTGACTGGAATACTGGATATAGTGCTGAAGGGAACTTGTATCGTATAGCAACACTCAAAGTCTCAAAATACTCACAAGAATACACTCGATAATATAGAGAGAGAGAGAGAGAAAACTTGTTTTTGGTGTGATTTTCAATTCTAACCTAAGCACCCTATTTATAGGAAAATACTTAGAACACCAAAGCAGAAAATTTAATAAAATAATAATATTTATTATAATTTTTCTACGCCAACCCTTGAATTCAAATTTCAACATGTTTAACAACCCACTAATCATAACAAAAACGTTTTTTCTTAAATAACACAATTAAAACTTTCAAAAATCAATTATTCCGGAACTTCGGAGCTTCAATAATTCATAATAAATATCCCTTTTATCAGAAAAATTCAAATCTTATGTCCATTCCATAGGAAATTCAATTCTCTACAACTTTGTAAGTTTAAGTTTTTCCAAATTCCAAACAGAAATTGACCGAAATCCACATACGGACGATTTTACAGGCTATAATCAAATTTCAGTCAAGAAATGGGGTCCACATTCATGAAAAACA
This sequence comes from Panax quinquefolius, assembly GCA_020205615.1. Classification (NCBI taxonomy): domain Eukaryota; kingdom Viridiplantae; phylum Streptophyta; class Magnoliopsida; order Apiales; family Araliaceae; genus Panax; species Panax quinquefolius. The sequence goes on along the minus strand of JAINUW010000325.1, from coordinate 193,071 downwards.
TGTTTTAAATATTTTTAGTAACAAAAATACTCTTCCTCCTCATTTATTCATATATCCCACATTCATTGTAAAATAAATATCATCATTATTATATTATTAAAATATAATAATATATTTAAATGAATTATTTTATCGAAAAAGATAAAATATCAATTTTCAACAATTGTCACATTAAAAATTTTCTCCATCTATATCCACATAAAATGAATATTTTCCTTATCATGTAAATCAATAATTAATTATCCACAAATAATATTACGTAATCACAATATCGATGAACCAGCCGTTCTCAGGAAGAGGGACTTTCCAATAAGGATTTCTCCTTACTAGCGCGCAATTAGGTGACCAAACCTCTCCTTCGATATAACTATCTAGACATTGCCAATAATACTATCTAATAATATTATTCAAATAATATGAATTATTAATTCGATAAAGGAAAATATCGTAAATGACAATTATTGAAACAACAATAATATAAAATATCAACGCAACAATTATTGAATCAATAAAATAAAATATTGAACAGTAATTACTGTAACAATTATTGAGTAGTGCCTTCTTATGTAAGAATCAATAATTGATGCAATACCGTGTGTTTGTCTTGTTTTTAGCCACCGGGTGTTCCAACAGTATTAACGGTAACAACTACGCCGCTATTATTTATAAACAACTTATACTTGTCGTTTTCTTCATCCAATCGGTTTACATTATGGGGCCCATTAATACACAATTTCGCTACTGCATTTAAATCGAATATTCCCAAGCAAAGAAGAATATTGCATACACCAAACGAATATTCCCCAACAACAATGAATATTTTATAACCACTTGCTTATTTGAAATATTTGCGCATTTTACCCATAACTAACCACATTAATCAAATCAACCCTTACTATTTTTAAAATAATAAATAGAGGAAATTCAATTTCATTAATAATAAGTTGGGGTCTTACAACCTCCCCTCCTTATGAAATTTTGTACTCGAAATTAACGTACGTACCTGGTGTTTCGAAAAGGTGAAGATACCTCACTTTCATTTCTGTTTCCAACTCCCAGGTCATTTCCTCAATAGCATGGTTCCTCCACAAAACTTTGACTTGTGGTATGACCTTTGTGCATAGGACATGCTCCTTCCTATCCAAGATCTTGACAAGTACCTCTTCATACATTAAGTATTCGGCTATCTCGTCCGGTTCTAACTCAATAACGTGGTTCGAGTCTTTCACATATTTACGTAGCACAGATATGTGAAAAACATTATGAACATGAGACATACTTGGAGGTAACGCGAGTCTATAGGCTACATTTCCTACTCAGTCAAGAATATGAAATGGACCAATAAATCGTGGATTGAGCTTTCCTCTCTTCCCAAATCTTGTAACTCCCTTCCATGGAGCCACACGCAACAATACATGATCCCCAATACTAAATTCCACGTTCTTTCGATGAAGATCCGCATAACTCTTTTGTCGATCCTGTGCCATTTGTATACGTTATCGAATCATTTGGATCTTTTCTGTAGTCATATGTACCAACTCTGGACCCAACAATGTTGTTTCACCCACCTCATCCCAACATACTGAAGAGCGACACTTTCATCCATATAATGCTTCAAATGGAGCCACGCCTATACTTGCCTGATAACTGTTGTTGTAGGAGAATTCCACCAATGGTAAATACTTATCCCAACTCCGTTTGAAGTCTAGAACATAAAGTCTTAATAGATCTTCAAGAGTTTGAATAGTCCTCTCTGATTGTCCTTCCGTTTGTGGATGGTATGCCGAACTGAATCGTAAATCCGTGCCCATAGATTTTTCCAAGCTAACCCAAAATCGTGAAGTAAATCTTGGGTCACGATCTGAAACTATGGATACTGGCATGCCATGCAATCTCACAATCTCATTTACGTACATACTAGCAAGACGTTCAAGGGAATAAGTCTCTCGTATTGGCAAGAAATGAGCAGGCTTGGTTAATCTATCAACAATAACCCAAATAACATTTATGCCTTGAGAAACCGTGGGAAGACCCGTAACGAAATCCATGGTAATGTGTTCCCACTTCAATTTTGGAATCTCAAGTGGTTGCAATGGACCCTTTGGCACTTAATGCTCTGCCTTTACACGTTGACAAGTTAAATAGCTCGAGATAAACTTCGCGATCTCTCTCTTCATATTGTTCCACCAAAATGTATGTCGAAGATCACGATACATTTTGGTACTTCTGGGATGGATTGTAAACGGTGTATTGTGTGCCTCCATCATGATCTTGTACTTCAAATCAGAGTCGTTAGGAACATGAAGTCTGGAGTGGACTCGAAGTATTCCTTCTTCATCGATTCTTGCTTCTGGAATATCATATTCTTGTACTTTCTTCTTCATACGCATCAACTCCGGGTCTGTGGCTTGAGCAACTTTAACTTTTTCGATTAAAGTCGGTTCTATACATATACTTGACATCATCGCATGGGTCCCCAGAGTCTTGAATTCTATCTTTAACTTTTGTAATTCACACAAAATGGGCCTTTGTGTTGACAACATCGCACTCGTTCCCGCATATGATCTTCTTTCAACGCGTCACCACGTCGCTTTTCGGGATGGTATTGAATGGTGTGGTCGTAATCTTTCAACAGCTCGAGCCAACATCATTGCCGCATGTTGAGTTCCTTTTGGGTGGAGAAATATTTGAAGCTTTTATGGTCTGAATATATCTCCACTTTCTCACCATATAGATAGTGCCTCCAAATCTTTAGCGCGAAAACGACTGCTGCCAAATCTAGATAATGAGTAGGATAATTCCTCTCATATTCTTTAAGTTGTCGCGAGGCATAGGCTATGACTTTCCCATGTTGCATGAGAACACATCCTAACCCTTTACCTGAAGCATCGCTATAGATAACAAATCCATCCGATCCAAACGGTATTGTTAGAATAGGTGCCGAAATGAGTCTCCTCTTAAGCTCTTAGAAACTCTTCTCGTATTCCTCGCTCCATACGAATTTTATATCTTTCTGAGTCATCTGAGTTAATGGAGTAGCGATTTGAGAAAATCCTTCCACGAATCTCCGATAATAACCAGCTAAGCCCAGAAAGCTACGAACTTTGGTCGCCGTCTTTGGTTGCTCCCAACTTTGTATTGCTTCAATCTTCGTCGGGTCAACAGATACTCTATGTTTTGACACCACATGCCCAAGGAATGCTACTTCCTCAAGCCAGAACTCACATTTCTTCAACTTGGCATATAGCTTATTTTCACGAAGCCTTTGGAGTACCAGCTTCAAATGGTGCTCATGATCTTCATGACTTTTGGAATATATTAGGATGTCATCAATAAAGACAATAACGAACTGATCCAAATATTGCTTGAATACTCGGTTCATCATATCCATGAAAGCAGCAGGAGCATTAGTCAATCCAAAAGACATGACTAAGAATTCATAATGCCCGTACCGAGTTCTGAAGGCAGTCTTTGGAATATCCTCAGTTTTAATCTTCAACTGATGATATCCAGAACGAAGATCTATCTTTGAAAAGAATTGTGCTCCTTGCAACTGGTCAAACAGGTCATCAATGCGAGGTAACGGATACCTATTCTTGATGGTGACATAGTTCATTTCTCGATAGTCAATACAAAGTCGCAAACTCCCGTCTTTCTTCTTTACAAAGAAAATAGGAGCACCCCAAGGAGATGTACTAGGACGAATGAAATCGATGTCTAACAACTCCTATAATTGGATCTTTAACTCCTGAAGTTCAATAGGAGCCATTCGATATGGGGTTTTAGAAATGGGCTTTGTACCAGGTTCAAGATCAATAAAGAATTCAACTTCACGTTCTAGGGGTAGACCGGGAAGTTCTTCAGGAAATACGTTAGGAAAGGTACTAACAAGAGGAATATTATTCAAATATGACGTGTCTTTATTAAAATCCATAACATGGGCTAAGAAAGCTTGACATTCGTTTTTCAATAAACGGATAGCTTTATGACTTGATATGACAGTGATTGATTTTAGTGGTTTAGTTGCTTGAATTCGTACAACAGGTTGGTTAGGAATATGAAAACTAACAACCTTACGAAAACAATCAATTTTGGCATGATGAGTAGTTAACCAATCAATCCCTAAAATCACATCAAAAGCAAGTATCTTTAAAGAGATAAGGTCAACAGGCAATGTGATGGTGCCAACTTGGATTAAACAAGATTTATAAACAGTGGATGTAATGAATGTTTCTCCTAACAGAGTCTCCACAGATAGGTCAAAGTCTAATTTCTCCGGAGTCAAGTTTAAACGTTGAGCACAAGCAGGAGAGATAAATGAATGGGTAGCACCGATATCTAGTAATGTATAAACTTCGAAAGAATTTATGATTAGCTTACCCGTGATCACCTCGTTTGGGTTCCTTGCATTTTGACCAGTCATGACAAACGCTCTTCTAGGAACCGTTAACTTTGACTTTTCTAGGACAGCCTTTTGAGTCACCATCCCCACTGGACTTGGTTTTGCTATAGTACAATCTCGAGCGATATGTCCTTCCTTTCCACAATTATAACATACCTTGAACTGTTGTGGGCAGTTTGGGCTGATATGTCCCTCTTTTCCACATTTATAGCATACGACCGGTGGTTGTTCTCCTCCCTTAGAACCAGTTCCTGCTGGTGCTGACGTCTTTGCATTGTCATTGTTGAATTTCCTCTTTTTAAAATCTCCTCCTGACTCGCTTCTTCTATTTTTATGGCCATGATTACCACCAGAGTGGTTACCGCTTTTGTCCATATTTTTCTTTCTCCGCTGGTTATCGTTGTTCGATGATCACCGCATCCCAGATGATATGATCTTTGGTTGTGGTCCCTCGGTTGAACGTACTCGTTATCTCGCTCTAATAATTGAGCCATGTTGACAACATCTAAATATAGAGAAAATTTATGAGAAATGAGATACTGACATATGTCAGGTTTCAAACTTCTCAGAAACATCCGCGTCATACGTTCCTCATTCTCCACCAAATGAGGTGCAAACTTGGATAACTCCACGAACTTCGCCTCGTACTGAGACACCGTCATGTTGTTCTGTTCCAGTCTAATAAACTCTACCTCCTCCATATGATGAATACTTTCAGGAAAGTACTTGTCATTGAACAGTTTCTGAAATGTTTCCCAAGACATGCTAAGTGCGGCTGGATGGGTACGCTTCACAGATTCCCACCAGTAATCTGCCTCATTACAGAACATAAAAGTGGCGAATGGAACCTTCTGTTCCTCCATGCATCCCAAGACATCGAATATCTTGGTAATTTGCTTGACCCACGCCTTCGCTTTTAATCGGATCCGGCTTTCCCGCACTTGCGGTGGTCCCAACTCTTTGAATCGCTTGTCATGACAAACCGTATGCGTTGCTATCATTTCCACCGTATTTTGTACACGAGTCTCATTCGTCTGCGATTTTGCATGAACCGCAAAAAGCTTCTAAACATCCCATCGTTCATCGTCGTCAAGGTGGTGTTGTTTACGAGGAACATTCTTTGGCTTATTGACGTTCTCTCTCATTGGTGAGTAAAGGAGTCTCCACGGTCTCATTTACTCCATCATTAACATTCTCAGTTGTCATTCTCAAATACTGCCATAAAACAAGGGTTAATTAAAGAAATTAACATATCATATAATATCCATATATTATGACCGACCAACAAATAAGCTTAGGTAGGACATACTAGCGAATGATTTACTCATCTCTCCCCTCCTAGTTCTATTCCCCGATCTCCGCCAGAGATCATATCCCTAAGCTCTGATACCAACTGTGATGCCCCCAAAATAGGTATACAACACCCATTCTAAGTTGCCAAATACATGGTACAGAAACAACTATAACTTTATTAATACAATTATCGTGCAAAATACGACAACACATAAACTGTGAGTTTAAAAACAAATATTATCTTCTAGACAATATCAACACTCAAATAAGTCCTCATTACAATTATTGATACACTATTTTACAAAATAGTGAGGACTACTAAAACGACATTCTAGAACCTTCATTCCATACCCTGACTAGTACTCGCTACATTCTTGCCTCCGGAGAAGAAAAATGGAACAAAAAAGAAAAGGGTGAGCTCAACTAGCCCAGTAAATAATATTATGACTAAGATAACATAGAACAAATTATCGTTAGTCCTCAACAGGGAAAAAAAATCTGATAGAATACAATATACAACAAGTTTAAATCAATATTCGCAGCGGAAATAATAATTCATTAGAAGAGTTACATAGAGAATGAAATCTACTTTCTCTTATGAAATTAAAAGTTTTTCATCAATATTTTATCATTGTAACATCAATCAGTAAACATCTTGGATCAAATATTCATCTTTTGCTTTCTGAAAAGATATTAATCAAATATTCATCATTAGTCATGTTCATCTCAACACTGTACATCTTTTCAATATCATCATTTAGCTAAAGATATTTATTTAAAGAAAAAATCATTAATCTTTGTACTTTACATGCCAAAAGATATTCAAATAATCATCATCATTTAGGAATGATCAAAACATGGATACGAAAATTTAATTTTTTAGACAAAGGATGATGAAAAATATTTAGTAAAGAAAAAATTAAAAGACGAATCCCAATATTCGCATAATGATATTAGAAACAAAAGAACAAATAATAAGGATTCATACTTTAAACAATCCAAGTTCAAAAATACTTTGTAAAATAATCATAATGAAGTAAAATTCAAGAATGATCAAAACATGGATACAATCAAAGCTAGTATCTATAATTGATATTTTTCTACGCCAACCCTTGACAAAAACATGAAATTTAATTTTAAAACTACGTGAATATCAGAAAAATTCAAATCTTATGTCCATTCCATTCAATTCTCTACAACTTTGTAAGTTTAAGTTTTTCGTGAATAGAATCCAGTCGATCGAGCTATAATCGTGAATAGGGTCATATGAAAAACATGAATAGTAACTTCATTTATTCACTAAAAAAAGATAAAATATAAATTTTAACAATTGTCAAAAATTTTCTCCATCTATATCCATTTCATGAAAAATCATACCAATATTACGGCATAATGATATTAGAAAAACAATATCACTTTTAAAAAATAACATCCCAACGCACAATTATTGACCTCGAAATAATTGATGCAAAGATTAAACTACGGTGTTCCAACAGATAATTCGGAATCTTTAAATAACTTATATCTTGGATATAATCTTTGAATGGAACTTGTAAGAATATTCCGAATATTCCCAAACAAACAATGAATATTTTATAACCACTTGCTTATTTGAAATAACACTCAAAATCAAAGATTGTAAAATAATATAGGAAATTCAATTTCATTAATAATAAGTTGGGGTCTTCACGATTGTCAATGGGCGACGATTGAACAATGTCTTTGAAAATGCTCCTAAGTGAATGCTAAAGAAGTTTCAAGACATTTCACGAGCTCCTTTATAAGCAAATCGGACATTGGTCTTGAAGGAATCTAAAGTGATTCAAAGATTGTAAAGATATCCTTAGTGGATTTATGCTAATACATGTGTATTCCAGTAGAAAGAGTCCTAAGTGAACTAGAGCCTTGAATCTAAGTGATTCAAAGATTGTAACCACTTAAAATTTCCTACATGTCTTTTATATCTCGCTATAACCACTTAAATCACTATATCTGCTATAATCGCTATATATCATCATAACTTATCACATATAAACTTGGTTTATCTTAAAGGGGGAACAAACAAATCATATATTCTGCTGTGGTTAAGTTATTAACAAATCTGACAAAAAAATTGTTAAAATATCTATTCAACCCCTCTTCTAGATAACTATTGTGTCTCTGGGAACTAACAAAATCTGTTGTTCATCTGACAATTGAGTACCTTTGAATTTCGGTTCCCGGGTCATATTAGCCATGATTCAAAGGTTTTGTTTCATGGTGTGTTTATCTTTCTTTTTATAACCATCGAATCTTATGGCTAATTCCCTCAGCCTTGTTAATGCGGTGCCACCAAACTTAGTTTTGAGAGCCTCCCACAAATCGTGTGTAGTAGAGAATTGTTACTCAAATAGAAAGTCATTGTTCATATAGCTCAACAACGTTATGTGAGAGATACGATCCTTTTTGCGCCAACTTTCGAAGGCAATAACCTTGATCGGATCCTTTGCATTTTCACCCTCTAGTTTAGCCATTTTGGACAGCAAGGTTTCTTCAACCTCTTTCTCCTCCAAAACCATCCTGACTTTCCAGTGCCACACATCATAGTTATCTTCGTCTAGTTTGTTTCATTGGTTAAGGTCTACGATAATATGCTTTGAAGCCATTTCTGCTTTGATTTCAAATATGAGAATTTATTAGAGATATTTAATGTTCACCACAGTATATAAGATATCTTTGCCGTGTAGACACTCAAAATTTGGCCTTTCTGTTACTAACCATACAGGAGGGCAGAATCATCTTTTATCTTCCAAAGATTACCTTGGAATTCAAAATCATCAAACTAGACCCCCGGCAACAGCACCGGGAAATCATCAAATCAGACCCCTAGCAACAGCACAGGGAAATCATCAAACCAAACCCCCAAAAACAGCACTAGAAAATCATCAAACCGAACCCTACGGCCTTTGAAAGATCGGAATCATCAAGCGTAACCCGAAAGACCGGGATATCAAATCTAACTCCAAAGACAGCTCTACGATATCAAATCAACCTTCGGAGATAATCCTGAAGCATCAAATCAATCCCTTGAGATAACTTAAAGGAAAAAACAGGATCAATTATGATCAAACCTCGGAGACAGCCCCGAAGGACAGCCAAAAGCCCGTCAACCCTGGAGACAACCCCCAAAAGGGAAAAATGGTCATTTTGACAAGTCAACGTCAACAACACCAATACAGCCTCAAAAAGGGTTACAAAGAGCCATTGCAACATTCCCGAGTGAAAATTACGCCAACTCAACGGACTAACTGTGAAGACTTGAAGATTTGGTCATGGACCCATCTTCCTAGATTCAGAAAAGGTCGAATCCCATGTCAAGACGTAGCTCTCGGAAAGATATGGCACGCCTCCATCAGATTTTTGGATTGTAAGTTATAAAGGTTCAAGCAGACTGTGTGTTGATCGGAGTGTACGTACTTTGAGACAACAGGACCCACTAGGCTTTTCTGCAGGTACACCTGTAGAATCTGCAGGTACACCTGCAGAATCAGCAAGTCTACCTATGGAAGCCCGAGCCTTTATATATGGCCTCCCCCTTAACTTTTAAGAAAAGAATAGAGAGAAATAAAGAGAGATAGAGAGGGGCCAGAAGGGAGAGAATCAGTTAAAAGGGGCTCAAATCTTGCTCTGGTTTCTGTTAAAATTCTTTGTAAACACTCATATACATATATACTATAACATATCAAATTTTTCCGGTGAAAATCGAGTCTAAGGGCTCTTAAAGCCGTTCGATAGCCATTCTCGTGCTTAACGGTAAGATCCATTTAGATCTGCTACTTCTTCTTACTTATATATATATATATATATAATTATACTGTTTAATAGTGTCTAGATTGCAAATTTGTGGCCTTTTACTGCTTTAATATATATATATATATATATATATTATTTAATCTTTATATAATTGTTTATATATATAAGCTTTATATATATATATATATTTTAATCATTGTGATTAAATATCAGTTTTAACTGTTCATTTGATGTCAATCTACAAAATTTAGAGTTTGCTAGCTAGATTTATCTAAATCTAGTCATATCTAGTTTTTAACCGGTTCAAAAGTTGTGAAACTAGAACAGTTGAGCAAGAATTGCTAAGATTTATTTAAATCTAGTTTTCTTTCTAGCTTTCAAATAATATTCTATGAGCCTAGGAACTACAAAGAGTTGATAATTCAATCAATGGATCTAGATTCGGTTCCGAAAATGGACTTATTTCAGTTGTTTAACTAGCCTGCAAATTTTGTACTTGTAAATATAGGACCTTAAAATAGTTATCCGGATTTAAGGTCCCCGTAATAGTGAAAATCTTATGTGTGGTGTTTGGGCGTACTTTGATGGCTTTCATTCCCATAAGGAGCCCGACACTTTGTGGTGTTCGGGCATATATATATATATTATTTTGTCGAAGATTCTTCGAATCTTGAGAATAAAATCAGAATAAGCCGAATACGGAATAAAATGGAAGTATCAAAGGCCTCAATTACTATGTGAGCATAAGGGTTTGAAAACCTATTTTTAAAGCATCATTCCTGTATATTTTGGTTAAAATTGAACTTTTCAATAAGTCAAACCTTTTGTATATAGGTGTAAAAGAGGCATAACACTACTTCCAAATAAAGCACTTAGGCCCAATTAACTGCAATGCACACACATACACACATTAGAGAATCAAAAAGTGCGGTAACTGTGTTTCATGGAAGTCGGGGGTACCTAACACCTTCCCCCCGCTTAATCAAGCCCCCAAACTCTATGAAATCTCAGTTTCCAAGACCAACTAAACACAGTCCAATAATTGGGCCTATTGCAAAAATCTTTCAAAACTCAGTTGGGTTGGTACAACCATTTAAACTCATACCAACTGGCGGCTCTTTCTAATTCAGACCAATAAAAACAAATCTTTTCAAATCGTCGACATTATATGTCTGTCTTTTTCGTGAAAGATCCACTCTAATTGAAAGATCAAATTAACTTCCCATCTAGTAGATTACGATGATCTGGGAACCAATTTCAAAAAGCCCATGAGAGTAACCTAAGATAGGCCAACCTCTGATAAACCAAATGCGAAGGGAAGTCTCTGCATGCCTTCCCACTTTTAATACATGTCCTATGTAAATCTTGTAAATATTAAATATTGTAAATATTCGTTCCTTTCCAAATTCATTGTCAAATATCAAATCCTGGCATACTATCCTGTAATCAAAACAACTGACATCTATTTTGCAGGAAAACATTAAAAACCCTAAAACTGACATATTACATGAGCATATATACTGGTCGGGTTTATTAAGACTAAAATACATACTTTTATTGGAGGTAGGATTGGTCCCATTACCAGATCCAAGTCTAAGAAGGCAAAAACCCTATCTATCAACATGGAAGAAAGTACCCAACAGGGGTCAGGTTTCGTGTCTCAAGAAGAATTTGAGGGACTTAGAAATCAAATAATAGAATTAGTTATCTTCTTAAAAGAACAGAGCAAAAGTGCTTAGGGTAAGAAAATACCCACTCAAATAGAGTCATCTACATAAGGTGGCAGTCAGAGTACTGACAAGAACAAAGATACTCAGATACCTAAGCCTCAAAACAAGGATATGACCAACAAAACCCCTGAAATCACCAATCTTTGGAATGATCAGGAAGCTGGTGATATCTGGAAGAAAGTTCAGCAAATGGAAGAAACCATCCGGTCAATCAAAAGGACTGGAGCATATGGTAGTGTTAACTACTCAGAGCCTAGTATCCAGAAAAGTTCAAAACTCTAAATTTTGAGAAATATGACGGATTGGGAGATCCTTATACTAATTTGAAAGTATTCATTAGAGAACTTGGATCCTATGCAGAGGATAAAAAGCTGAGAATGTAGATATTTCAAAAAAGCCTGACCGGAGAGGCTAGAGCCTGGTATGCCCAATTAGACAATTCCAAAATTCATAGCTGGGAAGAGCTAGCCCATGCCTTCCTAAATCAATACAACTTTCAGTCACAAATGGCTCTAGACAGATATCAAATTACCAAAGTTAAAAAACAGAATACTGAGTCATTCAGAGAATATGCCCAAATGATAGAGGCATCAGGTTGCTCAAGTCATGCCATCAATGATAGAGACTGAGATGGTAATGACCTTCATCGACATATAAGAAGCTTTATTTTATGAGAGATTCCTAGCAGACATAGGAAAACCATTCTCAGAAATGATCAAACACGGAGAGATGATTGAGATAGGTTTGAAGTTTGGAAATATTAATGACCTTACCTCCTTAGAAGTCGTGGCTGAGCACATCCAGACTAGAAATTATGGGAATAATCCTCGAAGAGTTCATAAAAAGAAAGAAGAGGATGTATCCTTGGTACTGCAAGGTCAAATTCAGATAGACAACTAAAACTTGCCTATTCAAAGGAAAAATTACTTGCCTTTTAAAACCTCTGCACAACCTACAAATCCTCCTTTTTAAAAAGCCAGAGAATTTAAATGTCGAAGGACATTTACACCCTTAGGGGACTCACTTGAGAGTATCCTCAAACTTTTGACAGCACAGAAGAAAATCATTCAGCTTCTTCCACCAGCCAATCTAAATGGGAATAATTTTGACCTAAGCAAGAAATGTGCTTATCATTCTGAGGCTCTAGGCCATGATACGCAAGAATGTTGGTCTTTGAAGTACAAGATCCAAGACCTGATAGATACTGGTGAGATTGTGGTAACAAAACCAGACCAACCACATGTTCAAGATAACCCTTTGCCTCAACACAATGAAGAGGGAGTTAACATGATCAGTATGGGGAGTGGAGAAAGTTCCAAGTACCTCAAGTATGTAGGGGGTTCTTCCAAAACAAGAAAGGATAACTCTGATAAATGGGATTACTCAAAGTTCCAGTTTATGATAGAAGGAGAAATGAAGTCTATCAAAGAATAGATTGATCAATTGACTGAACTGATGGTATACCAACACCAAATAACTCAACAATTGATCAGTCAGGGGAAAACAAATATCCTCTCCATTATAACAAGGGATCAACAACGATTCTAAGAGAATGAAACTTTTGAAGAAAAACTTGCAAGGAAAGCTAGATCCCAAGCTCGCCGAGATTATGCAGATAAAAGAAAGTTCACTCCTTTAGGTCAACTGATGGAGGAGATCCTACAGATGTTGATCAATCAAAGGAAGATCAAAGAACTGTTACCCCCAATCAATCCCCATTCTAAGAGGTTTGATATTATGGGGTATGCCAATACCACTCTAACAATCCTGGTCATGAGACAGAAAGTTGTTGGGCACTTCGTCACCTAATCCAGAATATGATTGAAAGCGGTGACATACAAATGGTAAATAGTGGTAATACTTTGCCTGAAAAACAAGAAATATTTCCTCCTAGGACACAAAGATGGAGGGAAGTTATAGCAGTCATATCCTTTAAAAGAAACTTGCCTGCAACACCTCTGATAATCTAAAGAATGAAGCTCAGAGGAGGAAAGAGTCCTTTGAAAGTGGTTGCACTAGAACCCTTGATGTTGCCATTCAGGTCATAATATCCCTTCATCAGCTTGAAAAGAGTCCCATAGAACTATGCGAAAAACGAGGGATCAACATGAAAGTAGTATGCATACAAGTCAATCATGTATGATGATAAAGCATATACTTTGTAATCAATCTTATTTATTTATTTTTAAAAGTGTTAATTTACTAAAGGCATTTGATTATCAACATGATGTTGTTTTAATATATGTAATAAACCTATAGTTTTAAGCAATGATTTTAGAATTATCATGATGAGATCATGCTAATGAGATCTAAATTCTTAGATAGCTTAAAAACTAAAATGTTCCCAATCAATGGATTACTAAAAATGGGATTGGTTAATCCGAATAGATTGGTACATACGTTACTTGCTCATTGGATGAGGATAATTGATCTCATAATCATTTGTGTGGAGACACTAAATCAAGTATGTAGGTGCTTATTGGAAAATAATTTCACTGAATATGACTTACTAAGGAATACTTAATGGAGTTTTAATTGCATGTCAATAGGAATTCCTGTAGTGATAGTAGTACAAGTAATCCTTAGACTTGATATCATCATTGTATCTTGTATATAATGATTAACACTTTGACTTATTCCTTAAGACCCTTGGGGTATATAAAAGGGTATACTTGGGTGTAATAAGTTATATATGGAGATTATGAATGATCAATAAAGAATCTACCACTTCTAGTAAAAGAAGAGAAATGTCCTATGTGATTCGATAAATGATAACCCAGGAATCCTTGGTCAAGGTGGAATAAAATTAGAAAGTAGTTTTTAATTTACATTCATTAGGAGTTGTGCATTTAGGAATCGAAATACATATAATTAAATAAAATAAGACTTGATAGTAATTTCATGTCTTATATTTAATTGGGACATTATATGGTGGAAGGATTGAATTGTACGGTAAATATTTACTCAAAGGTTCTTTTATGATTAATGTTGAAATCTATATTATCTTGAAAGTAGTTAATCGCTAAGGAGGCTTTTCCTTATTGTAGAATAAATATTATTTATTTAAATAAATTAATAGTTTAATTTAATTAAATAAATTAATATTTTAATTTATTTATTTAAATTAGATTAGAATTGTTCTAATTGATTTATTCACAACCGGTTTAATATAGAAAACCTAAAGGGTCACACCATAAAAGGAAGAATAATTATTTAAAAAGTTAATGGCATAATTATAATAATAATATGTTAAGTATATTTAATTTAATCTATGGTGATAGGATAAATTAAATATGTGACGCCCCCAAAATAGGTATACATCACTCATTCTGAGTCGCCAAATACACACTACATAAATCAAATACAAACTTCTTTTATGCAACTGTCGGGTAATATATACGACAAAACATAGCTGAGTTTTTACATGAATATTGTCTTATAGACAGTATACAAACTCAAATTCAATCCTCATTACACTTATTATCACACTAAGTAGTGAGGACTGCTAAAAAAACCATCTCGGACCGTCACTCCATTCCCCAACTAGTCCCAGCTATATTCTCATTTCTTGAAGAGTAAAAGAAAGCAAAAGGGTGAGCTTAATTAGCCCAGTAAGAAATATTATGACTAAGATAATGCAGAATAAATTATCCTTAGCCTTCAACAGTATAACAACTGATAGAATACAATAGACAACAAGTTTTAGATCAACAACTGCAGCAGAATAAGCAATCCATTAGAAGAATCAAGTAGAACATAATGTCTACTATCTCCTCTAGATTAAAAGTCCATCGCTAATATTTCATCCCTATAATACTCATCAACAATTCTTTGTTATACCCAAGACAAAAAGAACTCTCATCACCTGTCTTCACCTGAACCACCAAAGATTATAGTTAAATTCATACTTATAATCATGTAAATCAACAGTTTCTCCTTGCCACAAAGGCTTAATAGAACGTTTACTCAATATCCTTACCCCAAAGGCTAAAGATATTCAAATGTAATAACAATGATCATACCAATCAGTTGTCTACCTTTGCACTACGGGCCAAAGATATTCAACTATAAAATCAATGGTCATGATCATACGAATCAATTGTCTGTCAGTGCACTACGACCAAAGACATTCAACTGTTAACTAATGGTCATGATCCTGCCAATCACATCAACGAATTATCCATGCACTACGGGCCAAGGATATTCGTTATTATCACCAGTGGTCATGATCATGTCATACACATGTACATCTTTGCACTATAAGCCAAAGCTATCAATCAACAGTTGAGGATGATGACAATGATATAACAATATAAGCATGAGGATGATGACAATGATATAAGCATTAATCAAACAAAATCCAGGATAAATATTAAAGACTTTAAATTTATCCAGAGTTTAAAAATATCCAAATTGTCAACATGATACTGCTTTGTGGAGTAAAATTCAAGAATAATATTCATGTACCAAAAATAATTTGGCCAAAAAAGAAATATATTTTTTGGGTGAATAGTACCCCGTGAATAGTATTTCGAGAATAGTACCTCGTGAATAGTGCCCCAGCTTGAAAAGTGTCCCAAATACCCGAGTGAATAATACTAGAGTGAATAGTAATTGGGTGAATAGTAACCCATAAATAGTAACTCGTGAATAGTACTCCAGCACAAAAAGTAATCCGAATACCCGAGTGAATAATACTAAAGTGAATAGTAACTGGGTAAATCGTAACTCATAAAAGAAAAATACCAAAGAAAACGATAATCCATGACAAGTACAAAAAAATGATATCTCATACGAGTATAATAGAATATATAAAACTGCAAATGGATTTTCACCCGCAATGCGGTAATCCACGTAGACAGATCATTTCCATCATTTAATAAAGAATGAATACGAAGGGTCATTAACCATGCATGCGGTAGTCCGCGTACACAGGTTATTGTAACAGAATAATAAAGAATGGAATAATAGAAGAATATCACCATGCATGTGGTAGTCCACGTAGACAAGTTATTCCAACAGAATAATTAAGAATGGAACAATAAAAGAATTTCAGCATGCATGCGGTAGTCCGTGTAGACAGGTTATTCCAACAGAATAATAAAGATTGGAATAACAACCCTTTCAAGTATTGAAAGAAAATAACTCTCTTCATGAATACAAAAAAAATAATACCCCTTACCACAATAATGATATCCCTTACCTCAGAAGAAGACTGGATACTGGAGTAGTGAAGTACCAGACTACTCTTCTTCTTTCTCCTTATAGCTTCTCTCTCTATAATTTCTCTTGTGAGTCTTAGTGAATTGGTGATAATGAAGGAAGAAAGAGCTTCTATTTATAGGAAAATATAGTTTCGATAATTGCACGTTTTGGGGATCGAAATATTACACTATAATACCTTCATCTTTTCCTTTATTTTTAATTTAGTCCTGCAAGTATTATCAAACTTGCACCACCTTCCCTAATAGTATATCATGTGAATCAATAGTACAATCATGTGACTCAATAGTTCTATACATGTGAAAAAAATAATTTCAGTATAGTACCTTCATCTATACCTCTATTTTTAATTTAGTCATGTAAGTATTATCAATCTTGCACCACCTCCCCTAATAGTACACACATGTGAATTAATAGTACACACATGTGAACAAATAGTTATAAGCATGTGAATTAATAGAAATTAATTGCTCATTTATCCAATTAATTACCCGATTGGTAAATATAACTTCCAGATATCAATTATTATCGAAATAAATATTGATTTCCACTAACACTAATAATCCCAACACAATGGAACTATCAATTTCATCTTTAATCAACACAAACTTATTCATCATTAATATTATAACTCACAATATTTAACAACCATGTCGTTCCCAGCAAAGAGGGGGCTTTTCGATAAGGATTTCTCCCTATTGGCACGCAATTAGATGACCTAACTTCTCCTTGACAGAACTTCTAGACATTGTCAATATTGCAAATAATAATATGAATTACTTTTTCGTCTCAATTATTGATTTAATAATATAACATATTATACAGATGATACTGTGACAACAATTGAATCAATAATATAAGAGATATGATTAATTATTGTAGCAATAATTGAGTATAACTGATTGACTTCTCACTTAAGCATCAATAATTAATACCGTGTGTTACTATGTAACCACGCGTATTACTGTACTTTTACTACCGGGTAGTTCAATAGTTTAACGGTAAAACTTTCGCCGTTATTTTTATAAAAAGATATTTCTGTCGTTTTCTAACTATGACAATACTTCTATTGTGGGGTCCACCAATGATTGTGCCGTCATACGAATATTCTTTTTTAAAACAAATATTCTCCGACCAATCGAATATTCCCCGACACAACGAATGTTTTATAACAACTTGCATACTTTGCAAAATTTTCAAATATCACCCTTAACTTTAAACTTTTATCAATTTAACTATTTACCAAAATAGAAAAATTGAATACTTTTATTTCATAAAATTAGGGATCTCACAATCTCCCCTCCTTATGAAATTTCGCCCTCAAAATTTACGTACCTGGTAGTTCAAAGAGATGAGAATACCTTGCTTTCTTTTCGGATTGTACCTTCCCGGTTATTTTCTCTTTATCATGATTTTCCCATTTCTCATCTCTTGTATTTCAAATATCATTCTAGAATATAGTTTCAAAATAAGGGTTAATTGACATGCCACATATTATCTCTATATTTTGACCAACCAATTAAATACCAAATAAACTTAGGTAGGTCATACTAGTGAAGGAATTCCCCGTCTCTCCCCTCCTAGTTCTTGTCTCACATCTCAGCCAGGGATCATATCCCTAAGCGTTGATACCAACTGTGATGCCCCCAAAATAGGTATACATCACCCATCATGGGTCGCCAAATACATGGTACTGAATACAAATACAAACTTAATTATACAACATGAGCTGTGAGTTTTAATACAAATATTATCTTCTAGACAGTATTCAAACACAAAATAAGTCCTCATTTATTATCACAATATTTCACAGAATAGTGAGGACTGCTAATGCAACCATCTCGGACCTTCACTCCATTCCCCAACTAGTCCCAACTATATTCTCATTTCTCGAAGAGTAAAAGAAAGCAAAAGGGTGAGCTCAACTAGCCCAGTAAGAAATATTATAACTAAGATAATGCAGAATAAATTATCCTTAGCCTTCAACAGTATAACAACTGATAGAATACAATAGACAACAAGTTTTAGATCAACAACTGCAGCAGAATAAGCAATCCATTAGAAGAATCAAGTAGAACATAATGTCTACTATCTCCTCTAGATTAAAAGTCCATCGCTAATATTTCATCCCTATAATACTCATCAACAATTCTTTGTTATACCCAAGACAAAAAGAACTCTCATCACATGTCTTCACCTGAACCACCAAAGATTATAGTTAAATTCATATTTATAATCATGTAAATCAACAGTTTCTCCTTGCCACAAAGGCTTAATAGAACGTTTACTCAATATCCTTACCCCAAAGGCTGAAGATATTCAAATGTAATAACAATGATCATACCAATCAGTTGTCTACCTTTGCACTACGGGCCAAAGATATTTAACTATAAAATTATTGGTCATGATCATACCAATCAATTGTTTATTAGTGCACTACGGCCAAAGACATTCAACTGTTAACTAATGGTCATGATTCTGCCAATCACATCATCGAATTATCCACGCACTACAGGCCAAGGATATTCGTTATTATCACCAGTGGTCATGATCATGTCATACACATGTCCATCTTTGCACTAGAGGCCAAAGCTATCAATCAAGAGTTTGTCTTTGCACGTAAGCCAAAGATATACAACTATAAAACCAATAATCAACAGTCCATCTTTGCACATAAGCTAAAGATATACAACTGTAAAACCAATAATCAACAATCCATCTTTGCACGTAAGCCAAAGATGACTTTCATCACAATATAAGCATGAGGATGATGACAATGATATAAGTATTAATCAAACAAAATCCAGGATAAATATTAAAGACTTTAAATTTATCCAGAGTTTAAAAATATCCAAATTGTCAACATGATACTGCTTTGTGGAGTAAAATTCAAGAATAATATTCATGTACCAAAAATAATTTGGACAGAAAAGAAATATATTTTTTGGGTGAATAGTACCCCGTGAATCGTACTTCAGGAATAGTACCTCGTGAATAGTACCCCGGCATGAAAAGTGTCCCAAATACCCGAGTGAATAATACTAGAGTGAATAGTAACTGAGTGAATAGTAACCCGTGAATAGTAACTCATGAATAGTACTCTGGCACAAAAAGTGTCCCAAATACCCGAGTGAATAATACTAGAGTGAATTATAATCGGGTGAATAGTAACTTGTGAATAGTAACTCATAAAAGAAAAATACCAAAGAAAACAATATTCCATGACGAGTACAAAAGAAATGATATCTCATACGAGTATAATAGAATATATGAAACGACAAATGGATTTTCAGCCGCAATGCGATAATCCACATAGATTGATCATTTCCATAATTTTATAAAGAATGAATAAGAAGGGTCATTAACCATGCATGCGGTAGTCCGCGTAGACATGTTATTCCAACAGAATAATAAAGAATGGAATAACAGAAGAATATCACCATGCATGCGGTAGTCCGCGTAGACATGTTATTCCAACAGAATAATAAAGAATGGAATAACAGAAGAATTTCACCATGCATATGGTAGTCCGTGTAGACAGGTTATTCCTACAGAATAATAAAGATTAGAATAACAACCCTTTCGAGTATTGAAAGAAAATAACTCTCTTCATGAATACGAAAGAAATAATAACCCTTACTACAATAATGATATCCCTTACCTCAGAAGAAGATTGGATACTGGAGTAGTGAAGTAGCATACTACTTTTCTTCTTTCTCCCTATAGCTTCTCTCTCTATAGCTTCTCTCTCTACAATTTCTCTTATGAGTCTTAGTGAATTGGTGAGAATGAAGGAATAATGAACTTCTATTTATAGGAAAATATAGTTTTAATAATTGCACGTTTTGGGGCTCGAAATATTATAGTATAATACCTTCATCTTTTCCTTCATTTTTAATTTAGTCCTGCAAGTATTATCAAACTTGCACCACCTCCCCTAATAGTATATCATGTGAATCAATAGTACAATCATGTGACTCAATAGTTCTATACATGTGAAAAAATAATTTAAGTATAGTACCTTCATCTATACCTCCATTTTTAATTTAGTCATGCAAGTATTATCAATCTTGCACCACCTCCCCTAATAGTACATGAATGTGAATTAATAGTACACACATGTGAACAAATAGTTATAAGCATGTGAATTAATAGCAATTAATTGCTCATTTATCTGATTAATTACCCGATTGGTCAATATAACTTCCAAACATCAATTATTATCAAAATAAATGTTGATTTCTACTAATACTAATAATTCCAACACAATGGAACTATCAATTTCATCTTTAATCAATATAAATTTATTCATCATTAATATTATAACTCACAATATTTAACAACCAGGTCGTTCCCAGGAAAGAGGGGGCTTTCCGATAAGGATTTCTCCCTATAGGCGCGCAATTAGATGACCTAACCTTTCCTTAACAGAACTTCTAGATATTGTCAATGTTGCAAATAATAATATGAATAACTTTGTCATCTCAATTATTGATTTAATAATATAACATATTATGTAGATGATACTGTGATAATAATTGAATCAATAATATGAGAGATATGATGCGAAGAATTCTCGTAGCAATAATTAAGTATAACTGAGTGACTTCTCACGTAAGCATCAATAATCAATACCGTGTGCTACTATGCAACCACACATATTACTGTACTTTTACTACCGGGTAGTTCAATAGTTTAACGGTAAAACGTTCGCCGTTATTTTTATAAAAAGATGTTTCTGTCATTTTTTAACTACTACAATACTTCTGTTGTGGGGTCCACCAATGATTGTGTCGTCATACGAATAATCTTTGTTAAAACGATTATTCCCCGACCAATCGAATATTCCCCGACACACCGAATATTTTATAACAACTTGTATACTTTGTAAAATTTTAAAATATCACCCTTAACTTAAACTTTTATCTATTGAACTATTTACCAAAATAGAAAAATTGAATACTTTTATTTCATAAAATTTGGGATCTCACAAAATAGCTTAATATTTATTATTTAATATTTAGAAATATTAAATATAAATTAATAAGAGGAGTCTTATTAATATTATTACAATTATTATTATTTTAATTTCTAAAGGAGTTTGAGAATTAATTTAATATTAGTACTATCATTTATTCCTAATAATAAGATTAGGAAGCAAATTAATTAAAAGAGTTTAATTAATTATCCCTAATAAGATTAGGGAGCCTAATTAATTAAAGGGGTTTAATTAATTAAATAATATCCTATTTTAATTTTATTAAAATAAGTTAACTGATATATTTATAAGAGGAGTCTTATATTAGATATCAGTAAGTGTGTGAGATACGTGATTCCAATAGTTGGAGAGTATGCACTTTTTCTACAGAGATATAAAACTAGGGTTTGAGCCAATACACCCTTCATCTTGAATCTTATTCTTCCTTGGTGGATCACCTCTAGAGGTCAAACGATTGGGTGGCTAACATTGATCAAAGGAAGGAATCAAACCCGCGTATTCAAGGAGAGGACAAAGGAATAGGAGTTGAACTTGTACCTGAGGAAGCTCGAATCTTCAAGGGTATGATTCTGTTTCTCCTACTCTTTTATAGACTGATAATCAAAGAATAAGAATGATCTTGGTTTATGGTTTGCAAGAAAATTTTAAAATCCGTTATTACATCGCTTTTGCTTTATTTATGTGATATGATTAAATGCTCTTATTTCTAGCAAACCTAACAGTGGTATCAGAGCCAATATTGTGCTAATTATAAGTCTTTGTGATTCCATATATGTGTAATATGTGATTGCATCAAATTTCTGGGCAACGAAAAAAAGTTTTACATTTACTTCGCGATGCTACGGAGCTGCTAGTCTCCGCTTCTTCTAGAGCGCAATTGCTGCTACTTACCAGATCCAGCTTCTGGATGATAGCGGTAGCAATGCCATGACCTTGTTCATTCTGGGTGCATCTGCGCCGTTACCTAGAAATCATATTCTGGCCTTGAAGCGCAGCTCCGCTTTGACCCAGTTCATTCTGGGCGCAGCTGCGGCCTTGGGCAGAATCTGAAAAACTTTTGTTTTTCTTTAATTAAATAAATGATTTATTTAATTGATAAAAGTTTAAAATAAAGGTGTTTATCTGGAATACGATTTCAGATTTGCTAAAATTAAAAGAGTTTAATTTGGATTTGGTTTTTGATTAAAATAAAAGAGTATTTTGTTTCAAAACTAAAGTTTAGTAAACTTTTTCCAATTAATTGATATAAATTGTGAGACCCCAGATTTTATGAATAAAGATTTAAATTTCTTGATTTTTTTTAATATTATGGTGTAGATTTGATATAATGTTATAGTTGTGGGTAGTATTTATAAATTTTGCAAATTATTCAAGTTGTTATATTATATTCGATTGGTTGGGGAATATTCGTTTTAACAGGGAATATTTGTACGATGCCACAATCATTGGTGGACCCCAAAACAGAATTATTGTCGGATTGAGAAAATGACAAAAATATTTTTATGAAAATAACAGCGGAAGTTTTACCGTTAAAATTGATGAACTACTCGGTAGTAAAAGTACAGTATTACGCGTGGTTGCATATTAGCACACGGTATTGATTATTGATACTTACGTGAGAAGTCACTCAGTTTTGTTCAATTATTGCTACAGTAATTGTTGCATAGTATCTCACGTTATTTGATTCAATTATTGTCGATATTTTATATATTATTAAATCAATAATTGAGATGACAGAGTTATTAATATTATTGTTTGCAATATTAACGATGTTTAGAAGTTCTACCAAGGAGAGGCTTGGTCACCTAATTGCGCGCCAATAGGGAGAAATCCTTATTGGAAAGCCCCCTCTTACCTGGGAACGACCTGGTCGATTAATATTGTGAATTATAATAATGATGATAAATGTTGTTAAATATATTGATGTGTCTTTTTATGAAGTCACGGAAGTTTATATATATATATATATATATATATATATATATATATATAAATTCTGTTTTATTAGTATTATTAATGTAATAAAACATAAAAGCTTTATATATAAAATAATATACTTTTATAAAGTTATTTGTTTTATTAGATTATAAATAGAATATATTATATTTTATTTAAAAGATTTTGTTTTATTAGAATATTTTATTAATAATGTGCATAGTAAATCAATATGGACCGTCCGTTTAAAAGTAAATCAATCTGGACCGTTCATGAATTAGTTACTACTCAGTCCATTCTCCTATAAATAGAAGCTCATTCCTTCATTATTTCTTACGAATTCACTGAAACTCTAGAGAGAGAAACTATAGAGAGAAAGAAGAAAAGTATTATACTACTTCACTACTCCTATATCCAGTTTCTTCTAAGGTAAGGGACATTATTTCTTTCGTATTCATGAAGAGAACTTCTGTTATTCCATTCTTTATTATTCTGTTGGAATAGCTTGTATACGCGGGCTACCCTATACTTGGTGAAATTCTTCTGTTATTCTATTGTTTATCATTATGTTGGAATAACCTATCTATGTGAAGTACCGCATACTTGGTAAAATTCTTCTGTTATTCCATTCTTTATTATTATGTTGGAATAACCTGTCTATGCGAAGTACCGCATACATGGTGAAATTCTTCTATTATTCCATTCTTTATTATTCTATTGAACATCCTCGTCATGCGCTTACGCACGACCGTTCTCATTATTTATTATTCTCGCTGGAATATCCTCGCTTGCACGTATTACGCTTGGCCTGGTTCAATTATTTATTATTCTGTTGGAATAACCTGTCTATGCGGTCTATCGCATGCATTGTGATTTCTGTTGTTATTTCATTCTTTATTATTACATTGGAATATCTCAGCTTGCTTGAATTTACTTTGACTCGTTCCGTTATTTATTATTCTGTTGGAATAACATGTCTGTGCGGTCTATCGCATGCCTGGTGATTTCTTTTGTTATTCCATTCTTTATTATACTCGGTTGGTTAAAGTTTTGACTTCTATACTCCATGAAATTAGTGGAATATCCTTGATATTTGCGCTTCGTCCAGGATCTTTTCCTGAAAATATTCTTTTGAGCAATCTTGAATTTTACTCTACAAAGAAGTATCATGTTAACAATTTGGACGTTATTAGTTCCTGTATAAATTAATTCATGAACTTGTTTTATTGAATTCTTATATCATTGTCATCATCCTCATGTTATTTTATGTTGAAAGACATCAGTGGCCTGTAGTGTATAGATGGACTTGGTATGATTATGACCAGGGATTAA
The DNA here is from genome assembly GCA_020205615.1 of Panax quinquefolius. Lineage (NCBI taxonomy): Eukaryota > Viridiplantae > Streptophyta > Magnoliopsida > Apiales > Araliaceae > Panax > Panax quinquefolius. The sequence goes on along the minus strand of JAINUW010000325.1, from coordinate 168,365 downwards.
TTGGTATAATCATGACCGTAATGTTACAAATGATGTGGTAAAAGTCCTTATTGGCCCGTAGTGCATTGATGGACAGTTGTTGGCATGATCATGACCATTGATGAATACACGAATATCCTTGGCCCGTAGTGCATGGACAATTTGTGGTTGTGATACTAATGAATATCCTTGGCCGTAGTGCAGGGATGATGTGGATTATTTATTAAGCTGAGTCCTAACGATAAAAGTGATAAAAAAACCTTTTAAATCATAAAAGATAGTAGACTTTAAATTTATCCAAATATTATCCATCACTTAAATAACTCATAATCTAATATTGTTAATATTATAACAATATTTTAATCACTTCTTAAACTTATAAACAATTTAATTTAATTGTTTACACTTTACCAAATAATGCATTTAATCATTCAAAAATGCCATATTCATAAGATTTCATCACCAATGATCAAATCACTCATCAAAAATCTGCATATACCTTATATAGGATTTTCAAGCCCTAAAATCCTATTTACCAATTCTTCAACTTCACATAACATATTTAACTCATATGTTTGTAACTAAACCATTTTCATGAAAAAAAATTACCAAATCAACTTATTATTTTTATATCCTTTGTCCAAACATATATACATATATTTCATACATAACATGTATTTTTTTTTATAATTTTTCAACTCCCTTAAGTATTTTGCAAAAATCAATTTCTAATTAATTCCTTAAGAAATTAGCCACCTTAAGTTTAACTCCAAAAATTCCCAAATCTTGGCAGGATCTTACACATGTTAACGTGAGCTTCCAGTTTAAATTTCATAGTCATCGGAGTTAAAGAACTCTGGTTATAGCGTTTTTCGTTAGAAAAATCTAAATATTGAAATAGTCATAACTTGCTCATTTTAAGTCGGAATGAGCTCATTTTTGGACAGGAGGTACTTTATACCATATATTTCTATGTCCCAAAAGGCCGAAATTTTTCTCACAAACTAAGTGGCCGAAACAGCCCTTACAAAATTGTGGGCAGTAGTTTTTTCTCTTCTTTTTTTCACTTTTTCATGCTTTGTTAAAAATAGTCCATACAAAAAGCTACAACTCCTCTTTCAGTGATTCCACTTGGAGATATTAGAAAACTTATCATAATATCCTCCCAAATTTTTCTAGAATTTTTAAGGGTCAGAAAAATTACGAAACTGCCCCTGGCAGAAACCCCTTTTGAATGAAAATACTATTCATATGAATACAAAGGATCATTCACCATGCATGCAGTAATCCATAGTAGAAAAGTTATTCCAATGTAATAATAAAGAATGGAATAATAGAAGAATTCACCATGCATGCAATAGGCCGCATGACAAAAGTTATTCCAACGAATAATAAAGAATGGAACCAGTCTAGCGTAATCCGCATGCAGAGCAGGATATTCCAACGTAATAATAAAAATGGAATAACAAAGAATTCACCATGCATGCGATACAATTACGTAAAGGTTATTCCAACAGAATAATAATAAAGAATGGAACCGTGTCTAGCGTAATCACATGCATGTGATATTCCAACCGTAATAATAAAGAATGGAATAATGGAAGAATTTCACCATGTATGCGGTACTTCGCATAGACAGGTTATTCCAACATAATAATAAAGAATGGAATAACAAAAGCTCTCTTCATGAATACGAAAGAAATAATACCCCTTACCTTAGAAAGAAACTGGATACTAGAGTAGAGAGGTAGCAGACTTCTCTTCTTCTTTCTCTCTATAATTTTTCTCTATAATAATTGCTCTATAGCTTTAGTGAATTGGTGAGAAATGAAGGAAGAATGAGCTTCTATTTATAGGAAAATATATTTTTGATAATTGCACATTTTTGGGCTCGAAATATTACAATACAATATCTCCAACTTTTCTTTCATTTTTAATTTAGTCCTGCAAGTATTATAAAACTTGCACCACCTCCCCTAATAGTAAATAATGTGAATCAATAGTTCAATCATGTGAATCAATAGTTATAATCATGTGAAAATATGAATTACAGTATAGTACCTCCATCTATACCTCCATTTTTAACTTAGTCATGCAAGTATTATCAATCTTGCACCAACTCCCCTAATAGTACAAGAATATGATTCAATAGTACACACATGTGAACAAATAGTTATATAAGCATGTAAATTAGTAGCAATTAATTTCTCATTTATCCGATTAATTACCCGATTTATCAATATAACCCCCAGACATCAATTATTATCCGAATAGATATCGATTTCCACTAACATTAATAATCCCAACACAATAGAACTATCAAATTTATCTTTAATCAACACGAACTTATTCATCATTAATATTATAACTCACAATATTTAACAACCAGGTCGTTCCCAGGAAAGCGGGGGCTTTTCGATAAGGATTTCTCCTTATTGGCGCGCAATTAGATGACCAAACCTCTCATTGACAGAACTTCTAGACATTGTAAATATTGCAATTTAATAATATGAATAACTTTGTCGTCCTCAATTATTGATTTAATAATATAATATATTATACTGATTATCTTTGTGACAATAATTGAATCAATAATATGAGAGATATGATGCAAAGAATTCTTGTAGTAATAATTGAGTATAACTGAGTGACTTCTTACGTAAGCATCAATAATCAATACCGTGTGCTACTATGCAACCACGCGTATTACTGTACTTTTACTATCGATTAGCTCAACAATTTTAACGGTAACACTTTCACCGTTATTTTTATAAAAAAGATAATTCTGTCATTTTCTAACTACGGCAATACTTCTGTTGTGGGGTCCACCAATGATTGTGCCGTCGTACGGATATTCCCCGACAAAAGAATATTCCCCGACAAATCGAATATTATATAACAACTTGCATACTTTGCAAAATTTATAAATATTACCCACAACTATAACATTATATCAAATCCACACCATAAAATTCAAAAAAATATTTCGAGAAATTCAAATCTTTATTCATAAAATTTGGGGTCTCACAATTTTTATCATCCAACTGATCAAAAAGTGTTTATTGTGAAACATGCTGCCTTCTTGGAAAAGGAGTTTCTCCTTGAAGGGGTTAGTGGGAGTAAGAAATATCTTGAAGAAGTTCAAGAACCATAATATACTACGGATCAAAGTCAAGTATCTAACCAAGTGGAAGAACCTATTGTAACACACCATATTCGTAAATCTAGAAGAGTATCGAAGATACCTAAAAGGTATGGATTCGTCATAGAGGATGACAATGAGGTATGCATCATAGATGATGATAATCCATTGAATTACAAACAGGCTATGAGTAGTAAAGACTCAAAGAAATGGCAAGAAGCCATGAAATTTGAAATGGACTCCATGTATGAAAACCAAGTATGGACTTTGGTTTCACCACCTGAAGGCATTAAGCCTATTAGGTGTAAATGGGTCTTTAAAAGAAATATTGGAGCAGACGGCAAGGTAGATACCTATAAGGCCCGACTGGTCGCGAAAGGTGTCAAACAAAGGCAATGAGTTGATTATGATAAAACCTTTTCACCAGTAGCGATGCTCAAATCCATTTGGATTTTGCTTACGATTGCAGCTTATCATGACTACAAAATCTGGTAGATGGATGTGAAAACGGCCTTCCTCAATGGGAAACTTGAGGAGGATATGTATATGACACTTCCAGAGGGATTTGTTTCAACGGTTAGAACAAATCAAGTCTGTAAGCTACAACGATCCATTTATGGTTTGAAGCAAGCTTCTCGTAGATGGAACATCCGTTTTGATGAGACAATCAAAGAGTTTGATTTTATCAAAAATGAGGATGAACCATGTGTGTATAAGAAGGTTAGTGGGAGTGCTACAACGATCCATTTACTGATAGGGAATGATATTCCTAGGATTTAATCAATTAAAATCTGGTTATCTAAACACTTTTCCATGAAGGACTTGGGAGAAGCATCCTATATTTTGGGGATAAAGATCCATAGAGATAGATCTAAAAGGATGCTTGGCTTGTCCCAAGGTACGTACATTGACTCGATGCTAAAGAGGTTTTTCATGGAAAATTTTAAGAGAGGTCTCATGTTGATGAGTCATGGAATACATATATCCAAGAAATAGGCCCCAAAGACACCTGAGGAGAGAGATCGTATGAGTAAGATTCCTTATGATTCAGTAATAGGATCTATCATGTATGGTATGATATATACTAGACTGGATGTCGCTCATGCACTTAGTGTAACAAGCAGATATCAGTCGAATCCAAGAGAAGAGCACTGCAAGGCAGTGAAAAATATCCTAAAGTACTTAAGAAGAACTAAGGATGTATTTTTTGTCTACGGTGGGTCTGAATTGAAACTAGATGGCTTCACAAACTCAAGTTTTCAAACAGACTAAGATGACAGTAAATTTATTTTGGGGTATGTGTTTACCTTGAATGGTGGTGCATTGAGTTGGAAAAGTTCCAAACAGCAAACAGTTGCTGATTCAGTAACGGAGGCAGAGTACATAGCTGCAAGTGAAGCTGCAAAGGAGGTTGTTTGGATGAAGAATTTTATAATCGAACTTGATGAGGTTCCTAACATTAGAGGACCAGTACCTTTATTTTGTGACAACACCAGAGCTGCGCAGGCTAAGGAACCCAGGTCTCATCAGAAATCTAAACATATGTTGCGGCACTTTCATTTAATTAGAGAGATCATTAAAAGAGGAGACGTCACCCTGGAACGTGTGGACTCTCAAGACAACATTGCAGATCCATTTACTAAAGAGTTAATACAACAGCAGTTCGATCGTCACTTAGAGAAGATGGGTATGAGATACCATGGTGATTGGCTTTAGTGCAAGTGGGAGATTGAAAGTAGTATGCATACAAGACAATTAAGTATGATGATAAAGCATATACTTTATAATTAATCTTATTATTTATTAATAAAAGTGTTAATTTACTAAAGGCATTTGATTATCAACATGATGGTGTTTTAATATATGTAATAAACCCATATTTTTAAGCAATGCTTTTAGAATCATGATGAGATCATGCTAATGAGATCTAAATTCTTAGATAACTTAAAAACTAAAATGTTCCCAATCAATGGATTACTAAAAAGGGGATTGGTTAATCCGGATAGATTGGTACATTCGCATATTATCTTCTTGATGATGATTTGATAGTGTATATACAGATATGGTGCGTACACCACACGACAATCGTGGTGGGCGTCTTTGGTAGTTCAGCCGTAAAGTGTGGATGTAATCTTGGTGATGATCGGTAGGATCATCGTGTATAATTACATGTTTTTTGTTATACATCTTATTATTTTTAATTTTATATAATATTGACATTATATTCGTTTATATAAATATTGTTGTATTTCACTACATAGGTGATCGACGTAGGCCTCTGCGGGGACTAGCACGTGGATTGCTAGGGAATCACCCCTAGGCGCCGCTTATATGCCGTGTTGGGACTACTAGGTAATTTCATATTTAACATTATGTATGTATTAATTATTTAGTTCTTATATATTCTTTATAATTTGGAAATTTAATAATTTTAATTTTAGTATCCTTGACGCGACGCCAAGGGACACGTTGCTTGGGATCGTCCACAACCGATTCTCTAGCCCGTGGATGAGGTGGGCGGATGTGGATGACCGCACACGTGGGCAGATTATTGCTGAGTTTAGGGTAAGAAGTCATTCATTCATATGTTAGTTTTAATTTGTGCTTTTGAATATTTATTTACCGCTTTGCTTTATGTTGTCTACTAAGTAACTGCTGATATTCATATGTTGTACTGCAGAGATATTATGGCTTCGAGGACAGGCAGGAAGTCCACGGCAACAATGTTCTCGGGAAGTATCTCGAGATGAATTGGCACAAGTGGGTCTACAACTAGAAGAAGAAGGCCTAGACCAAGATGGCTGATGGACAAACACTTAGAGATGTCCGACCAGATTTCATTGGTACTGTGGTGTGGGAGTAGATGTGCGATATTTGGGAGGGCGAGGCATTCAAGAAGATGCCGGCACATCATATAGCTGCCCGACAATAGAGTCGTCTCCCACACTGCACTGGGAGTCAGTCGTACAACCTCTACAGGGAGAGACTCGAGGTGAGTCTAAAGTACAGACCTTCCTGCCTCGAGTTTTGGTGGCACACTCACCAGAAGAAAGGTGATGGTGGTTATATCTCACCTGAGGCAGAGCACATTGTGGTAAGTAATTTAATTATTTCATTTAGTATGTATTTGATGGCTTTGAAATTCTTTTGTATTTTTTTGTGTAATACTTTCTTTTCACCTATTTCTGTCTTTTTTCAGACACGGTTCGAGGACCTTTCTGTGGTTCGGAGCAGCCAGAGAGGTGACACTCCAGTGGCTGATGCTGATCGTGAGGACGAGGAAATGGAGGATTGGCTGCAGGCTAGAGGGAGGCCGAAGAAGGGTAGAGTTGTGGGCATTCCCTATGTCCTAGCCTACACTATAGTCCTTACTGCGAGATCTCGACGTCGCCTACCCACCGGAGGTAGTGGTACGAGTGGATCAGGTGCCGGCCCTTCATTATCTGATGACTTCTTCAGGTGGATCATGGAGGGGTGCATGGCGAGCAGTGTCGTGTAGTCAGGCGCACCATCACACGAGTGGATCTACCAGCTTGCTCAGGAGGTTGTCCACGGCTCCATAGAACCTACAGCTGCCACTGACGACCTCATGGGTGTAGTCCGGGAGGAGGCCATCCATGTATGTGCAGTTGTCTTGGCCAACATCTTTCCTCCACATATTCAACAGGTAAAACTTATTATTGATGTATTTCCTAATTTGTAATTATATTGCTTATATAAGCTGTCAAATAATTAGTTAACACGCAAACACATGCATATGGTAGTAGTAGTGGTATATATTTAGCATATGGTGGGTAAAGTTCATCATTAGTAATTAGCTAGTTAGACTGCAGAAAACACCATAATGGCTCTCTGTTTATCTACCCAAATTCCCATGACCACCTTCTTCTAATTATTACACTTGATTATCATCCTTATCTAGAAAACTGGAGAAAACTTAGAAAAATAGTCGAAAAAGAGACCAAAACCCGCCCCGATCATCCAAACAACACGCAAACACAGACAATAGTACCACATAGGTAATAGACACGCGTTATATCTGATAGGACTCGATTTCGATATACGGAGCCCGAGTTCGAGTCTCGTCCGCTTAACTTGAGAAAACTTAGAAAAATAGTCGAAAAAGAGACCAAAACCCGCCCCATTCGTCCAAATAATACGCAAACACAGGCAATAGCACCGAATAGGCAATTGACACGCGTTATATCTAACGGGACTCGATTTCGATATACGGAGCCCGAGTTTAAGTCTCATTCGCCTAACTTGAGAAAACTTAGACAAATAGTTGAAAAAGAGACCAAAACCCACCCCGGTCGTCCAAATGACACGCAAACACAAGCAATAGTACTACATAGGCAATAGACACGTGTTACAACTGATGGGACTCGATTCCAATATACGAAGCCTGAGTTCGTGTCCCGTCCGCCAAACTTGAGAAAACTTAGAAAAATAGTCGAAAAAGAGACCAAAACCCGCCCCGATCATCCAAATGACACGCAAACACAGGAAATACCACTGCATAGGCAATAGACATATGTTATAACTGATGGGACTCGATTTTGGTATACGAAGCCCATGTTCGTGTCCCGTCCGCCTAACTTGAGAAAACTTAGAAAAATAGTCGAAAAAGAGACCAAAACCCGCCCCAATAGTCCAAACGACACTTAAACACAGGCAATAGAACCGCATAGACAATAGACACGCGTTACAACTGATGGGACTCGATTCCGATATACGAAGTCCGAGTTCATGTTCCGTTCGCCTAACTTGAGAAAACTTAGAAAAATAATCAAAAAAGAGACCAAAACCCACCCCGGTCGTCCAAACGACATGCAAACACAGGCAATAGCACTGCATAGGCAATAGACATGCGTTATAATTGACGGGACCTAATTTCGATATACGGAGCCCGAGTTCGAGTCTCGTCCACCTAACTTGAGAAAACTTAGACAAATAGTCGAAAAAGAGACCAAAACCCGCTCCGGTCGTGTAAAAGACACACAAACATAGGCAATAACACCGTATAGGTAATAGACACGCATTACAACTAATGGGATTCGATTCCAATATACGGAGCACGAGTTCGTGTCCCGTCCGCCTAACTTGAGAAAACTTAGAAAAATAGTCGAAAAAGAGACCAAAACCCGCCCTGATCATCCAAATGACACGCAAACACAGGAAATACCACTGCATAGGCAATAGACATGTGTTATAACTGATGGGACTCGATTTTGGTATACGAAGCCCATGTTCGTGTCCCGTCCGCCTAACTTGAGAAAACTTAGAAAAATAGTCAAAAAAGAGACCAAAACCTGCCCCAGTCGTCCAAATGACACGCAATCATAGGCAATAGCATTGTATAGGCAATAGACACGCGTTACAACTGACGGGACTCAATTTTGATATACGGAGCCCGAGTTCGAGTCTCGTCCGCCTAATTTGAGAAAACATAGACAAATAGTCGAAAAAGAGACCAAAACCCGCCCCAGTAGTCCAAACGACACGTAAACAAAGGCAATAGAACCGCATAGACAATAGACACGCGTTACAACTAATGGAACTCGATTCCGATATACGAAGCCCAAGTTCGTGTTCCGTTTGCCTAACTTGAGAAAACTTAGAAAAATAGTCAAAAAAGAGACCAAAACCCACCCCGGTCGTCCAAACGACATGCAAACATGAGCAATAGCACTGCATAGGAAATAGACATGCGTTATAACTGACGGGACCTGATTTCGATATACGGAGCCCGAGTTCGAGTCTTGTCCACCTAACTTGAGAAAACTTAGACAAATAGTTGAAAAAGAGACCAAAACCCGCTCCGGCCTTGTAAACGACACACAAACATAGGCAATAACACCGAGACACGCGTTACAACTGATGGGACTCGATTCCGATATACGGAGCACGAGTTCGTGTCCCGTCCGCCTAACTTGAGAAAACTTAGAAAAATAGTCGAAAAAGAGACCAAAACCCGCCCCGATCATCCAAATGACACGCAAACACAGAAAATACCACTGCATAGGCAATAGACATGTGTTATAACTAATGGGACTCGATTTTGGTATACGAAGCCCATGCTCGTGTCCCGTCCGCCTAACTTGAGAAAACTTAGAAAAATAGTCGAAAAAGAGACCAAAACCTGCCCCGGTCGTCCAAATGACACGCAAACATAGGCAATAGCACCGTATAGGCAATAGACACGTGTTACAACTGACGGGACTTGATTCAGATTTACGGAGCCCGAGTTCGAGTCTCGTCCGCCTAACTTGAGAAAACTTAGACAAATAGTCAAAAAAGAGACCACAACCCGCCCCGGTCATCCAAACGACATACAAACACAGGCAATAGTAACGCATAGGTAATAGACACGTGTTACAACTGATGGAACTCAATTCCGATATACGGAGCCCGAGTTCGTGTCCCGTCTGCCTAACTTGAGAAAACTTAGAAAAATAGTCAAAAAAGAGACCAAAACCCGCCCCGATCATCCAAACGACACACAAACATAGGCAATAACACTGCATAGGCAATAGACACGCGTTACAACTGATGGGACTCGATTCTGATATACGGAGCCCGAGTTCGAGTCTCGTCCGCCTAACTTGAGAAAACTTAGACAAATAGTCGAAAAAGAGACCAAAACTCGCCCTAATCATCTAAATGACACACAAACATAAGCAATGATAACGCATAGGCAATAGACACACGTTACAACTGACGGGACTCGATTTTGATATACGGAGTACGAGTTCGTGTCTCGTTCGCCAAACTTGAGAAAACTTAGAAAAATAGTCAAAAAAGAGACCACAACCTGCCTCGATCGTCTAAATGACACGCAAACATAGGAAATACCACCGCATAGGCAATAGACATGCATTACAACTGACGGGACTCGATTTAGATATACGGGGAGCCCAAGTTCGTGTCCCGTCCGCCTAACTTGAGAAAACTTAGAAAAATGGTCGAAAAAGAGACCATAACCAGCCCCGGTCATCCAAACGACACGCAAACATAGGAAATAACACTGCATAGGCAATAGACACATGTTACAACTGATGAGACTCGATTCTAATATACGCAGCCCAAATTCGAGTCTCGTCCGCCTAACTTGAGAAAACTTAGACAAATAGTCGAAAAAGAGACCAAAACCCGCCTCGATCGTCCAAACGACATACAAATATAGGCAATAGCACCGCATAGGCAGTAGACATGTGTTACAACTGACAGGACTTGATTATGATATACGGAGCCCGAGTTCGAGTCTCGTCCGCCTAACTTAAGAAAACTTAGACAAATAGTCGAAAAAGAGACAAAAACCCGTCCCAGTCATCCAAATGACACGCAAACATAGGCAATAGCATCGTATAGGTAATGGACACGTATTACAACTGACGGGACTCGATTCTGATATACGCAGCCCGAGTTCAAGTCCCGTCCGCCTAACTTGAGAAAACTTAGAAAAATAGTCGAAAAAGAGACCAAAACCCGCCCCGGTCGTCCAAACGACACGTAAACATAAACAATAGAACCGCATTAACAATAGACATCGCGTTACAACTGACGAGACTCGATTTCGATATACGCAGCCCGAATTCGAGTCACGTCTACCTAACTTGAGAAAACTTAGAAAAATAGTCAAAAAAGAGACCAAAACCTGTCCCGGTCATCCAAATGACACGCAAACACAGGTAATAGGCAGGAGTTACAACTGATGGGACTCGATTTCGATATACGAAGCCTGAGTTCGAGTCTCGTCCGCCTAACTTGAGAAAACATAGAAAAATAGTCGAAAAAGAGACCAAAACCCATCCCGATTGTCTAAACGACACGCAAACATAGGCAATAGCACTGCATAGGCTATATACACGCGTTACAACTGATGGGACTCAATTTTGATATACGGAGCCCGAGTTCGAGTCCCGTCCGCCTAACTAGAGAAAACTTAGATAAATAGTTAAAAAAGAGACCAAAACCAACCCTGGTCGTGCAAACGACACACAAACATAGGCAATAGACACACATTACAATTGATGGGACTCGCTTTTGATATACGGAGCCTGAGTTGGAGTCCCGTCCGCTTAACTTGAGAAAACTTTGAAAAATAGTTGAAAAAGAGACCAAAACTCTCCCCGGACATCCAAACGGCACGCAAACACAAGCAATAGCACCGCATAGGCAATAGACATGCGCTACAACTGATGGGACTCGATTTCGATATACGGAGCCCGAGTTCGAGTCCCGTCCGCCTAACTTGAAGAACACAAACTAAAATAATGTAAATATGTTTTCATTTTGACTTTGTTATTAATATTTTAATTTTGTAGGGTCTTGTTGACGAGACTCGTGGAAGTGGAGGTGGAGGTGGAGGCACTAGTGATGACCGCTGAGCTGATGACGAGCAGCCTCCTCCAGTACAGGGCGATGACCGTCGAGTTGATGACGAGCAGCCTCCTACAGTACAGGGTGATGACCTCCGAGTCGTTGACGAGGAGATAGGCGACGAGTTGTAGTTAGTTTATGTTATATTTTGAGTTTTATGTATACTTGTACAGTTTTTGAGTTGTTCCGACGACCATTATATTTTTGATCTATATATTTGATTTGGATTACTATTTGAATGGTGAATTCTATGATATTTGCTTGTTATGTAATGGTTGTTATTAGTTTATAACTGGTGTATGTTTATATTTGTAAATGAATAGGAAAATTTTGAAATTATATAAAAAAAATGATAAATATATATAGTCATTGCCGACGGGGGTAATGGCGATGGCAGTGCCATCGGTAATGACATATAGCGACAGTCTTAAGTAAAATGTCATTGCCGACAGCTATAAAGGCATGGCCGACGGGCTCGCCGTCGGGAATGACTTTTTCCCTCTAGAAATTCTTTGAGCCTTTGCCAACGGCCTCGCCGTCGTTATGCCCGTCGGTATTGCTCATATGCCATCGCCAATGAGTACCGTCGCTAATGATAATGATGCTGACGGCTGGCAACGGGAACCAGTGGCGATGACCTGTGAGACGACGGGCTTACCGACGTCATCTGCCATCGCCAATGACCTCAATGCCGACGGCACTATAGTCATAGGCGACGGCAATGCCCGTCGACAATGACTGTTTTTTTAGTGGTATGCTTGGGTGTAATAAGTTATATATGGAGATAATGAATGATCAATAGAGAATTTACCACTTCTAGTAAAAGAAGAGAAATGTCCTATGTGATTCGATAAATGACAACCCAGGAATCCTTGGCCAAGGTGGAATGAAATTAGAAAGTTGTTTTTAATTTGCATTCATTAGGAGTTGTGCATTTAGGAATTGAAATACATATAATTAAATAAAATAAGACTTCACAGTAATTTCATGTCTTATATTTAATTGGGATATTGTATAGTGGAAGGATTGAATTGTACGATAACTATTTACTTAAAGGTTCTTTTATGATTAATATTGAAATCTATATTATCTGGAAAGTCGTTGATCGCTAAGAAGACTTATTATTTATTTAAATAAATTAATAGTTTAATTTATTTATTTAAATAAGATTAGAATTATTTTAATTGATTTATTCACAACCTGGTTTAATATGAAGAACCTAAAGGGTCACACCATAAAAGGAAGAATAATTATTTAAGAAGTTAATGACATAATCATAATAATATGTTAAGTATATTTAATTTAATCTATGGTGATTAGATAAATTAAATAGCTTAATATTTATTATTTAATATTTTAGAAATATTAAATATAAATTAATAAGAGGAGTCTTATTAATATTATTATTATTTTAATTTTTAAAGGAGTTTGGGAATTAATTTAATATTAGTAATCTCATTTATTCCTAATAAGATTAGGATGCAAATTAATTAAAAGCGTTTATGTAGGATCCCAAATTTTATGAATAAAGATTAATTTTCTCAAAATATTTTTTTGAGTATTAAGGTGTTGATTTGATTTAATGTTATAGTTGTGGGTAATATTTATAAATTTTGCAAAGTATGCAAGTTGTTATAAAATATTCGATTGGTCGGAAAATATTATTTTTGTCGGAGAATATTCGTACGACGGCACAATCATTGGTGAACCCCACAACGGAATTATTGTCGGACTTAAAAAACGACAGAAATATCTTTTTATAAAAATAACGGCGAAAATTTTACCGTTAACGGTTGGAATACCCAGTGGTAAAAGTACAGTAATACGCGTGGTTGCATAGTAGCACACGATATTGGTTATTGATGCTTACGTGAGAAGTCACTCAATTATACTCAATTATTGCTACAGTAATTACTGCATAGTATCTCACATTATTGATTCTATTATTGTCACAGTATCATTTACACAATATTTTATAATATTAAATCAATAATTGAGATGACAAGTTATTCATATTATTATCTGCATAATTAAGAATGTCTAGAAAGTTCTGTCGAGGAAAGGGGTTTGGTCACCTAATTGCGCGCCAATAGGGAGAAATCCTTATTGGAAAGCCCCCTCTTTCCTAGGAACGATCTGGTTGTTAATATTGCGAGTTATAATAATAATGAATAAATATTGTTAAAAATATTGAGGGGATTTTTATGAAGTATTTGTTGTAAATTTTGGCGTATTATTTGGACCACCACTTACTCATTTTTCAAAATCAACAACAGAAAGTAAAAATATATGTCAGTATATATATGTGTGTGTGTGTGTGTGTGTATATATATATAATATGTTTGTGAGGTGGACATGTGTGTGAAAGTAACGTGTTGGTGGGAAAGTAAAAATTATGTGTGTGCCCATGAATGTAAGTGGTGGGTATTATATATATAGAATATGTGTGTGTGTGTGTGTGTGAATGTATATATATATATATATAAAATAAGTTTTTTTATGAAAAATAGAATATATTATATTTTATTATGCATAATATTTGTATAGTGCCTACATAGTAAGTGCATAGTAACAAATGAGAAATCAGACGTTTGAAAATTCAATGAAATCGTCCATGATTTTTTTTTTAAACTGTTGCTTCCGTGGTTTTAAATTTCAAATAGTATCCTTCTATTTTCCTATAAATAGGATGCTCGGTTTAGAAATAAAAATCACACCATAATAAGAGAATTCTTTTTCTATAATATTGAGCGTATTTCTTTAGAGTTTAAGGAAGTTTTGAGTGTAGAAAATAGTATAAGTTTTCTTCAAGAATATCCCCGCTCTACCAGTCAGAAGTACTCTCTTTTTGAGGTAAGGGGTATTATTTATTTCATATTCGCTTACGATATTATTTTTCGTATTCGTAAGAAATTTTATTTCGTTCAATATTCGCAAGAAATATTATCTTCGTTCAATATTCGTAAGGAATATTATCTTCGTTCAATATTTGTAAGGAATATTATTTTCGTTCAACAGTTGTAAGAGATGTTATTTTTGTTTAATATTCGTAAGAAATAATATTTTCTTCCATACTCTGTAGTATGTAAGTAATATTATTTCGTTTCAGATTTAGAATTCTACACTTATTTTGTTAAGTTTTGGCTTCTATACTCCATGAAATTAGTAGAATATCCTTGATATTTGCGCTTCATCCAGTATCTTTTTATGGAAATATTATTCTGAGCATTTTTGATAAGTTTTAACCTTTTCATATCGTAGTACTATTCACAGGGTACTATTCATAAAGTACTATTCACGGGGTACTATTCACTTGGGTACTATTCACTCGGGGTACTATTCATAACAAAAATTAATTTCTTTTCGATCTAAATCATTTTTGATATATTATTATTCTTGAATTTTACTCCACAAAGCAGTATCATGTTGACCATTTGAACGTTTTTTAAACTTTGGATAAATTTAAAGTCTTTAATATTTATCCTTGATTTCGTTTGATTGAATTTTTATATCATTGTCATCATCCTCATACTTATATTGTGATGAAAGTCATCTTTGGCCCGTAGTGCATAGATGGACTGTTAATTGGTATGATTATGACCAGGGATTATTTGGTATAATCATGACCTGTAATGTTACAAGTGATGTGGATTATTTATTGAGCTGAGTCTCAGCAACAGTTATTGGTATGATCATGACCATGCATTTTCTTCAACCAAGGGTGCAAAGATGAATTGTTGTTTGGCATGTTCATGACCATTGGTGAAAACACGAATATCCTTGGCCCGTAGTGCATGAATAATTCATGGTCGTGATACTAATGAATATCCTTGGCCCGTAGTGCATGGATAATTCAGTGATGTGGATTATTTATTGAGCTGAGTCTCATCGATAAAATTGATGATAAACTTTTAAATCATAGAAGATAGTAGATATCATGCTCTACTTGACTCTTCTAATGGATTGCTTATTCCGCGGTAGTTGTTGATCTAAAACTTGTTGTCTATTGTATTCTATCAGTTGTTATATTGTTGAAGGCTAAGGATAATTTATTCTGCATTATCTTAGTTATAATATTTCTTACTAGGCTAATTGAGCTCACCCTTTTCTTTCACTGTTCTCTTCAGGAAATGAGAATATAGCTGGGACTAGTCGGGGAATGGATTGACGGTCCTTATGGTTGTTTTAGTAGTCCTCACTATTCTGTAAAATAGTGTGATAATAATTGTAATGAGATTGAATTTGATTTTAGATATTGTCTAGAAGACAATATTTGTATTAAAACTCACAGCTTATGTTTTGTCATATTTTACACGACAGTTATATAATTAAATTGTATTTGAATTTTGTACCATGTATTTGGCGACCCAAGATGGATGTATTTTGGGGGCATCACAGTTTAATTAATTATCCTTAATAATATTAGGGAGCCTAATTAATTAAAGGAGATTAATTAATTAAATAATACCCAATTTTAATTTTATTAAAATAGGTTAACTGATATCTTTTTAAGAGGAGTCTTATATTAGATATCAGTAAGTGTGTGAGATACGTGATTCCAATAGTTGGAGAGTACGCCCTTTTTCTATAGAGATAGAAAACTAGGGTTTGCCAATACACCCTTCTTCTTGAATCTTGTTCTTCCTTGGTGGATCACCTCTAGAGGCCAAACACTTGGGTGGCTAACGTTGATCAAAGGAGAGCACAAAGGAATAGGAGTTGAACTTGTACCTGAGGAAGATCGAATCTTCAAGGGTATGATTCTGTTTCTCCTACTCTTTTATAGACTAATAATCAAAGCATAAGAATGATCTTGGTTTCTGGTTTGCAAGAAAATTTTAAAATTCATTTTTACATCGATTCCGCTTTATTTATGTGATTTGATTGCATGCTCTTGTTTCTAGCAAACCTAACACAACATTAAATGACACCGCGACTCTATCAAAGGAAAACTCGTTCTATCTACCCTAGCAAGTGATAAAGCCAATCATTAAAACCAAGGGAAAAGTGCCTGAGGAGAAAATTTAAGAATTTCTCAGCAAAATAGGGCATAATGAAGCCAAGATAGTGTGGAGATTAAGTGAGGCACCTCAAAAGATATCCATTCTAGATTTGATCTTGTCTTCTAAGGATCATTACAAAGTCTTAACACAAGTGTTGGAAGAATTGCATCTGCCTAAAGCAGTGGATACAGAAAAATTCAGTCACTTGATAGATCACATTTTCAATAGCAATGTGATATCTTTCACTGATGACGATATACCGATGGAAGGAACTGGTCATTGCAAGTCATTGCACATAGCAGTGATATCCTCTGGGTATGTGATAGGAGGAGTATTGGTAGATGGAGGATCATCCTTGAACATCTGTCCACATGACACCTTGGAAAGAATGAAGATTAATTTAAGTTAAATCCGGAACAACCACGTAGTCATAAGAGACTTTGACGGGTTTCGACGAAATGTTGTAGGAGAAATTGAACTTCCAGTGGAGATTGGTCCATATACCTTCTACATATCCTTCCAAGTGTTGACTATCACCACATGATATAATCTGTTATTGGGAAGACCGTGGATTCATATGGCAGGAGCAGTTCCATCCACCCTTTACTAACAAGTCAAGTACATCATCAATGACAATCTGGTCACTGTTAATGCCAAACCAGAATATCCTGTCTATGTACAAGGTGACATGCCTCTGATCAACCTCAACAAAGGATTTGAGCCAGCCAGTTTTCAAGCCTTTGAAGTAAGCAACACTCATTATCAACCTATAGGGGCTCTAGCCTTAAAACCAAGAATTTCTTTCGAAGTAATGTCTATTGGTAAAGAAATGATGTCCTTAGATTTCTTTCCTGGCCAAGGGCTAGGGAAAAATCATCAAGGGATCAAAGTTCCAATCAAAATACCTAGTCAGACATGAAAAACTAGATTAGGCTATGGATCCAATCACAAGAACTCGCATAAACATCAGTCGGTTCACACATCCACCATTTTACTACCAGATCTCACAGATAAAGGATTCATGAAGCCAAAAAAGAAAATTCATGTGGTTGTATCTGGAATGCTAATTCCTAATGTTAATCCGGTCAGTGAAAAGGAAACCTAGACTCCTATCACAGAAAACATGGAAAAGAATGAAAGGTTCCTACAAGAAGTGCAAGATCGATTTGCAAAGATGCATTTTTTTTGGCACATACTGAGGGTCTGAACAAGGATATCCCAGATGATGACTATCTAGAAGATCAAATCTTGATCCCTCGTATAAATAGGGCTAAGGAGAGCAGTTCAAAGAAAAGTACCAACACTGATGTGAATTCAGTCATGGTCATCATCAAAGAGGGGGAGGATGTTAACCATCCCTTCATCACAACTATCAATAAAGACCTGACCCTGGACAATTGGAGTACCACTCCTTGCATCTGTTGAAAAGGGTAAAAGGGAAGAAAGTTCATCTACCCTGAAGTATAGATATTATATGCTGCTTACTTTTGTTGCACAATACTAGCAATTACTTTTGTCATGCTTTCATTAATGCTTTGTATTATTAAGTAGTTTTATAAATAAGTGAAAATATTTTGTTTTCAGGACTCAAAACTTGGATTTGTTTAGCCTTGTTGATGAAATGTCAAGTCTCAATAGTGACTACAACTTTGATGTGGAGCTAGACTTCGACTTGATGGGGATCGATCAAGATGAGACAGATGACTATGAGGTGCCTAAGGAGATCAAAGAATGGGTCGAAGATAGACCCATACCAAAAATTGATCAAATCGCCACCGTCAATATCGGAACCTTTAAAAATCCTAAAGAAATCCAAATAGGCAACGACCTTACCCCAAACCAAAGAACAGTCTTGATTGAACTCCTAACTCAGTTCCAGGATGTATTTGTATGGTTATATGAAGACATGGTCGGCCTATCTACTGACATTGTCATTCACCGACTACCTATTAAAGAGAGATTAAGCCTGTCAAATAGAAACTCAAGAGACTAAAACCTGAATGAAGTCTAAAGGTTAAAGAAGAAATTGTCAAGCAATTCAAAGTAGGCATTATCATGGTATCAACCTACCTAAATGGTTGTCCAACATAGTTCTTGCGCCTAAGCCCAGAGAGAAGGTGCGAATATGTGTGTACTACCGGGATTTGAAAAAAGCCTATCTCAAAGATAACTTCTTGGTACCTTTCATTCACATACTAATAGATAACACAACGCAGTATGACATGTACTCTTTTGTTGACTGTTTTGTTGGGTAACACTAAATCATGGTTTCCAAAGAAGATAGGGAAAAATAGCCTTTATCACCCCCTAGGGAACTTTTTGCTATAAGCGATTGTCTTTCAGCCTTATCAATTCTGGGACTACATATCAACGAGCCATGATGGCCCTCTTTCATGACATGATGCACAAAGAGATAGAGGTTTATGTGGATGACATCATCGTCAAGTCCAGAAAGGAAGATGACCACGTCGACCATCTCAGAAAGCTATTTAATCGGCTTCGCAAATATAACTTGAAGATAAATCCAACCAAGAATGCCTTAGGTGTTAAGTCTGGTAAATTATTGGGATTCCTGGTAAGTAACAGAGGCATTGAGCTGGATCACACCAAGATTAAAGCCATTCCTAAGATGTCTGTACCCGAAATAGAAAAAGAGATATGGGGATTCCTTGGGAGAATCAATTTCATAAGTCGATTCATCTCCCAACTCACGACAACTTGTGAGCCCGTCTTCAAGCTATTGAGGAAAAATTCCTCCAGAAAATGGAATGAGGACTATCAAAAAGCCTTCTTCTCTATCAAGAGGTAATTGGTGGAAGCTCATATTTTGGTACCTCCAAGAGACATGAGTCCCTTGTTCATGTATATATCAGTCAATCCTAATGTTATGAGTTGTATGCTAGGGCAGAAAGATGACAAAGGCAAGGAAAGAGCCATTTATTACCTCAGCAAAAGATTCAGTAGTGGTGAACAAAAGTACACCTTGATTGAAAAGACTTGTTGTGCTTTAGCATGAGCCGCCATAAGGTTACAACATTATCTCCTTGGTTACATAACCTATCTCATCTCCCGTATGGATCCTTTGAAATACATATTTTGCAAGCCCATGTTAAATTGTCGATTATCCAAATGGCAATTGATCCTTCAATAATTCGATATCCTCTACGTAACTCAAAAGTCTATCAAAGGTCAAGGAATCGCGAATCAATTGGCCGAAGCACCATCAGGGAATTTCGAACCCTTGGAAACTTATTTCCCAAATGATAGAATAATGACAATTCAGCAAAACCCCCAAGAAGATATTGACCAATTCTGGAAATTGTACTTTGATGGGGTTATAAACATGGAAGGTTTAGGAGCAGGGGCAGTTCTTGTATCTATTTCAGGAGAACAATATCCCATAGCCATCAAATTATAGTTTTTCAACACCAACAACATAGCCGAGTATAAAGGTTGTATAATGGCATTGAAACTAGCCCAATCCATGGGTATACAACAGTTAGCAGTCTTTGGAGATTCTGACCTGGTCATCAAGCAAACCACCGGGGCATATCACACCAAAGAGTTGCATCTACTGCCTTATCATTGGTAGGTCATCGAAATGGGTATGGAGTTCAAAGAAATAGCCTTTATCCACATCCCTCGAAATAGAAATGATTTTGCGAATGCATTGGCAACATTGGATTCCTTGATCCACCTATCTGGTAGGACAAGAATTCCTAACATCAAATTTGCAAGCCAGATGACCCCAACCTATGGAAATTACATTGGAGAAGTATCAGATGAATTGCCTCCCATCAAACAGCTTTGGTATTCGGATATAAAAGAATATCTCTGAGATAGATCTACACCTGCTGGGGTAAGTCAAGCTAAAAGAAAGTGGATCCATAAAATTGCTATGAAATTCTATCTAAGCGGAGATGCACTCTACAAAAGAGATGCTGAAATAGGCCTTTTGAGATGCCTAGATAAAGATCAATCCCAAAAGCTTATGGATGTAATCTATGGTAGAGTCTGTGGTCCACAATGAGCGGTCCTTTACTTGATAAAAAGATACTAAGAACGGGGCATTTCTGGATATCTCTCAAAGCTAACTGTGATGATCATGTTAGGAGATGTTATCAATGCCAAGTTCATGGAAATGCCATCCACGCTTCTCCAAACGAACTGTATTGTATGAGTTTGCCATGGCCCTTTGCTATGTGGGGGTATGGATGTGATCGAGCCAATAGAACCCAAAGACAATAATGATCATCAATTTATTTTCACCATGATCGACTACTTCACCAAGTGGATAGAAGCTGCCTCTTTTCCCAAAGTCATAAAGGAGGTAATTGTTAATTTCATTGGAAACAATGTGATCTGTCGATACGGACAACCGGAGGTGATCATATCAGATAATGTAAAAAATTTGAACAACCAAATAATGAAAGAATTGTGCAGCAAATTCCATATTAAACATCTTAATTCTATCATTTATCGTCCCAAGATGAATGGTGCTGTTGAAGCGACCAATAAGAATATCAAAAAGATAATGTAAAAGATGTCCGCCAATCACAAAGGATGGCCAGACTTATTGCCTCTGACTCTATTAGCATACAGAACATCAATGCGCACTTCTACTGGGACTACCCCCTACTCAAGCAGTACTCCCCATAGAAGTGGAAATGGAATCATTAAGAGTGTTAATAGATGCTTGGATGGAAGAAGACCAATAGATACAAAAGCGGTACCACCAGCTATCTCTGATAGACGAGAAAAAGGCAGTAACTATTTTTCATGGTCGATTGTATCAACAAAGGATGGTTCAGTCCTATAATAAGATGGTCTACATTCGGCAATTTAAAGAAAATGATCTGGTATTGAAAAAGGTCCTCTCTAATCAAGAAGTAGCTAAAGGAAAATTTTCCCCAAACTGGGAAGGCCCTTTCATTGTCAAAGAAGTGTTGTCAGGAGGAGCCCTCAGACTGCAAGAGATGGATGAGGAAGAATTTCCCCAGCTTATCAATTCAGACACCGTGAAAAGGTACTATGTCTGAAATGCGTGCAAACCACCATCCTGGTCCTGAAAAAAATAAAAAGAATCAGTCAAGTTTGATCAAGTCAAGCCTAAACTACGAAAGACCTGATCTCCACCCATCAATGGTAGTACGTAGGCATCCATTGATGGCGCGGTCAAACCAGACAAAAATTTCAGAAAATCCTTCAAATCAAAACCAAAAATTCCAAAAACCCTTCAAACGAAAAACCTTTCAAATTCCCAGAATATTTCTTTATCTGTATAGAGTACCTGTTTCAAACTATTCAAGCCAAGCCTGAACTATGTAAGACCCGATCTCCCTCCCTCGAAGGGAGTACATAGGAAACCAACTATGGTACGGTCAAACCCTTGGAAAAAAAGCCAAACACTTTGTCTAAACCTCAACAATATTAAAAGACCAGTCCTAAGACACCAAAAGTAAAACATGAAAGCTGGTACACTAGAAAAGCCTAAAGATCAATGTCCCATTCTGAGAGATCCTAGGCATCTCAAGGTAAATCCATCAAGGAAAAGTTCAGGACACATCAAGATGGCAAGTCATGGAGAAATATGGCAATCATCAAGCAAAGCCAAAACATATCCAAAAGGGAAGTGAGATAAAATATATTTCTTTGTTATATGTACTGCTTGATATATAAAAAATGCCCTGTACATGACAAAAGTGACTAACCTAGTCTATGCAAGATAATGAAAGCTACTCTATAAGCGCCCAGTCAAGTGGGACAACAAATCAAGCATAACATTCCTCTATAAGGATGGAGGGGAATCTTTGATCTCCTGATCAGTAGTCTTAAGGCGAGTCATAAGCTCCACTACCGTACGTAAAGTACTACCATGATCATCCATGAATGCAATTATCAATGCAACGACGTCCTCTATATAGGATCTGAGAGTGGCATGATCAGTCACAGTAGTATTGCTGGCCACCTGGACCTTGTCCCCTCCAAATAAGCAACATCTCTACTAGATGAGACCCTTAACAATAGTGCCCTAGCCTGATCTCACTCGAAAGTCAAAAGTTATAATTACTGCTCTAGTACCTCTCTAGGTAATAAAGGGACAGAAGAAAAAATAGAGCTGGGAGTAGACATGCCTACAGCTGTCGTCAAAGCCTCAAATATGCCATCCTCTAAATGGGAAGGTAGATCCTCCATGGGCTCCTCACCATCTGAATCAAAAGGTAACTCTGGGTGGACAACATGGGCCACTGCTATATCTGCCTCCAGCCAAGCAGTGTACTCCATTGAACGGCTGTAATGACTCTCATCAAACTTAGATGACTCCTTGAGAGTCCATAAATCATAAACCCACTCCAAATCATCAACAGACATGGACAAAGCGAATAACCGGTAATCCGAAGTGCCCTCAAATGAAAATCCTAAAATTACTCAAACTATCCCTGGATAGCCAGTGGATGATAGGTAGTCACAGCTCTCAAACCCGCCAATGGAAGGAAATCCATACCGATAGCATGTGTGATGAACCTCAATGGGGAGCAGAATCCTGAATAAAGCAAAATAGAGGAAGGGTCCTCAATAGCATCCAGAAAAGCCAGCCACGAGGCTGCATCTATATACTCTGTAGGGAAAAAAAGAAAAGGACATCTCTCTATCATGCCCAAAACAATATCCAAGGTTTTTTAGAGTACCTATCGGGCGAAGATGTGTCATGAACCATACATACAGTAAACTATATTGCCTTGGAAATATCCATCATCATGAGTATGGCAGTAGGTAGCTGAAATGAAAGTCTCTGCAAGAATAATGGGAAGAATGGTTCAACCCTCCCGTAAAGCTCTGACTGCAATTACTAAGGTAATGTCCAAATGGTCCAAGTAAAGTGGCATATATAAGAAGGCCAAGACACACATCAGTAAAGTGTCCACCCTAGCTATCTTCCAATCATCCTCAGATATCAAGAAGTTCCTCTGATAATATGAGAAGCTATCCAAAGTGGACAATCATGAACTCCATAGATACAATATGACCTGAGGTGACCTTAGTTAAAAACACCGATTGCCAGATATACTATATCCATAAATCAAGCAAGATTGATCGACCAACAAATTGTGCGGGCACATGGACCATATAAAAACAACTGGGTGATGCAGAAATAATCCTCTAAGGTAGGAGTCAACTCATCAGAACCAAAGCAGAAAACCTGTCTAGCGGGGATCCAATGAGATAACATGCCCTCTACAAAACTGTCAGGGACTCTGAAAGTTAACAAAGACATAGAGTGGCCCAACATGCCACCTGGTAATATGCGATCTGAGTCTGGAAGACTATTAAACCAAGACCACAAATCTGTAGTAATACGGCTAGTAAGAAGTCGATCAATGTTGGATACTGATGAAGAAGACATCTGTAAAACCGTATCATGAAACCATCCAGGGGTCAATGCTAAACTCATCAAGTGCATATCCATGATATATAGTGCATGCATCATGATAAATGATAATATAACAAGTGCAGGAAGTAAAATAATTATTGAATATAAACCTGTATAGATCATAAATACATCATCTTTATTCTAAAAATGAAAACAAAATGTACGTGGAAGTGGGGCACAACAACCCTATGTCTAACAAAAGTGTATCGGAAGTAGTTATGGATATCTATATCCCCTAGGCAATCAACACGATCCATCTCCTCCTGAGTCACTGTATCTCTATTAAAGGGGATATTTGGGTGGTACAGAGGAGGATCTGATCTAATAAAATCAGTAGTGTGTGGGCTACTGGATGTATCAACACCTGAGTCAGAGGAATTAAAAGTATCAACCTCTTAAAGATCTTTGCCTAAGTGGTGAATGAAAAGATGTGCCATGTCCAGCCGATGGGTTAAAACTGCTATCTGGTCTAGATGAGTAGGCTCTCAAAAGTAGGCAATCCAATCTATCATCATAACTGATCCAAATACCAGGTCCGCTATGAACTGAGTAGCCCGGGTCTGAGCCCCTATGGTACGGGGAATCCACCATGAGTGAAATACGTCTTGTGTGCAGAGTCCATCTCACAAGAGCAATTATAGAGAGAGAAGCTATAGAGAGAAGTTATAGAGAGAAAGAAGAAGCGAAGTCTGCTACTTCACTATTCTAGTATCCAGTTTTTTTTGAGGTAAGGGGTATTATTTATATCATATTCTGAAGAGATATTATTTGTAATATTCGTATGAATATTATTTTCGTTCAATATTAATAGAGAATATTATATTCGTTCAATATTCGTAAGGAATATCATCTTCATTCAATATTCGTAGGAATATTATTTTCGTTCAACAATCGTAAGGGGTATTATTTATTTCATATTCTGAAGAGATGTTATTTTTTGTATTTGTATGAATATTATATTCGTTCAATATTCGTAAGAAATATCATCTTCGTTCAATATTCGTAGGAATATTATTTTCGTTCAACAGTCGTAAGGGGTATTATTTATTTCATATTCTGAAGAGATGCTATTTTTCGTATTCGTATGAATATTATATTCGTTCAATATTCTTAAGGAATATCATCTTCGTTCAATATTCGTAGGAATATTATTTTCGTTCAACAGTCGTAAGGGGTATTATTTCTTTCAATGTCATTATGCTGGAATATTGGTACGAATTTTATTATGGAATTTCTACCTTTTTGTGTCGGGGTTACTATTTACTCTAGTATTATTCACTCGGGTATTCGGGGCACTTTTTGTGCCGGAGTACTATTCACAAGTTACTATTCATGGGTTACTATTCACCCATTATTATTCACTCTAGTATTATTCTCTCGAGTATTCGGGGCACTTTTCATGTCAGAGTACTATTCATGAGTTACTATTCATTCTAGTATTATTCACTCGGGTATTTGTGACACTTTTCATGCTGGGGTACTATTCATGAGATACTATTCCCGAAGTACTATTCATGAGATACTATTCACCCCAAAAATATATTTCTTTTCTGTCCAAATTATTTTTGGTACATGAATATTATTCTTGAATTTTACTCCATAAAGTAGTATCATGTTGACAATTTGGATATTTTTAAACTCTGGATAAATTTAAAGTCTTTAATATTTATCCTTGATTTCGTTTGATTAATGCTTATATCATTGTCATCATCCTCATGCTTATATTGTTATGAAAGTCATCTTTGGCTTACGTACAAAGATGGACTGTTGATTATTGGTTTTACAGTTGTATATCTTTAGCTTACGTACAAAGATGTACTGTTGATTATTTGTTTTACAGTTGTATATCTTTGGCTTACGTGCAAAGATGAATTGCTGATTGATAGCTTTGGCCCGTAGTGCAAAGATGGACATGTGTATGACATGATCATTACCACTGGTGATAATAATGAATATCCTTGGCCTGTAGTACATGGATAATTCGATGATATGATTGGCAGGATCATGGCCATTAGTTAACAGTTGAATGTCTTTGGCCGTAGTGCACTGACAGACAATTGATTGGTATGATCATGACCATTGATTTTATAGTTGAATATCTTTGGCCCGTAGTGCAAAGGTAGACAACTGATTGGTATGATTATTGTTATTATATTTGAATATATTTAGCCTTTGGGGTAAGGATATTGAGCAAGCGTTCTATTAAGCCTTTGTGGCAAGGAGAAACTGTTGATTTACATGATTATAAATATGAATTGTGGATTTCACTATAATCTTTGGTGGTTCTGGTGAAGACAAGTGATGAGAGTTCTTTTTGTCTTGGGTATAACAAAGAACTGTTGATGAGTATTATAGGGATGAAATATTAACGATGGACTTTTAATCTAGAGGAGATAGTAGACATTATGTTCTACTTGACTCTTCTAATGGATTACTTATTCCGCTGCAGTTGTTGATCTAAAACTTGTTGTCTATTGTATTCTATCAGTTATTATACTGTTGAAGGCTAAGGATAATTTATTCTGCATTATCTTAGTCATAATAGTTCTTGCTGGACTAGTTGAGCTGACCCTTTTGCTTTCTTTTACTCTTCAGGAAATGAGAATATAGCTGGGACTAGTTGGGTAATGTAGTGACGGTCCGAGATGGTTGTTTTAGCAGTCCTCACTACTTAGTGTGATAATAAGTGTAATGAGGATTGAATTTGAGTTTGTATACTGTCTATGAGACAATATTCATGTTAAAACTCAACTATATTTTGTCGTATATATTACCCGATAGTTGCATAAAAGAAGTTTGTATTTGATTTATGTAGAGTGTATTTGGCGACTCAGAATGGGTGATGTATACCTGTATTGGGGGCGTCACAGTTGGTATCAAAGCTTAGGGATATGATCCCTGGCTAAGATGTGAGGCTAGAACTAGGAGGGGAGAGACGGGTATTTCCTTCGCTAGTATGACCTACCTAAGTTTATTTGTTATTCAATTGGTTGGTCAGAATATAGAGATAATGTTTGGCACGTCAATTAACCCTTATTTTGAATCTATATTCTAGAATGATATCTGAAATACAAGAGATAAGAAATGGGAAAATCATGATAGAGAGGAAATAACCGGGAAGGTACAAAACGAAAAGAAAGCAAGGTATTCTCATCTCTTCGAACTACCAGGTATGTAAATTTCGAGGACAAAATTTCATAAGAAGGGGAGATTGTAAGACCTTGAATTTTACGAAATGAAAGTATTCAAATTTTATAATTATTATTCTATTTAGTAAATGGTTAAATTGATAAAAGGTTAAAATTAAGGGTGATATGTGATTAAAATTAAGGGTGATATGTGAAAATTTTTCAAAGTAAGTAAGTTGTCATAAAATAATCGGTGGTAAAAGTACAGTAATACCCGTGGTTGCATAGTAGCACACGGTATTGATTATTGATGCTTACGTGAGAAGTCACTCAGTTATACTCAATTATTGCTACAATAATTGTTGCATCATAGCTCTCATATTATTGATTCAATTGTTGTCACAGTATCATCTGCATAATATGTTATATTATTAAATCAATAATTGAGACAAAAAAATTATTCATATTATTATTTGCAATATTGACAATGTCTAGAAGTTCTATCAAGGAGAGGTTAGGTCATCTAATTGCGCGCCAATAGGGAGTAATCCTTATCGAAAAGCCCCCTCTTTTCTGGGAACGACCTTGATGTTAAAAATTGTGAGTTATAATATTAATGATGAATAAGTTCGTGTTGATTAAAGATGAAATTGATAGTTCCATTGTGTTGGGATTATTAGTGTTAGTGGAAATCGACATTTATTTCGAGAATAATTGATGTCTAGAAGTTATATTGACTAATCGGGTAATTAATCTGATAAATGAGCAATTAATTGTTATTAATTCACATGATTATAACTATGTGTTCACATGTGTGTAATATTGATTCACATGTATGTACTATTAGGGGAGGTGGTGCAAGATTGATAATACTTGCATGACTAAATTAAAAATAGAGGTATAGATGAAGGTACTATACTATAATTATTTTTTCACATGTATAGAACTATTGATTCACATGATTGTACTATTAATTCACATGATATACTATTAGGGAAGGTGGTGCAAGTTTGATAATACTTGCAGGACTAAATTAAAAATAAAAGAAAAGATGAAGGTATTATACTGTAATATTTCAAGCCCCAAAACGTGCAATTATCGAAACAATATTTTCCTATAAATAGAAACTCATTCTTCCTTCATTCTCACCAATTCACAAAGACTCATAATAGCAATTATAGAGAGAGAGAAGCTATAGAGAGAGAAGTTACAGAGAGAAAGAAGAAGCGAAGTCTGCTACTTCACTATTCCAGTATCCAGTCGTCTTGTGAGATAAGGGGTATTATTTATTTCATATTCTGAAGAGATATTATTTGTTATATTCATATGAATGTTATTTTCGTTTAATATTCATAAAGAACATTATATTTGTTCAATATTCGTAAGGAATATCATCTTCATTCAATATTCGTAGGAATATTATTTTCTTTCAACAGTCGTAAGGGGTATTATTTATTTCATATTCTGAAGAGATGTTATTTTTCAGATTCGTATTATGAATATTATATTAGCTTCAATATTCATAAGGAATATCATCTTCGCTTCAATATTCATAGGAATATTATTTCGCTTCACAAATGTAAGGGGTATTATTTATTTCATATTCACGAAGAGATGTTATTTTTCAGATTCGTATGAATATTATACTCGCTTCAATATTAAATAAGGAATATCATCTTCGTTCAATATTCGTAGGAATATTATTTTCGTTCAACAGTCGTAAGGGGTATTATTTCTTCATAAATGATATTATTTCTTTCAATATCATTATGCCGGAATATTGGTACGAATTTTATTGTGGAATTTCTACCTTTTTGTGTCGGGGTTTCTATTCACTCTAGTATTATTCACTCGGGTATTCGGGGCACTTTTCATGCCGGAGTACTATTCACGAGTTACTATTCACCCCGTTACTATTCACTCTAGTATTATTCACTCGGGTATTCAGGGCACTTTTCGTGTCGGAGTATAATTCACGAGTTACTATTCATGGGTTACTATTCACTCTAGTATTATTCACTCTGGTATTTGGGACACTTTTCATGTCGGGGTACTATTCACGAGGTACTATTCCCGAAGTAATATTCATGAGATACTATTCACCCGAAAAATATATTTCTTTTCTGTCCAAATTATTTTTGGTACATGAATATTATTCTTGAATTTTACTCCACAAAGCAGTATCATGTTGACAATTTGGATATTTTTAAACTCTGGATAAATTTAAAGTCTTTAATATTTATCCTTTATTTCGTTTGATTAATGGTTACATCATTGTCATCATCCTCATGCTTATATTATGATGAAAGTCATCTTTGGCTTACGTGCAAAGATGGACTGTTGATTATTAGTTTTACAGTTGTATATCTTTAGCTTAAGTGCAAAGATGGACTGTTGATTATTGGTTTTACAGTTGTATATCTTTGGCTTACGTGCAAAGACGAACTGTTGATTGATAGCTTTGGCCCGTAGTGCAAAGATGGACATGTGTATGATATGATCATGACCACTGGTGATAATAAGGAATAACCTTCGCCCGTAGTGCATGGATAATTCAATGATGTGATTGGCAGGATCATGACCATTAGTTAACAATTGAATGTCTTTGGCCGTAGTTCACTAACAGACAATTGATTGGTATGATCATGACCATTAATTTTATAGTTGAATATCTTTGGCTCATAGTGCCAAGGTAGAAAACTGATTGGTGTTATCATTGTTATTACATTTGAATATCTTTATCCTTTGGGGTAAGGATATAGAGTAAACGTTCTATTTAGCCTTTGTGGTAAGGAGAAACTGTTGATTTACATTATTATAAATATGAATTGTGGATTTAACTATAATCTTTGGTGGTTCAGGTGAAGACAGGTGATGAGAGTTCTTTTTGTCTTGGGTATAACAAAGAACTGTTGATGAGTATTATAGGGATGAAATATTAATGATGGACTTTTAATCTAGAAGAGATAGTAGACATTATGTTCTACTTGACTCTTCTAATGGATTGCTTATTCCGCTACAGTTGTTGATCTAAAACTTGTTGTCTATTGTATTCTATCAGTTGTAATACTGTTGAAGGCTAAGGATAATTTATTCTGCATTATCTTAGTCATAATATTTCTTACTGGGCTAGTTGAGCTGACCCTTTTGCTTTCTTTTACTCTTCAGGAAATGTGAATATAGCTGGGACTAGTTGGGGAATGGAGTGACGGTCCGAGATGGTTGTTTTAGCAGTCCTCACTACTTAGTGTGATAATAAGTGTAATGGGGATTGAATTTGAGTTTGTATACTGTCTATGAGATAATATTCATGTAAAAACTCAGCTATGTTTTGTCGTATATATTACCCAACAGTTGCATAAAAGAAGTTTGTATTTGATTTATGTTGTGTGTACTTGGCGACTCAGAATGGGTGATGTATACCTATTTTGGGGGCGTCACAAAAACCATACAAACATATCAAGGGAATGTCTGTAACATGCAGAGATAAAGGCCAATGTCACCGAGCGGGAGGAAATTAGGGAATCTGAATTTGCCCTGTGATACACCTGATCGTTCACTCTCCCAAATAGAGCTCCCATCCTCCCTCGGTCAAGAAGGGAATTCAACGAGTAGACAAATCATACTCTAACCCTGTCGAGAAACCATCCTCAAAGCCAACTGTCAGATAATCGGGGGTGTAAGGAACCTAGGTGATGACATCTGCAGCCAATAGCTCCACCTGTAAGTGACTATGTGTAAAACCATCCACTACGGGGACCTCTATCAAAGTAGAATGATGTTAACGCCATCTTCACGGATATATCTCCAAGCCCAAAGTGGTAACTGGCTGAAGGCAAGGAAGCCTCTCATAAGCCCAAAATTTAAACACGTAGATACCAAGTATGTTAATCTATCTATCAAAAATACCTGAAGGTGGGGGAATGAAAGATCGATTGTCAGTACTTATCAATAGAAAGGGGTAGAAGCCTAACCAAGCCTTTGTAACCCCTTCATAACGTAGGAGCATTCCCAATCAAAATCTCTGATGTGATCTACATCTACATCTCAGAGAGAACTAATACGGGCAAATGAGATAATTAATGAGTTACCTGCAATGAAGCAGCCCCTCATGATCATCAAAAATAGACGGCGAAGAATGCGATCTCTCGCTGCCTGATCCTCGGGAGGAGGCTCTGATAAAGCCCCACTGGAAGTATTAATGCTCAATGGACCGGAACGGATGACCCAACCCTTAAGAGCCGAAGGGGGGGATCCCCAACAAAGATCTAACAGCATTAGGAGAAATATTTATCGACAATGGCACATTCTCCCTTGTAAACTCCAAGTTGGTAATGAACAGCCAATCCATTAGATTTATCATCAACTCACAATCTAACAAGTGGATGGATTGAGTCTGATGAAACCACCGCTCGGATAAGGCTCTCATATAACCCCATGAATAATGCCATGGTATGATGGAAAAGAAAGCCTTGAGGCCCCATGAATGTACAATGACCCGGTACTCAGGATGCAATTTCTGGTAAACAGAATGAACAGTAAACTAGTTTCGCCTTGGCTGAGTAAACCCGGGGACCTGTATTGCAAAACAAGGACCAACCATTGTCGAAATTGGAAGAAATAAAAGTTAAAAGCTTCCATCACCTCATTAACATGAAGATGAATCGATGGATGACGTCCTAAGTCACCGAAAAGATCAGGGATAGGCACATGTATACCGAGAAGATCCCGGTGCGGTGTGGAAGAAGGAGTTGTACCTACAACAGGGTCCCCCTCCTCGTCAATGACATCTGCCCTCTCAACTCTAATGGGACGGATAACAGACTCGACCAACAGACATGCCTGTCGGATCGGTCTGGGCAAAGAAATAATCGAAGTCGCTCTCCTAACCGCAGAAGAAACTGTACGGGGGATAGAGTTGCTGGGCTGGTCAGAATCCATATCTGGAAACAAAAACTTCTTAATTGCCTCAGAAAGGGTGTGACATGATTTACTTGCAAAATAATTGAGTAATTGCATGACCTTAGGACATTAGAATCCTAGAAAGCTAGAAATCACATCATGCATATCCTATGTGAAAACATTCATTAGTTTAACATGCTTCCCCAGTAGAGTGAAAATTGCATGCATATCAAATTCCCAGACTCTTGAATTTTTTTTACTAGAGTCTCCTTTGTAAAATGGACTATCCGCATGCATATAGGCATGATCAGGTGGTCATTCAGTAGCACACCAACCCAAAATCATAAGCATGAAAAACATCAAAATTACCATGTGTAATTTATTTTGAAAATCCATGCTCATTTGTCCTCAAATAGGATAAAGAAAGTAGCCAAAAAGGGTGTAAAATGACTATCTCAGAAATTAAATTTTTTCATATCAGAATGTTCAACATGGTAAAATATAAACATTTACTAGGCCCATTCAATTTTAGCAAGTCATTTAGGCATACATATTTGTTATATTGTGTTTAAACTTACTAATCATGAAATATAGCATTTTAACAGTCAAAACTTAAAAGAAATGGATGTAAACGTTACCTGAAGTGTGCAAAATGTTTGTACGGTGACGAATTTTGGAAAAAGAAAATTAAAATGAGTAGATCTGAGATGGAAGGTCCGAATTTCTCTGAAAGATTCAAACTAAAAATGACTTGTGAAGGGACCATGGGGTATAAAACCACCCACGGCCTTCCGCGGGTATACTTACAAAATCTGCAAGTTTACTTGTTGAAGTCCAGGGTGGGTCCCACCCCCTCTGTTTTCATCCAATTTAAGGTCCGACAGGTCTTTCGGAAGCTAAAAAGTCAATCCAAGAAAAAAGGTTCTACGCGATTAAGTGGAAGGGGCCTGAAACGTGGAAACGTAAAGTCAATTTCTAAAAAATGAAAATCTTCCTGTAAGTCATTTGTGTTAATCCCAATGAAGCCTCGAGAATGTCAACATTAGAGCCCGTTGAAAACTGCATTCAATAAAGCATCATGAAAGCCTGACAGTGTTAAAAATGTCTCCATCGGGAGTGACCGATGAGGGAATTTATTATAAAAGGAATCTCCAGCTAAGACACCGAAAGATTGGTGACGATCAACCGTTTTAAACTATCGTTTGAGTAGGGATCAAGTAAGTTCGATGATGGTCAACTTTATAAACTACTGTTTGAGTTGGTATCAAATCAGTTCCATGATGGTCAGCCTTATAAACTATCGTTCACGTAGGCATTGAGAGGATGTTATCATCTATATCCCTGATGATAACAACAACATTCAACTAGATGAAAATCCAAATCATTGGTGACAACCCCAATATAGCATCGGGGAGGATCCGAAGATGTAAATCGATGTAAACTATCATCAGGATAAACATTAGGAATCTCCAATGAGGCTAATACCCCAGTGGAGGTGAAGTCAGAAAACATATTTGAAGATAAAAAACATTAGTGACAACTCCGACGTTAGCTTCAGAAAGGACTAGTGGTATGAGCCATGGAAAAATCTCCTTAGCAAGGATGTTGAAAACATCTTTACAACGTTTCATCTCATCAGTCTCGGTAACACTGATGGATACTCTAAACCATTGGCTTCAACCCAACTTAGGCATCGAGAAAGTTCCATGATGGAAGCCCTACAAACTACTGTTCGAGTTGGCATCGAGAAATTTCAATGATGAAAACTCTGCAAACTACCGTTCGAGTAGGCATCGAGAAGGTTTGATGATGAAAGCTCTGCAAACTACCATTCGAGTAGGCATCGAGAAGGTTCGAAGATAAAAGCTCTGCAAACTACCATTCAAGTAGGCATAAAGAAAGTTCAGTGATAAAAGCCTCTATAAACTACCGTTCGAGTAGGCATCAAGACAGTTCATTGGAAACTGTCATTGATAACTCCATCCCCAGCAAAAATGGTGGGAGTAGTCAGTGATAGGATACCGTTAGAAGTAACTCTAACCAAAAACATTTAGCATCCATAACATCATATCATTACATGGCATCATTTAATTTTGTCATATTTCAAGTGTTTAGTAATCTTTATCATGTTAATTCCACTATATTGCATAAACATGATAAAGAGGGGCATCTGTAGACACTCAAAAATTTTCATTTTCTATTACTAACCATGCAGGAGGGCAGAATCGTCTTTTATCTTCTAGAGATAATCTTAGAATTCAAAATCATCAAACAGGACCCACAACAAAGATGCAGAAATCATCAAAATAGACCCCAACAACAAAGACTGAAATCATCAAATCACTCGGACCCGTGCTTGACCGCAGAAATCATCAAACCAGACCCGCGACAACAGTTACAAAAAATCATCAAACCAGAACCTTGGCAACAACACTGGGAAATCATCAAGCCAGAACCCAGAGACAACTCTAGGATATTGAATCCAACCCATGAGACAACCCCATGATATCAAATCAACCTTTGGAGACAACCCTGAAGCATCAAATCAATCTCTAGAGACAACCCTGAGGAAAAAATAGGATCAATTATAATCAAACCTCGGAGACAGCCCCGAAGGATAACCAAAAGCCCGTCAACCATTGAGATAACCCCCGAAAGGTTAAAATGGTTATTTTAACAATTCAACATCAACATCCCCAATACAGCTGGAAAAAGGGTTATAAAGAGCCATTGCAGCATTCTCGGGTGAAAACTACGCCAGCAGCTCAACGGACTAACTGCGAAGACTTGAAGATTTGATTATGGACCCATATTCCTTGATTAAAAAAATGTCAAATCACATGTTATGACCTAGCTCTCGAAAATAACTTTCCAGAAAGATATGGCACGCCTACATCGGATTCCTGGATTAAAAGTTATGAAGGTTCAAGCAGATTGCGCATTGATTAGAGTGCACGTACTTCGAGATAATGGGACCCACTAGGTGGGACCCATTGGGCTATTCCACAGGTACAACTGTAGAATTCGCAGGTCTACCTGTGGAAGCCCGGGCCTATATATATGGCCACCCCCCTTAGCTTCTAAGAGAAGAATAGAAAGAAAGAAAGACAGAGAGAGAGAGAAAAAGGGGCCAAAAGGGAGAGAATCAGTAAGAAGGGGCTCAAATCTTACTCTGATTTCTGTAAAACTTCTTTGTAAACACTCATATACATATATACTACAGCATATCAAATTTTAACCTGTGGAAATCAAGTCTAAGGGCGCTTAAAATCGTTCGATAGCCATTCTTGTGTTTAACGGTAAGATCCATTCAGATCTGCTTCTTCTTCTTACTTTAATATATATAATTATACTGTTTAATAGTGTCTGGATTGCAAATCTGTGGAATTTTAATGCTTTAATATGTATATTATTTAATCTTTATATAATTGTTTATATATATAAGCTTTATCTTTATATATATAGTTAATTATTGTGATTAAATATCAGTTTTAACCGTTCATTTGATGTAA
The DNA here is from genome assembly GCA_020205615.1 of Panax quinquefolius. Classification (NCBI taxonomy): domain Eukaryota; kingdom Viridiplantae; phylum Streptophyta; class Magnoliopsida; order Apiales; family Araliaceae; genus Panax; species Panax quinquefolius. Next base: position 132,885 of record JAINUW010000325.1, on the reverse strand, counting down.
ATCTGCAATATTTAGAGTTTCCTGACTAGATTTATCTAAATCTAGTCATATCTAGCTTTTAACCGGTTCAAAAGTTATGAAACTAAAACCGTTGAGCTAGAATGACTAAGATTTATTTAAATCTAGTTTTATTTCTTGCTTTCAAATAATATTTTGTGAGCTTAGGAACTAGAAAGGGTTGATAATTCAATCAATAGATCTAGATCCGGTTCTGAAAATGGACTTTTTTCAGTTGTATAGTTAGCCTGCAAATTTTGTACTTGTAAATATAGGACCTTAAAATGGTTATCCAGATTTAAGGTCCCCATAATAGTGAAATTCTTATGTGTGGTGTCTGGGCATACTTTGATGACTTTCATGCCTATAAGGAGCGACACTTATATATATATATATATATATATATATATATATATATATATATATATATATATATTATTTTTGTTAAAGATGCTTCGCATCTAGAATAAAATCGAGAATAAGTTAATATCTGAGAATAAAATGGAAGTATCAAAGGTCTCAATTACTATGTGAGCATAAGGGTTTGAAAACCTGTTTTCAAAACATCATTTTTTTATATTTTACTTAAAATTGAACTTTTCAATAAGTCAAACCCTTTGTATATAGGTGGAAAAGAGGCATAGTACTACTTCTAAATAAAGCACTTAGTCCCAATTAACTGCAATGCACACACACATACACGCATTAGAGAATTAAAAAGCACGGTAACTGTGTTTCACGGAAGTCAGGGGGGTGCCTAACACCTTCCCCCACTTAATCAAGCCCCCGAACTCTATGAAATCTCGATTTCCAAGACTAATTAAATAGAGTCCAATAATTGGGCCTATTGCAAAAATCTTTCAAAACTCGGTTGGATTGGTACAACTTCAGACCAATAAAATCAAATCTTTTCAAATCGTCGACATTATATGTCGGTCTTTTTCCTGAAAATCTCACCATTTAGATCAAACAAAATCACATAGAAAACATAAAGAGTTAAAGACAACATTAAGAAGAGGGAGACCAAAAAACTTGTTTTGGCGTCGACATGCCGCATGAACCAAATTAACATAAAAATAATGAGACATAAATATAGAAGGGAGACCTACCTAAGCTGAGGAATCATAATCCATATAAATGTCTAATTATTTAAACTTAATTTTTCAGCGCATAAGACATATAATTTAGGGAATAATTTAATTAAATTACTACAACCTAAATCACTCCCACTAAGAACAAGGGTATTTATGTAATTACATCATAGTAATTTAATTCCAAGTATCACAAATTAGTATTTCAAAATATTAACAAAAGGAATTAAATAATAGGCATTATTTCTCAATTAATATACCAAGCATGCTATAAAAACATTAAAATGAATCCATTTTTTAACAAAGATATTAACATCACAAAATATAACTGTAATTTACTGGAATTTGTTTTGATAATTTGCTAATTATCACAATTAATTAATCAATGCACAAATAGTTAGAAATCAACCAAATACATCCAAATCTGTTAATTTCTTCCAATTTTTTTGTAACGGTATCTTATTATCATAGAAATGTTACTGGAATTTTTTGATAATCAAGCTAATTATTATAATTCATACACTATTGCATGATTAATTAGAAATTAACTAAAACTATTAAAATCAATCATTTACCTCTAAAAAATTACAATAGTAACTTAATACCATAAAATAGTCACTAGAATTTTCCCAAAATTTTTATAATATGTTTGCTAATTTTTATAATTAATAAAACATTAATTATTAGATAGAAAATTAACAAAAATATCTAAATATGTTAATATTTCAAAATCCTAAAATCTTAATATTAATTTACTCGTAAAATTTTCATAATTGAATAATCAATATAACTATTTTTTAAAATTAATTTCCATGATTAAAATAATTAATAAATCATTTTCTAGAATTAAAATAAAATAATTAATAACAGCCAAGTCAAAATTAACTACGGGTAGAGATCGCGGGTCAATGGGTCGGACGGGCGGGTAGATCGAGGCCGGGGCCAGGGCAGTGCGCGCGGTCAAGACTAAGCGCGTCGCGCTTACACGTGCCAATTACTGAAGGCTACATGAATCACCATGGCGAGCGTGGCAGTACTCTTGGCGCTCTGGCGCGTTTGTAGGCCACACGCGGCTTTTTTGAGCTTCTATTTCGACGTCATTTTTTCCAGTTTGATCGTCCAACCACGCTAGTTCCAATGGTGTGCTTAACCACCAGTTTGGGAGCTACCATGAGGGAGGTGAATTGCATAGAAGTTTGTCCGAGAGTGAGACTTGTAATTCATCTTCAACCTCCAGTAGTCCAGATTTACAAAAAAACCATTTCGCGACCCAAACTTTGAGAGGCCATAACTCAGCCAATATAAGTCTGATTTAAGCGTATAATATATCATTAGAAAGCTTGTAAGATATACTATGTATACATATTAAAATCATTCAAAATGGACAAGCAAGGGAAAATTTATGGCTGTTCAAAGAAGGCTGTTTGCAAACTAGAGTTTTAAATTAATTTAAAAAAACAAATCCAATTAAACCCAAATTATGCCGATCATATACACTGTGTTTAGGCTACAACATACTCTAATATTTGCCCCTAACATTTAGTGTAACTAAGATTGCTATTAATGATATTTTTAAGCTTTCTAAACATGTAATCATGGCACAATGTGTAAATATAACATACATCATATCGTTAAACCATGCTCTGATACCAATGTAGGGAACTTAATATGCATGTTATTCATATATTTACACATAATAGGAGGATCAAAGGCATACCTCTTAAAGCCTAATTAAACTTTTGATGCAGAAAACCTCATATCGTTCCTTTTCAACCCAACAACGTCTCCGAACTACGATCGAGAATGGAGCATTAACTCACGGTACACAACAATTAGGGGTTGTTCTATAATTTGGGAGCGCTCTGTATTTGGCCAACTGAATAATGAATTTCTTGTTATTTGATCGACTGAGGCATGGGTATTTAATACGAAAGTGGTTGAACCATTTCTCCACTTTTTCTCCACGTTTAGTCAAGTCACGTTCAAAATTAATGAACGGCTCTTGTCCTTATCAACTGGGAAGACTGTTAATTAACCCAAATGGGTCGGACCCTCCATGGGCGCCCCATTTGGATACCCAAGATCCAACAGTTATCTTATGTCCAACAGTAAATTTAAGATTGATATTTGGTTTTCCATTGATTAAGATGAGGTATTTCTTTTTCTTTTTTATTTAAGTAAAGAAAAGATTTGATTGTATAATTGTTAATTTTCTATATGGTAGACACTTATTAGGTATATCTTTTTCTTTTGCAATTCATTATTCTTACTTATGGTTTATATAGTCATTGTATATTAGCATTTCACGATGTTGAGTCTATCTTGTATGATTTAAATAACTTATTTATCAAGACTCGGGATTGGGAATATCTTCTGATCTTAAAATGGTTATTTGAAGGATTTATTAAGAAAACTACTACTTGCACATATAAAAGATAATATATATATATAGATTGCTTCCTACATGGGTGGTTCACATGCAGACCACCTTTAGCGGCAGACAAAACTGATGCTAAACCCGTCACCATAGGGTCTGAACCGGGATATAGTGACGGTTCTAGGCTATGGTGACAGTTCAGACCCTATGACGATGAATTTAGCGATGATTTTATGCATCGCTAAAAGGTGGTCTCATCATCTGCGACCACCCGCATGAGATGCTATATATATATATATATATATATATATATATATATATATAGAGAGAGAGAGAGAGAGACACACACACACACACATGAGATTGAAATACAAATTGCACCCAATACTTTACTTGTCAGAGATCTATTGCACCACAAAATTAAAAATGTGTCTCTTTGCATCCCAAAATTACAGAAACATGTTAAAGTACACCCACAAAATTTTTAATCGATTAAATGTGATCAGTTACTCTAGTTCGACATACTTCAATATATTTTTTAAGGTTAAGAATGTTACAACACATTAAAAGAAATTAAATCTAAATCAAGTCCACACATGTCCAGTTACAAACCCTAATTCCCAAATCTTTACCTTACCCTTTTATTGTTAACAACCTCCGGCGCTCTTCCCTATTTTTTGACTAGTTTCATGCCTGAATACCCTAAATTAGTAGTACACACATTGTCTTCTTCATAGATCATCGAAAAATTAACATCGAAACAAACCTAAAATCCCAAAGATATATACGTCATAAATATAAGATGTAAATGCTAGTTTGATTGAAGTTGAAGGGTGGTGATAAAAAATATTTCTAGCACTGATTTCCATGTGATTTTTCCCAATTATACCATGAATTGAAATTACCCCATTCTTGGTATCCTTTATAGCAATCTTTATGCAATTTTTCGGCAACTCACATTAAGGAAAAAGATAAAAATGTTTATATATAGATACCATGTGTTTCTGCCAAACCGTAAACATCTAAAGAGCATACAAAATAGAAGTAAGGTCGACCATTTCATTCACCGATTTCTACGCCAGGATTTTTCCTTTACGTTTAGAGATTGTGAGTTTAATGGGTGATTTTGGAAAAACTGGCTTATGTCAACGAAGTTTTGAAAGTTTGATTTTAAAGTGGGCCAATTAGACAGAGTCATTAGTTAGTAAATGTTCAAATGAATGTACCAACTCATCGAAATTTTAAACTTTTGATAATCGGGGTGGCCCCACTATAAGAAAAAAGGCTTAATTCCGACGAACTATTCCATTATAAATGTCTTGATTATGTCAAACTCAGTCTATTTCCAATGGAAAATTTCATCGGTTGCACAAGCGTTGGAATTAATTCCGTCAAAAATTCAATCGAAAATATCTAAAATCGATAGAATAATGTCGACTAAAATTCCGTTGGAAATAGTCTATCTTTGATAAACTTTTTTCTTCGTCATAATTGTGACACCCCCAAATCTAGGTACTTCATTCCCTAAAGACTTGGTGTTCATGATCCATTCATTCATATCTATCTACCCAAGAATAATAAAATTTAATCATAAATCCTCCCTTTAAACAGGGTTACATCATTAAATAAAAATCTTCCAAGGTTGTCTAACCTTAAAGATCATTCAAGTGCGGAAATAAAATTATTACATCACATCATTAAGTAAAAGTCTAACATCATAACAATAATCAAAATTATAAGTCTTCATCACTTGTACATTTTTCCCTTTCCTTTGCTAGTTGTAGGTTCGTCGACCATCTCAACTTTAGCTGCAATGAGTGTATATATATGCAAGAGTGAGCAAAACAATTGCTCACTAGATATAGCAATGAATCAACATGATAATAACAACTGACAATGAATAGGCTCATCAAAACTGAATAGTTCTCTATCAATGATAACCAAAGACTGGAATCAAAATATGGAATATATATCTGAGGGTCATGAGACCACGAACTATGTCCACGGTTGTAAGTAATCTTTCAACTTCAACTATAACAGTCATAAGACTATAAGGACTCCTTGTACTTAGGGGGATTAGCCCTTCGTACAATGTATTGTGCACAAACATTTCAACGCTAAGCGTAAATTACCCCTAATAATAGGGTTGTTCATCTCAGTATTTAGAATACAAGTACGCACCAAAGTAAGTTTGGTTTGGATACATTTCAAGGGTAATTTATAATTCAATGGTCATCAACTAAGAATTAGTCGAATACAATATTGATAACATCATGCTATGGAATAATCATAACTAAATCGACATTGAAAATTAAGATCATGCTTTAGGAATAAACTAACAGCATAAACATCGAATAATTATAATATGCCTTGCTTGAACAATGATAAGCCAAGGTTTTTTGGAACTGAGTACTAAGCATGCACAACAAATAGTACTTTAAACGATATAACTTGTTCAACATGAGTATAATAGAGTATGTAAACTTGCATGCTAGATAACAAGTTAAAGACAAGAATAACTTATTCAATATCAGAATAAGATCTAGATTTAGAAATCATAAAAAAACTAGATACAAGAACTTGCTCAACAATAAGAATAAACTTGCACAATGTAAAAAAAATAAGGTTTAGAAACTTGCTCAACGTAAATGTAGAGTTAGAAATCTTGCCTCGTGTGTAGGTTAAACAATCACTACTCACATTCACCCCAAGTCCTACACATACCATATGTATTGAAAATACACATTAGCTACACTAACATTAGCTTCATGAGTTGCTTTCTTACTTTTAGTATAGCTACTAACTAAGTTTAAGTTTAAACAACATCGCATCTTTTCATGAACATTACATTTTAGCTTTATTAAAACTACTTAAGTGATCATGTCATTGCACCACATACACATTAACAACTTGATACAACATCCTATTACATGTCCAATATGTTATCATTAAGTTATACTAACACACATAGGATTGCACTTGTATTCGCGCATCTCGACGCCCTCCGATTGGCTCCAAATACACAACAGTCCAAAAGATGGCCATTTTGACCCTTCACAACAATTTCAAATTGAAAACCTTAAAGAATAAAAGTTATAGGCCTATTCGTCCTCTTCCAAATCATCTTGAATCACCTCAATCGGAGTTCGTATGAAAAGGTTATGGTTATTTTACTATAGGAGGTCAAAACTGTCCGACCCAGACAACTTTTCCAAATAACTGGCGAGATAAGGCAACCTTTGGGCGCGAATTCCAGATCTTTGGGCGCAAATTCTAGCGTTGGGGTGCGAAGTTTTAGGCCATTTTTGTTTGGTCATGAAATTCGAGTCAAAGCGAAACTTGGCGTTGAGGCTCCGAATTACAGAACACCCCAAAACAAAACACAGAACAAAGCTATGTCTTAATTTCTAACACCAATTAACATGTATAAATTATGCGAATTAAACATAAACTTCACCAAGCATATAAATACTAAATTAACACAACTTAAACAACGATTTTTAGAAAACTTAAATTCTTGAAAGCACTATTTTAAAACAAAACTCCATTACTGACAGTTGATAAACACAGTGAACACTGTAAACCCTACTGACAACCAATCTAATTACTTTAAACTATGTTTCTCTGAATTTCTTACCCAATTATCATCTACAAGGTTCAATTTCACAATTTCACAATTAACATATACAATTTTGATATTTCTACCAACCACGTTCATACACGTAATATTTACCAGTAAATCGAATTCCTTTTTCTTTAACACGTAATTAGCATAAAATCTTATATACATGTTAAACATACAATCATATATTCATATATGCTAGTATAATAATTACAAAAACATGGTTTACAAGAATTTTGTAAAAACTTTATACATAGTGAAAAAGAAGAACACAAAGACATATTATAACGTAAAACATATATTAGTATCTAATATTAAGGTCATAGACATATCTTTTTGTTGTTAAGAAATTCTTGTTAATCACTAGAAATAGTTTGAAGAATTCAGCTCTTGTTGCTTCTCTCTCTCTCGGACTCTCTCAAAATCTACGAACCTTTCTTTTCTCAAAACTCTCTCTAGCTTTTCTTTCTTTTCTTTTCTCAATTTAGCGAGATAACTCAAAGTGTAAAACCGATAACTGAGCTTAATTAACGATAAGATACGTATAATAAAATAAAACCAACGTATAATTTTAAAAGCGATAAAAAGCGACACTCCACTTATTACACTAATAAGTTATTAGTTACCCAAAAAATATATATATATATATATTTTATATTTTATTTATTTAATTAATATTATAAAATTCAAAATTCAAAAGAAATCTAAAAGCCATAAGGCTTTGTTTGGCAAAAACCCTTTAAAAGTTAAAGACTTAATATATTTAAGGCTTGTTTTGGCAAAACAAAATTAAACTCCTTTAATTTATTTTAATAAACCATTTATAATATAGTTTATGGACACACTTAATTTACTAAATTAAATTACAACATAATAATAATCCATTTAATCATTATAAACTCTCTAACTTAATTTATTAATTAAATTAGAATATTATCTCATAACAATTAATTTTCTTAGCTCCTTAATTATTTACTTAACAAATAATTAACCAATCAAATCAACTCAAATTAAACAAGTATTTATTCAACAATAAACACATTAAATAAATATTTATATAATTTAATAAATATTTAAAAATTATCATTAAAATTCTGAATTGTTACAATAATTATGTTGATGCTAAGGCAAGTTAATTTCGACGGAATATCCCTCGAAAATAGGCATTTGTCCTTCGAAAATAGTAATTTTTAATAAAATTAAAAAAATATAAGGTCGACGGAATTTCCGTTGGGAATACCTTATTCCGTCGATATTAACTAATTTTTTTAATTAAAATTTTAAAAATTGCATTTTCCAAGTTTTTAAATTCTATTTTTGTACATGTAACCTACTTTATCCCAAAAACACATTCATTAATATATTTCACATCCAACATAACTATAAAAACCTATTTTATCTCATCATATCAAATGTAAACTAATTAAAGTTAATATGAAGTAACTGATCAACAATAACAATTATACTTACATCAATATTCTATAAATTTGACAATCTAATTTACAAAACTCATACAGACTCAACTGAACTAAACTACAAATGATCTACACTTTAATGAATAAATCTATAGAAATGATCTACAATTTAATGAATAAATCTATACAAATGAAGTATAAACAAGTAGGATGATCATCGGGCGAGGTTGGACGACGGTGCTGCTCTGATGTACAAAAATCAGCGTCGACGTCCTCCCGCTTGTCATTGCCATCGCCTTCCATTGTGCATCACCACCCTGTTGATAGGATTAAAAATATAAATCATTAGTCTGATCTGTATATATGTGAGAATTAAAGACACTGATAAATGAAGATAAAATAACATGTAAAATACTTAAGTAGGCTATGAGGACTGACCTAAAGCCTGCAATAGTTGGGTAACCACCATCCAGAGCACCTCGCCGCTAAATGCGATGAACTGCTCCTGCTGTAATCCTGTACTCTTGATGGTGGCCCCTGAAGCGATATCCTGAGCTAGCTCATAAAGGTGAGCATGGCTAGGCAATTGCTGACGATGAAAAGTTGGATCCATCTGAAACCTATCCGACACCGTCGCTATAACCCTCTGGAATAGCGCATCATCCAAGCTAGAGCCTGTATAAGATGGTCCAACAAGTGCTCTCGAACATTAGCGCTAGCTAAAGCCCGCAAAAGTAAATAGAACATTACGTAATACATATTAATTTATATTATTATTATAAATTAAGATATAATGAGAAATATAAGAAATATATATTATTATCTGCGCAGTGGGGTATATCTGTTGGTATCGTCAAGCCAGGCCCAATCGCGATACTACTGCCGTCTTTGTTAGTAGGGGGGATCACGAGGCGCAAAACCATAGTCTGAACTCCTCATCCTGAGATAACTCAATCTTGGATGGGGGGATGGTAGAATTTAACGGCTCAAAATCCCCCGTAACAGCCCATAACTCAGCTATACGCTGGTCCCGAAGCTTTTGAAATAGGTCTTATAATTAATTTTGGATACGTGAGTTAATTATATCATTTTATTAATGACTGAATATTAATAATTACTTCAAACTAAGATTAGTTTTACCCGTATAGCTACTGCTGTCGGAGATATAGTGTTATCCTTAGGCGTGTGGGCTCTATCCCAGAACTCTACCATGGTCAGAGCTCGGACCAAGGTCCTCTCCATGGCCTAATAAATATATTCATAAAATAATTATTAAGTATTCATGTGAGAATTTGGTAACTAAACAGCTAAACACATGACACTTACCAACTTCACCTCCTCGAAAGACTGTGAACCAGTAGTGTGTACGAGTCAGAGCTGGCCACAGTTCTTCTTTTCTAGCTCAGAATTTTTCTTAAACTCATCCGCAGCCCAGTGCGTACATATAGCCTCCTATGCTGAATCGGAGATTATACGGGGTTGATGATCTCTGATGGTGGTCCCAGACTAGAGCTTAATTGCCCGATCTGCCCTCTATCTCATCTCATAAAGCTAACCGGCGTAGTTCTTACCAACATGTGCAATAATAACATCGTTGCTAGCTCTCTTAGAGACGCCCTCCTCATATCTAAAATAAAGCTATAACAAAAGTTTAAAAGTAAAGAAAATTTACTTTATTAGGCAACGAATATATACGTATAATTGTTAGGATTTAAGGAAATTAACTTACGAGAAACTCACGGAAGACAGTATCCATAAATGAGGCATCGTACTTCTAGTACTGACTGAAGCGCATACACCTAGTCGGGAAGTGCATCAGGCATATAGCGTGTAAGGTCACCTTAGTGACCGAGTCTAGTATACTGCAATAAAAATAAAACATACAAATCATATGTTAATTATGTCATTAAATGTAATTATATAAATTTAATTGTTTGTTTTTTATATTTTACACTTACTAGGTAGACTCGACATCCACTTGGACTGTAAGTGCAATAGTCGGCCGATGGCCGAAGATATCGAGGTTAGGCCCTTGGTGTCGTCGACGAACAACATCTGTATTTATAAAAAAATTAAGTCAAATATAGCTAATTAAGATTAAGATATATTGAAAGGGTATGTTCAAATAACTTACTAGCTCCTGAAGACGAGCCTCTAATTGAGCTACCGTCTCTCGATCCGGATCGATCACCACCGCGGCGACCTCCACCGCTATGTCTAGACATAAATATACTACTAAAATAACAAAAATAATGCATATGAATTTGAAGTTAATTACTTAAATATATTGTATTAATATTGCATTTTTTACTAATTTGAAATAAGTTCAGAGTGTATATGTCATCAAACCCGTCAGATTCAACATCGATATCATTCTCAAATTTTGTCTCTTCCTCATCATCGTCGATATCAGTTTCATCGTCGTTATCATCTTCAACGACTACGAACTCATTAACAACCACATCATCCTCGATTTCCTCATCGGCGGGTGAGTCAACCACATCATTTAGCACTACCTGCCTAGGATTGCTAACATCATCTTGAAATGCCTCATCATTCTCAAACATATTAGCATCATCAAATGCACGTGTTTTCACAGTGATAACTGTATACCAGGGCTTCTACTATTTACGACATTAGGAGTGTAGTACACTTGAGTTGCTTGACTGACCAACACAAATACGTCATCAGATCTTAACTTTGACTTGATATCTACTGTGATGATTCTATTACGATCAACTTTAACACCCTTTTCAGTATCAAACCAATGAAACTTAAATGTAACTACCTTTTTACCCACTAGATAATTAAGCACAACCACCTCCTGTAAACGTTTATAGTAATTGGACTCAGAATCATGGTAATAGCTTCCCAGCACCACAACCCCGAAATTGACTGATGTGAGTTCATTCAAGTCATCAACCTTAAATTTTTAACCATTCACGATGCAGCCGGGAAAAGAGATAACAACTTTGTAAAACCTCGGATGCCATCTCTAAAATGCTTAGAAATGTTCTCTACCTCAACCCTTCTCTAAAACCACTGTTGGAAATTATTAGTAGTGAATGTTTCCAACTATGTTGTAGTTAAAGTCGGATTAGAAGTATAGGCATGCTCTTGGAATGAACCTTAAATTTGAGCTGTTAAGTACCTGCGAAGAAAATCTTAACACAAACTTAGCAACACCTCACAACAAACATCGATCATCAGAGCATCTTAGGGCTAAAAGTGTCTAGTCGTTGTGACTAAATATCTAAGTCTGTTGGGCTTGAAGAGGGCAAAGTGTAATTGTCTATGTGACTAAACTTTTGGTGGATTTCCTACTCGAGGAGTATAAGAGTGGAGTAGGAATTATTCAGTCTCCGAACCACTTAAAATTTCATGTGTCTTTGTTTGCCGATTTTGTTTCTTACCTGCTGATTTATTTATCTTTCAATACTTTCAGAACTGATATTTAATTTTAGATCTTCAAGGGGTTTTCCAAAAGATATATTCCGCTATGCTTAATTAATTAAATTATCAAGTTTTTGGTAATACTCCTTAATCAATAGAAATTTTAAAATATCTATTCTACCCCCTTTTAGATCTATAAGTGCCTTTGGGAAATAACAGATCCCACCAAATCCGAGCTGTTTCTTTTAACTTTGCTTCAACAAAGAAGAGTTTCCTTTCATCGAGATGCCCCATAAACTATGAAGTCAATCGAAGAATGTTTTGGGACCATTATCACCATTAAAATCTCCAACATCTAATTTTGTTCCTTTATCCACTGCATTCATCCTAAGATTAGAGAACATCAATTTGTGGAATAGGGTCATGCTGTTGTAGTCTTAGATGATTAAGATCCGGGATGGGGTCTCTAAAATTCTTAGGAGCATCTTCTTGTCCCTTATTTACGCGTTCCATGAGTACATCAACTTTTACTGTAGGAGTTGTAATAGAGGCCTAAACATTTGCAGTAAGTGTTGTGATTGAGTCTTCAATACTCTTGAGACGTTCATCTTGTTGTAACATATAATTATCAAGCTTGGCGTTGATTTCGCTAGCATTTACCATGGTTCCTATAAATAAAAATATAGACTTTTTTAGCTCTAAGGACTTAAGTGCAGGAAGTATAAAGAAATAGGGGCTGAACTAAAGATGTTGAAACTTCAGGGGCTAAAATGAAAGAAAATAAAACTACAGGGACTGATATGAAAAATTTTAGGGGATATTTTTAAATTTAAGAAAAGTTGGGGGACTAAAATAAAAATCTATAAAAACTTTGGGATATCTAATAATAATTTAACATGAGATTTCAAGAGCAGACGAAGCAGCAGAGAACGAAGACGACAATAGCAGTGCGAAGCAGCGGTAAGGATGGTGAGGTGCAACGACGAATTTTCACTTCTTCTCTTTTAGTTTTTGTTTCCTCTCTCTTATATCTTTCTTTTTGTTGGTCTGTTTGAAACTGTGGGCTACAATCGGTTCCTTGATTTTGATGGAGGTTAAAATTTGGGAATTATAAAGTTAACTATTATATGTTGTAGGCGATGATGATGTTATGTTTTGGGTTTGAGAGATGCTTTAGGGTTTAGATAAAGCTTTGTTTGGCTGATAGTTTTTTTTTTTGGTGTGATAATGATGGGATAATGATTTTTGGACAGAGGTTGGTGCTGCATAAGATGGTTTTGAGATTTGGCTTTGATACCTAAATAATGGGGACAGGGGTTTTGGGACAAAAGGTTAATATCACATAGATAATTATCACGTAAAACTCAATTAATTAATCATTCAATCTCCAAATAATGAAGTACATCACTATTTATAATACTCATAGACAACTTTCTTAATCTATCTTGAACTCTAATAAGATAACTACAAATTAATGAAACTAAACAACTTCTAATTCATGGGCTTCCAAAGTCTCTTATATTGTTCCAACCAACTTTAATGGGCTCGTCCTGCATCACGTATTAACCTTCTACTGTGCTAAAGTACATTAAAAGGAACCAATTGAGAACATAATTCCTATAAATCCAACGTTAATATGTTTTCTGTTCACAATCTGTCTCAAGGATACTGTCAGCATGAAAATGACATGTTGTTAATATACTCGTATATGGAGAATGGAAGCTTAGATTATTGGCTACATGAGAGAGTTGATGGAAGTTCACTTCTTAGGGGACGTTAGGTTTAAGATAGCCCAAGAAGAAGCTTGTGGATTAACAGACTTGCATAAGGAGCCAAAGATAGTTCATCAAGACGTTAAAACTAGCAACATTCTTTTAAATGAGAGATTTTGGGCTCTCAAGGTTGGTTCGTCTGTGTGATACTTGTAACGACCGAGAAATTCGAATCTTTTATAAAATGATTTTATTTAATAAAATAAAGAATAAAATTATATTACTTGTTATTATTACGTGTTAGTAAGATGAATGTCGTTCTATAACCTATAAACGTCGGAACTTAGTAGTGTTTTGACTACGTGAGAGAATTAAAGTGTTTGAATTTCCAAAACGAAAATATAAATTTTTCGAGAAATTTTTTGAAAAACACTATTCATCCATTTTTTGCTCAGGAATTATTTTTGAACTTCCAAGAAATACGTAACGATAGAATATCGAAGTGAATTGGATTATGTAATAATAATTCAAGTATGGAAAATGTAATTTTTCGCATGCGGACTTAATTCGAGAATGTTAAGAAAAATAAAGCGTTAAGGAAGTGAATGTAATGATCGTATGATACGTATGTATTGTACGGTAACGAATACGAGTATGACACGATGTATGATACGAATATGTATGAAGAATGGGATATCGTATATTATGAATGAGTATACGAGTTAGAATACGAGAATAATACGTAAACAATATGAATTAAGGCTTTTAGCCAAATGAAATGAAATTATGGGATTGTTTAAGCAATTTGTAAAGTCCAATGGAATATAATGTGCAAGCCCAAGTGGGAGAAATGTTAAAGCCCAAAAGCTTAAGTTAAGTTAATAAATCTAAGCTCAAGCTATGATCCAATGGGTTAGGGTGGTTCATGGGGCAACCTATGAACATGTGGTTATTCTTGGTGACTAAGACAATTATGTGATGACCAAGATATTAGTGTGATGGCCAAGTATTTAATTTGGTGGGCAAGTTAACTTAGTACATAAGTAATGAATAGTAAAGAGGTGGGATTGGAGTATTATCTAAAATACCCTAACTTAGCAAATCCTATAAATACTAAGCTTTGGATTTCATTTGTTACTTGTTCTTTTTCATCTAACACTTTTCTACTTATTGGTTAGAGAGATTAAGCAAGAATAAGTTAAACCTCCATTATTAGAAAAGAAGAAGAAAAGCTAGTTCAACAAAGGTAATGATCTTATGTCATTAGTCTTCCATCTCTACCACTATAGGTTGATAAGAGAAGTGTGGATTAATGATCATGTATGCTAAGAATGATAGGAATGAATAAAATAAGGACTTAAGTCCTAATAAGCCGAGAATAAGCACTTTGTTCATAGATAAGCTATGAATTAAGTAAGAACTTTTTAGACTTGTGTCATGTTTGCATGAATGATGTTAGCATGATGAAAGTATGTAAGAATGATGGATAAAGGACTTAAACTATCATAAGTCATAAGTAGTTCATACTTTGATAAGTTATAAGTTCATGAAGAATAAGTCATAACTTATCATGAAAATAAGTTGATATAATATGTAGGTTGAGATGTCAATATGATGGATAGAATCCATTTGAAATGATAATCAAATCATAAGTAACGAAGTTATGTCGGAATTCTCAAGATTGGACGATAATCGTCGAATTCGTGAATTCTCGGATTAGAGGTCGAATTTTGATTTTGAGCTCGGAAACGTTGGTTTTCGATGGGAGCAAGTCTTATTTGGCATTATAGAGTTGCAGACTCAAAAATTTCCGAATTCTGACTTAGAATGAAGAAACGAGCGTTAAACGTTCACGGACGTATATCATTTTTGTTAAAAATGAACCAATAGGTAAATTTTGAGTTGACGAAGTCGAAAATATAAAATTCTTGCATGGACACGTAGAGTATGTGAGTTGTAAGCTAATGGCTTTTGAACAAGTCAATTCAGACTTAAAATGATCAAATTTAGAGTCCGAGAAGTTTGCAAAGTTTAAAAATTGTCCAAGTTATCTGGTGCCGCGAGTGGCGGTATGATGGCACCAAAAAATAATAATGGCGGCTGCGTACCACGATGCCATGCCTAGACCTCTCTATGAGAAGTCACTGTGCCATGTGCGACCAAATGAGCTATGTGTGGCGCATGCGACTCAAAGGCCGACTCGCCATCAAGAACCTGTTAACTTGCATGAAGTTGAGTTGTATATAGATATTGGCGTATAATTCTTTATAGGAAAGAATGCTACAGAAAGAATAATTGCAAGTATAGAATGAATGGTAACTAATTAACAAAGAAGTAAAGCTTAATTATAACATTGTTAAAGCTTTGTTAAACCTTAATTATGATACATAAAGGTCGAAGATAAGTAATTAAACATAAACATAATGAAGATATAAACTAAAATGGAAAGCTGGAATCAATAGTAACAAGTTTAATATCTTATTAGATTGAGAAGAAGGGTAAGATTCATTAGGAACCATGCATGTTTATTCATGACCTAATGTGTTATGTAATGTGATCATCTACTGTAGAGACCTTAAATACTTAATGTGAACGTGTAATAACTGTAACAGATGCTGAAGGCAATTATTCTAACCTTTGTCTATGTTCAATCTAGACAAGTTTTGTGGTTCAAGTATTCTTACGCATGAATTGTTGTATGATGAAGTCAAAGCCAATTCTTTCGGCTAGACTTATGATATGTTGGATTTCTTACAATCTATCAATGTATGGTCAATGTTGTACCAACTTATAGTGGTGTGGTTTTCAAATGAAGACTGAGTATGCTAAAAATGTTTTGTCGTCAAAACGACAGGC
Source organism: Panax quinquefolius (assembly GCA_020205615.1). Classification (NCBI taxonomy): domain Eukaryota; kingdom Viridiplantae; phylum Streptophyta; class Magnoliopsida; order Apiales; family Araliaceae; genus Panax; species Panax quinquefolius. The sequence goes on along the minus strand of JAINUW010000325.1, from coordinate 116,422 downwards.
ACGTGAGGTTGCCATAACTTAAACGTATATACATTTAATGAATGTAGTGTTGATCAACATAGAGTACTATAGGCTGATGACCTAGACGTGCTCGTAAGAAATGTCGGACTTATGGACTTAGTGTCGGGATGTCCTTTTCAAAGAAAGTATGAAATGCTCAAGGTCTTGGTCCGGAATTGATGTTTTACTGAATATTGTCATTGTAAAACATTTTAAAGAAAAGAGAAGTGCTATTTTGAATTATCAATAGTACTTCATAACTATTGTTCAGTTATTGAAGATATATGATTTGTATGATTCAAGCATATTGTTAAATAGAATTGTTGTACTTGTTGTGCTAGTCATGCTCACTCTTGCTTGAACCATATGAATTCAGATAAGACCGAACGGACTGAAGGATCTGGCAAGGATAAAGGAAAGGCGATGACGAACCTATAGATTTACCTATGTAATAGTATATGTTTGTAATGATAATATTTGATATTATGACAAGAACAATTGTAATGGTTATAAAGAACCCGGGGAATGGTAATATTGATTTGCAATATATATAAGACATTCATTCTTTTGAGGCTTTTAGATTGAATGTTTGTGTAAACTGTAGCACCGTGGAGCACCAAATGTCGGGTTGGAAGATACCCGAATTTGGGGACGTCACAGGTTGGTATCAAAGCATTAGGTTATAAAACTTAAGGGGAGAAAGTCAAACCTTAAGTCATAACCTTAGGAGAAGTCAAAGAAGTAAAGGAAGAAATTAACCCTATAAAAATGCATTATATATATATATGTTATGTGTTTTTATTATTATACTGACATGTACTAATCAACTTAATTGTTTTGTGTAGATTTCAGGTGTAAATGGAATACATAGAGATGTACAGGCAATTAGTGAAGAATCGGTTAACCAGATAGAGGTTATACTGAACCCTATAGTAGAGGAGCTAGAGATAGTAGTGATCGAGTCTGGAGACTCAGAGGACCCCGATCTCATGTCGGTATTTGACGTCATGTTAGAAGAGGAGGTGGAGGTGGTGTCTTTCAACCCTATGACACTTGCAGAAGAGACACCCCAAGGGGAGTCTATGATGTCACTGTTCATGGCAGTGTTAAAAAGGAACCTCCACTATTATCAGAAGGTGAAGGAGTTGCGAGCGGAGCTCCAGGCTGTCTTACAGGATAAGACAGATGTGGAGTCGATGTGGGAACAGGAACACGATGAGCGGGTTTTAGCCAAGGACAAGGTCAATGAGCTAAAGCATGAGGTTTTTGAGCTCAAGGGGGAGCTAAAGACCAAGAGGCAAAAGATAGGGAGAATGTCCTATATCCATAGGAGTTCTCATCAGGATTTCTAGCAAAGAGTAGTTGGGGTATCCAATGAGAGGTGAAGCGGACTCGACACACTATCAGCCGGGATGTTATCGTTGGTCTGGCCACAACATATTTTAATAATTCTTTAAGGCAGATATAATCTAGTAGTAGCTAGAGTAGTTTTAGATATGTAAATATCGTGTATCTAGTAGTGACGTAAAACCCTCTTTTGTATATCAAAGGGTAGTCTTTTTTAAATCCCAATTTTCAGAAAGCAATTACAGGATGATAATGTAATCAGCTTAGGCTGTGTAATGAAACAATGTAGTATTATACTACAATGAATGAATCAATATAAGTCTTTTTTAGAACATATTGAGTAATGGATGTTGAAGTTATTGTTTAATCTTGAATAATAACTAACTAATAAGAAAAGAATAATAACGAAATGTGTTGTTTATTGTAACAGCAAAATGCCGCCAAGAAGAGGGCAACAAAACCAAGGCGCTAACGTAAATCAACTGGAAGGAGGTACGATTAACCCAATGCAGGAATTTGTTAACTTATTTACAGTCGCATTTAATAGAATTGGAGCTAATATCCCCGTAAATCTAGGAGTAGCACGAGCTACTACCTTCAATGATTTTAAAAGTGTCGGTCCGCCGGAGTTCAAAAGAACTACGGACCCCATAGAAGCCCAGACATGGGTAAAGGAAATTGAGAAGGCATTTGTCATAGCAAGTGTCAAAGAGGGTCAGAAGGTTGCCTTTGCAACCTATATGATGAAAGGTGAAGCCAATTTTTGGTGGAAGGCTAACCAGGCTAGGGCGGGTATAGAGAACCTAACGTGGGTGAGGTTCAAGGAGATATTCTTCGAGAACTACTTTCCCACGAGTATGCAGGGAAGGATGGAGATGCGGTTTCTGGACTTAAAACAAGGGGACGTGACTATTCCCCAATATGCTGCCAAGTTTAATGAACTGGCGAGGTTTTCTCCACACTAAGTGGACACTGAGGTTAGGAAATCTCGATGGTTCGAGCAGGGCTTGAAACCCTGGCTCTATAACCGTATATCTGTGTGTCAAAGTACTACATTTGGGACTATTTTATAGAAGGCAATAATCACCGAAGGTGGTAGCGAGGCTCTAAGCTAGTACCACAAAGACAAGAAGAATAAAGGGAAGGTTGATGGGGGAGTGAAAATAGAAAGAGCCAGCGGAAGCAGCGAGGGACAAAAGCGGAAAGTGTTCAACTCTAGGAATATCGGAGTGAAGCAAAGAGATCCAAAAAGGAGAATGGAGGCCTGTAAAACCTGTGGGAAGACTCATCTGGGAGTCTGTCTCAAAGGGAAGGCTGTATGCTACAATTGTGGACATGAGGGGAATATTTCGCCTAACTGTCCAAGTCCGAAGAAGAATCACAGATGCTTTGTGTGTGGGTCAACTGACCACATGCAAAAAACTGCCCGAAGAAGGGGACGGATGGGAATCGGGGCACTAATAGCGGTAAGTTAGCTATTAGTGGTCCAGCACAGCCAGGTAGGCCAATGGGCCATACCTTTAACATGACAGTCCAAGATGCAGTTGCATCAGGGGACGTAGTCGCAGGTATTGTTCCGATCAACAACATAAATGCTTATGTGCTGTTTGATTCGGGTGCTACTTGTTCGTTTATAGCATGTGATTTTGCTAGACGATTAGGATTACTTCCCGAAAAGTTTCCTATACCTTTAAATATTAAGGTAGCAAACGAAGAGGTAATTCCTGTTGAAAATATTCATAGGAGTTGTTGCGTAGACATATGGGGTTATAAATTATCGATAGATTTAATACTGATAAAGTTAGGAGAATTCGATGTAATTCTCGGAATGGATTGGTTGGTTAACCACGAGGCAATTATAGATTTTCAAAAGAAATGTGTGAATATTAGAACGTTAAAACAACCTCAGGTAGTATTTTACGGAAATAGATCGTCGGGACATTCGTGTTGTCTTACCATGACACAAACTAGAAAATTATTGAGGAAGGGATGTGTAGGTTATCTGTGCCATGTTGTTGATACCCAGAGAGTGGTAGCAACCATAGAATAAATAATTATAGTTAAAGAATTAGCGGAGGTATTTTTGAGTGAATTGTCGGGTCTTCCACCCGATAAGGAGACCGAGTTTGTAATAGACATTGTGCCAGGAGCGGCACCAGTTTCCAGGGCACCATATGGCGCCAGTGGAGATGAAGGAATTATAGGTACAGTTACAAGAACTGTTGGACAAGAAGTACATACAACCGAGTGTTTCGCCGTGGGGAGCACCGGTATTGTTTGTAAAGAAGAAGGACGGATCGTTAAGACTTTGTATCGACTACAGAGAGTTGAACAAGTTAACGATAAAGAATAAATACCCATTACGCAGGATCGATGATCTCTTTAATCAGTTAAAAGGGGCTAAATATTTTTCTAAAATAGATTTAAGGACAGGGTATCACAAGTTGAAGGTTAGAAAGGAGGATGTACCAAAGATAGCATTCAGGACTCGTTATGATCATTACGAGTTTTTGGTAATGTCATTTGGGTTGACTAATGCACCAGCTGCATTTATGGATATGATGAACAAAGTGTTCAAATAATATTTGGACAAGTTTGTCGTGGTGTTTATCGATGATATTCTAGTCTATTCTAAGATGCCAGAAGATCATCCTGAACACCTAAGAATAGTGTTGGAGACACTGAGGAAGGAGAAGTTGTATGCGAAGTTCACTAAGTGTGAATTTTGGTTGGAAAAGGTACAATTTTTAGGTCATGTCATTGACCATGAGGGGATTTCGGTAGATCCAGCGAAGGTGGAAGCCGTGATAAATTTGGAACAACCTAAAACGCCGACTGAGGTGTGGAGTTTCCTAGGTTTAGCGCGATACTATCGGAGATTCATCCAGGATTTTTCGAAGATAGCTACTCCATTGACTAACTTGACAAGGAAGACGGTGAAATACGTATGGACTGATAAATGCGAAGATAGTTTTCAAGAACTGAAGAAGAGGTTGAGTGAAGCACCTGTTTTGTCATTACCAGATGACACAAGAAATTTCGTAGTTTATAGCGATGTTTCGCATAGAGGACTTGGTTGCGTGCTCATGCAGCATGGCAAGGTCATTGCGTATGCATCAAGATAGTTGAAGGATTATGAGAAAGTTTACCCTACTCATGATCTGGAACTGGCTGCAGTAGTTTTTGCTTTAAAGATATGGAGACATTATCTTTACGGAGAAAAATGTGAGATATACACGGACCATAAGAGTCTAAAATATATCTTCACACAGAAGGAGTTGAATATGAGATAGAGGAGATGGCTGGAGTTGATAAAGGATTACGACTGTGAAATCATGTATCACCCTGGAAAAGCCAATATAGTTGCCGATGCCTTAAGTAGAAAGGGTCGGGAAAAGTTATCTATGTTAACAGCTCAAATTGAGTTAATAACAGAGATGGCTAGGATGGAAATAGAAGTGAATTTACGAAGTGAATCAGGGCAGATACTGTTTACGACAGAGATTCAATCTACCATTGTAGAGAGAGTCAAGGAGGTGCAACTCAAAATTGATGAGTGTGACCGGGTAAAGGAGCGGCTAACCAATGAAAAAGATATTAAGTACAGTCTTGATAACGAGGGTTTATTGAGATTTGAAGGAAGAATTTGGGTTCCAAATGAGATGGAATTAAAGGAGCAGGTATTATAAGAGGCTCATAATTCGAGGTTCTCGATTCATCCTGGTAGTACTAAGATGTATCAAGATCTTCGACAGAGTTTTTGGTGGCCGAACATGAAGAGAGAGATATCAGAGTATGTGAGCAAGTGCTTAACTTGTCAGAAAGTTAAGTCCGAACATCAACAACCAAGTGGTTTGTTACAGTCATTGGAGATTCCGGAGTGGAAGTGGGAGCATATCATGATGGACTTTGTGGTGGGACTTCCGATTACAACGAAAGGGTATGACGCGATTTGGGTAATAGTGGACCAGTTGACGAAGTCGGCTCACTTTTTGCTAATTAGGGTCAAGTATAACTTGGACCAGTTAGCTAAACTTTACGTTAAGGAAATAATTTCCAGACATGGAGTACCAGTATCGATTGTGTCAGATCGTGATCCACGATTCACATCGAACTTTTGGGAAGAGTTGGGAACGTAATTGAAGTTGAGTACGACGTATCATCCGCAAACTGATGGACAGAGCGAAAGAACAATTCAGACGTTAGAAGATATGTTAAGATCTTGTGTCATAGATTTCAAAGGTAGTTGGGATAATCATTTACCCTTAGTAGATTTTGCGTATAACAATAGTTATCATGCAAGCATAGGTATGCCGCCTTTATGAAGCTTTGTATGGAAGGAAGTGCAAAACGCCATTGTGTTGGGACGAAGTGGGAGAATGCCAAATGCTAGGGCCAGAATTGGTGCAGCAAATAGCGGATGTGGTGAAGTTGATACGAATGTGTCTCATAGCAGCTCAGGATAAACAGAAGAAGTATGCGGACTCACATCGAGAAAATAGGGAGTTTGAAGCAGGCTCTTATGTGTTTCTAAAGGTATCTCCCTGGAAAGGAAAGATACGCTTTGGAAAGAAAGGAAAGTTAAGTCCAAGGTTTATAGGACCTTTTGAAGTATTAAAACGGGTAGGTGAGGTAGCTTATATGATAGCATTACCTCCAGAATTAGAACGAATACATAATGTGTTTCACGTATCTGTGTTACGTCCTTATAAGCCGGATTATAAGCACGTAATAGAGTATGAACCTATTCTTATCGAGAAGGACTTAACATACGAGGAGATGCCGATTCAAATTATAGATAGAAAAGAGAAAGTTCTGCAGAACAAAGTCATACATTCCGTGAAGGTGTTATGGAAGAACCACGATACAGAAGAGACAATATGGGAATTAGAAGAAAAGATAAGGAAGGATTACCCTCAATTGTTTGCGTAATGTGAGATGAGATTCTGGGGACAAAATCTTTATAAGGGGGAAGACTGTAACGACCGAGAAATTCGGATCTTTTGGTAAAATAATTTTATTTAATAAAATAAAGAATAAAATTATATTACTTGTTAGTATTACGTGTTAGTAACATGAATGTCATTCTATAACCTATAAGCGTCGGAACTTAGTAGTATTTTGACTACGTGAGAGAATTAAAGTGTTTGAATTTTCAAAACGAAAATAAAAGTTTTCCAAGAAATTTTCCTAAAAACACTATTCATCCATTTTTTGCTCGGGAATTATTTTTGAACTTCCGAGAATATCGAAGTGAATTGGATTATGTAATAATAATTCAAGTATGAAAAACATAATTTTTCGCATGCGGCCTTAATTCGAGAATGTAAAGGAAAATAAAGCGTTAAGGAAGTGAATGTAATGATCGTATGATACGTATGTATTATATAAGGTAACGAATACGAGTATGACACGATGTATGATACGAGTATGTATGAAGAATGGGATATCGTATATTATGAATGAGTATACGAGTTAGAGTATGAGAATAATACGTAAACAATATGTATTAAGGGTTTTAGCCAATTGAAATGGAATTATGGGATTGTTTAAGCAATTTGTAGAGTCCAATGGAATATAATTTGCAAGCCCAAGTGGGAGAAATGTTAAAGCCAAAAAGCTTAAGTTAAGTTAATTAATCTAAGCTCAAGCTATGATCCAATTGGTTAGGGTGGTTCATGGGGCAACCCATGAACATGTGGTTATTCTTGGTGACCAAGACAATTATGTGATGACCAAGATATTAGTGTGATGGCCAAGTATTTAATTTGGTGGGAAAGTTAACTTAGTACATAAGTAATGAATAGTAAGGAGGTGGAATTGGAGTATTGTCTAAAATACCCTAACTTAGCAAATCCTATAAATATTAAGCTTTGGATTTCATTTGTTGCTTGTTCTTTTTCATCCAACATTTTTCTACTTATTGGTTAGAGAGATTAAGCAAGAATAAGTTAAACCTCTATTGTTAAAAAAGAAGAAGAAAAGCTAGTTCAACAAAGGTAATGATCTTATGTTATTAGTCTTCCATCTCTACCACTATAGGTTGATAAGAGAAGTGTGGATTAATGATCATGTATGCTAAGAATGTTAGGAATGAATAAAATAAGGACTTAAGCCCTAATAAGCCGAGAATAAACACTTTATTCATAGATAAGTATGAATTAAGTAAGAACTTGTAAGACTTGTGTCATGTTTGCATGAATGATGTTAGCATGATGAAAGTATGTAAGAATGATGGATAAAGGACTTAAACTATCATAAGTTATAAGTAGTTTATACTTTGATAAGTTATAAGTTCATGAAGAATAAGTCATAACTTATCATGAAAATAAGTTGATATAATATGTAGGTTGAGATGTCAATATAATGGATAGAATCGATTTGAAATGATAATCAAATCATAAGTAACGAAGTTATGCCGAAGTTCTCACGATTGGACGATAATCGTCGAATTCGTGAAATTCTCGGATTAGAGGTCGAATTTTGATTTTGAGCTCGAAAACGTTGGTTTTCGATGAGAGCAAGTCATATTTGGCATTATAGATTTGTAGACTCGAAAATGGCCGAATTCCGACTTAGAACGAAGAAATGAGCGTTGAAAGCTCACGGACGTTTATCGTTTTCGTTAAAAATGAACCAATAGGTAAATTTTGAGTTGACGAAGTCAAAAATATAAAATTCATGCATGGACATGTAGAGTATGTGAGTTGTGAGCTAATAGCTTTTGAACGAGCCAATTCGGACTTAAAATGATCAAATTTGGAGTCCGAGAAGTTCGCAAAGTTCAAAAACTATCCAAGTTATCTGCACGGTGCGGTGCCGTGCCAAGGCTTAAAAAGTAACAGAAGACCGATGCCATGCCTGCACCTATTGCAGAGTCATAACATGCGTACAAACCAAATGAGCTATGTGTTACAGCAGAGCCAAAAGGCCGAAGCTCGCTACATCGCTAACCTGCATCAGTAAGCGCCGAGTTGTATATAGATGATCGAAATATAGCCGCCAACCTTAAGGAATGCATAGTAAAGAATAATTGCAAGTATAGAATGAATGGTAACTGATTAACAAAGAAGTAAAGCTTAATTATAACATTGTTAAACCTTAATTATGATACATAAAGGTTGAAGATAAGTAATTAAACATAAACGTAATGACGATGTAAACTAAAACAGAAGCAGAAATCAATAGTAACAAGTTTAATATCTTATTAGATTGAGAAGAAGGGTAAGATTCATTAGGAACCATGCATGTTTATTCATGACCTAATGTGTTATGTGTTGTGATCATCTACTGTAGAGACCTTAAAGACTTAACGTGAACGTGTAATAACTGTAACAGACGCTGAAGACAAGTATTCTAACCCTTGTCTATGTTCAATCTAGACAAGCTTTGTGGTTCATGTATTCTTACGCATGAATTGTTGTATGATAAAGTCAAAGCTAATTCTTTCGGCTAGACTTATGATATGTTGGATTTCTTACAATCTATCAATGTATGGTCAATGTTGTACCAAGTTATATTGGTGTGGTTTTCAAATGAAGACTGAGTATGCTAAAAATGTTTTGTCGTCAAAATGACAGGCACGTGAGGTTGCCACAACTTAAACGTACATATGTTTAATGAATGTAGTGTTGATCAACATAGAGTACTATAGGCTGATCACCTAGACGTGCTCGTAAGAAATGTCGGACTTACGGACTTAGTGTCGGGATGTCCTTTTCAAAGAAAGTATGAAATGCTCAAGGTCTTGGACTGAAATTGATGTTTTACTGAATATTGTCATTGTAAAATGTTTTAAAGAAAAGAGAAGTGCTATTTTGAATTATCAATAATACTTTATAACTATTGTTCAGTTATTGAAGATATATGATTTGTATGATTCAAGAATATTGTTAAATAGAATTGTTGTACTTGCTGAGCTAGTAATGCTCACTCTTGCTTGAACCATATGAATGCAGCTAAGACCGAAAGGATCAAAGGATCCGGCAAGGATAAAGGAAAGGCAAAGACGAACCTATAGATTTGCCTATGTAATAGTATAGTTTTGTAATGATAATATTTGATATTATGACAAGAACAATTGTAACGGTTATAAAGAACATGGGGAATGGTAATATTGATTTGCAATATATATAAGACATATTCATTCTTTTGAGGCTTTGCGATTAAATGTTTGTGTAAACTGTAGCACCGTGGAGCACCATATGTCGGGTTGGAAGATACCCGGATTTGGTGGCGTCACAATACTCATGTAACTACAGATTTGGTTGGAACCTTGGGGTACATTCCGACATTGACAACAACATTCAAGGTGATGCATACAGATCGGGATCCGAGGCAGAGACCCTCTATATATCAAGGTGTTTCATGGTTTGATGGGAAGGGAGTTGAAGGTAGTAGACAATAAAATTCATTAACATGTTTTCTGATACGGAGTCTGCAAAAAGTGATGAGGCTAAGGTGTTTGAAGAAATTCATGAAAGGAATGCTATAACTTCATCTCAGTTGTCTAAATTTAATTTAGCAAACAATACTTCGAGAACTTGAGTTTCTGAAAAAGAGAAGGCTAGTAATTGGAAATTCGTGATAGGCGATAATGAGGGTAGAATCGGGGATTCTACAGCAAAGTACGGGTACACACTTCAGCCTCATAATACCTCGAGCGAGGTTACGGACCATTCCTATACGTGGCTGCATAAAGTGAAGGATAACGAGGAATACTCTAAAACAAATGGAGTACTTTTTGTCCTAGCTAGTGCATTCCTTTATGATCTTGACTACAATGTACATGTGGGAAGTGGTTGTATTATTAAAGAGTTGGAGTATCATGTAGTTTTTCATTTGGAGCGGCATTATCTAAATCTTCAGGATTTAGTTTTGATCTTGGAGGAATATTTTATTTAACTGGTGCTACAGAATACAAAAATGCTCCAAAATTCCTCATTGTGGATAAATTGGTTTTTAAAGAGCAAGAAAATGATGCAGAAAATATAATTAAAGATTAGGTAAACTTTGATGCTAATATGGAAATTAGAGCAGTTGGGTGTGAGGGTCTAAAGGTATTATTATCAAGTTGGAATTTGAATAATTTTCCCCGTCTCCTAGTTTTCATTATTTGTTTCAATGATTACACATCTTGTGAAGTTGCATTTTACATGTCAAATGGAGAGGACAAATTATTTGAGAAAAAAGGTTAATTCTCATTTTTGCGACAAGGATAAAGTATTGGAAAGGGCTTGAACTTTTGGTAAACTTGGTGCAAAAAGAGTTGGTATCTCCCACTTTAGTGGAGCTTTTTAAAATTGCATTTGTGGCTGGAATGTTTCTGAGCATGTTTCTATCAGTGCTTAAGAAGTTTACATCAACGAATGGTGAACTCACCAAGGAATTGATGCTTGGAAGTGTAAATTCCCATGTACGTGCATTTAAATCAGTTGGTGGACAACCTATTGTAATTGATTCTGTCATGGCTCTCATATGTGGGACATCGATGGGAATAAGTACATTGACTATGTTGGTTCATAGGGACCAACAATCATTGGTCATGCAGATGATGAGGTACTCAAAGCCTTGACTGATACAATGAAAAAGGTAACTAGATTTGGTGTTTCATGTCTTCTAGAGAATGTACTGGTTAAGATTGTCATCTTAGCTGTACCTATTATAGAAATGGCTAAGTTTGTCAGCTTAGACACAAAAACATGCATTGGAGTACTTTGTTTGGCTCGTACATTCACTTGCCAACAAAAAATCATCAAGTTTGAAGAATGTTACAATGACCATACATATGCTTTTCTGGTTAAGGCTGGCAGTGGGGTTGCTACTCTTGGACTCCCCTACTCCCCTGGTGTTCTTAAGGCAGCTACCACCGAAACACTAACATCTCCATATAATGACATTACAACGGTGGTGAATCTGTTCGAGGCGAACAACGGAAAAATTAATGCAGTTATCCTTAAGCATGTTGTAGGAAATTCTTGTTTCATTACATCCACACCTGATTTTCTGAATGTTCTCCATAAGATCACCAAAGAATATGATGTTCTGCTTATCTTTGATGAAGTTATGCCTGGGTTTCGGTTGTCTTATGGTGGAGCTCAAGAACATTTTGGCATAATTTCTGACTTAAAAACCCTCGGGAAGATTATGAGAGGTGGGGCCTGCCGGTTGGTGCTAAGGTAACAACTTTTAAATTAAGCTTTGATCCAGGGGGAAACCTTTTGTTAGATGAGGTTGAAATCAAGGATAATTTTGTTGATTACGTTGGAGAATAACAACGCAACCAAAACAATAACAAATAAAAATTGAAAGAAAAATAGTCACACAAAATATAAGATTTATGTGATTCACCCAAAACGTTTGGGCTAGTCTACGGTTGGCGGCTGACAATTTCACTATCTTTTAGAAAATTAATACATAATACAATTGTAGGATCCCCTTCTTAAATAACGAATATAAATAACCCTAATTCACCCAAAAGTATAAAATTACCCCTCCAGATTTGGGCTAGTAGCACTGCTCCCAGACCCCGTTAAATTATTTTCAACGGCAATAAAACAATGATTGCAGACCCAATTATCTTTTGGATAAATTTATAATCTACTCTAAATAAAAAGTTTGGATTAGATTCACCAATAATAGACTCCATTAGTTGTTTAAGTATAACTAGTGCTTCATGTGCTGCCCCAAAATTGAAAATTCTATATTTTGAGATGGGCAAGTTTTATAAGTTTATTAAATTGGAAAAGAATGTGGGTATAAAAACTTTTTGTTGATGCTGGAATACTTGCAATAGAGCATGTTGATTTTGATGGCATTGAGAATTTGGTACCAATTGGAAGGTTAATAGCCCATTAATGTATTATAGAATTGAAAGGTGGAATTTTTATGTGCTTTATATGCAGAACGTTGTGTGTGGAGAGTAACAATGTGACACACTCAAATTTGGGTCTACACCATCTAATTTGAGTCGTGAAAATGCAAACAACATACATAAATTCTCTTATTTAAAATTATTACAATACCGTAAAAAATACAACAACACTGTAAGACCCCAAATTATTAATAAATAAAATTTATTTTCCTCTATTTATTATTTTGAAATAGTAAGGGTTGATTTGATTAATGTGGATAGTTATGGGTAAAATACGCAAATATTTCGAATAAGCAAGTGGTTATAAAATATTCATTATTATTTTGAGAATATTCGTTTGGTCGTGGAATATTCAGATCTTGTCGTGAATATTCGTATGATGTGCTAGCATCTTTTGTGGGCCCCATAACTGAAAAGCGATTGGATGAAGAAAGCGACAAATATAAGTTGTTTATAAATAACAACAGAATAGTTACTGCTTATTATCTTGTTGGAATCTATGGGTTAAAACACACTAATACGCTGTTGTTGTTGAAGAAGCACACGATATTGCACCAATTATTGATTCTTACGTAAAGCAAGAAAGCACTACTTCCAATAATTGTTACAAAGAATTACTATTCAAGATTTTATTTTATTGATTCAATAATTCACGCGTTGATATTTTATATTATTTGTTGTTTCAATAAATTGTCATTACATAGTATTTTCCATTATCTGAGCAATAATTCATATTATCTTAATAATATTATTGGATAACATTATTGACAATGTCTGTAAAGTTACATCTATGAGAGGTTTGGTCATTACCTAATCGCGCCAAGAAGTGAGAGATCCTTATTGGAAAGCCCTCTTTCCTTTAACTACCGGTTACAAGATCTTGTGATCCTATAATATTATTTGTGAATAATTAATTATTGATTTATATGATGAGGAAAATATTGATTTTATGTGGATATAGATGGAGAAAATTTTTAAAATGACAATTGTTGAAAATTAATATTTTATCTTTTTCGATAAAATAATTCATTTAAATATATTATTTTAATAATATATTAATCTTGATATTTTTATAATGAATGTGGGATATATGAGTATATGAGGAGGAAGAGTATTTTTGTGGCATTAAATGTTTAACACATATTTTGTGTGTTGTGGACACAATTATCGAATCAAATTTGATTATAAACAGAAAATCGCTTTGCTTTATGGATTTCATCAATTTACATTTGGAATTTGGAAAAACATTCTTCTGCAAAGTTGTAGAGAATTGAATTTCCTATAAAAATCGCGAGATTCAATTTTCCGATAAAAGGGCTATTTATTATGAATTATTGAAATTCGAGCTTCAAATAATTGATTTTGGAAGTTTAAAATAATTTAAATAAGAAAAACGTTTTTTGTGTTTGGTGGGGCATCTTTAACACATGCTAAGTTGCTGAATTCAGATGATTCTAAGTGGGCGTAGACAAATTAATATATATATATTATTATTATATTAAATTTTTTTTTTTTTTGGTTTCTAAAGATTTTCCTATAAATAGGGTGCTTGGGTTAGAATTGAAAATCACACCGAAACTCAAGTTTTCTCTCTATATTATCGAGCGTATTCTTGTGAGTATTTTGAGTATACTTTGAGTGTTGCTATATACGGTGCAAGTTCAAGTCATAGCTTATATCCTGTGTTCAACTAGAAGTCTTGTCTTTCGAGGTAAAGAGATGTTATTTTATTCGAAAATGATATTATTTCTTCAATATCATTATCTTAAAATATTGGTTAGAAATTTTATCAAATTTGGAACTTTTTCATGTCTCGGGGTTACTTATTCATGAGTTACTATTCACGAGTTACTATTCATGAGTTACTATTCACAAGTTACTATTCATGAGTACTATTCACGAAGCGTGAAGATGTTTTTTGTGAAATTTCTAACTTTTGGTGTCTGAGTTACTATTCACGTGATACAAAGACTATTCACGATACTGACTATTCACGAATACTGAGACTATTCAATGAAAAATGAAATCTCTTCTTTTTGTCCAAAATATCTACTATGGATACTAGCTTTGATTGTATCCATATTTTGATCATTCTTGAATTTTACTCCACTTCGATTACTTATGAAGTATTTTGAACTTGGATTGTTTAAAATACGAATCCTTAATATTTGTTCTTTTATTTCACCGGGATTCGTTTCCTTTAAAATATTTTTCATCATCCTCGGTCCTAAATGATGATATTATCTTGAATATCTTTGGCACTCAGTAGTGCAAAGATGAATGATTTCTTGATGAATATCTTTGGCCCAGTAGTGCAAAGATGAACAGTGTTGAGATGAACACGATGACCGATCGATTAATATCTTTGGCCCGTGAAAAAAAGATGAACAGTGTTTAGATGAACATGACTAATCGATGAATATCTTTGACTTATAGTGCAAAGATGAATATTTGATTCCAGATATATATTGATTGATGTTACAAGGATAAAATATCGACGATGAACTTTTAAATTCATATATAGAAGATAGTAGTTTGCATTCTCTACTTAACTCTTCTAATGAATTATTATTTCCGCAGCGAAGATTGATTTAAAACTGGTTGTCTATTGTATTCTATTAGATTTTTCCCTGTTGAAGACTAACGATAATTTGTTGTATATTATCTTAGTCATAATATTCTTTACTGGGCTAGTTGAGCTCACCCTTTTCCTTTTTGTTCCATTTTTCTTCTCAAGAGGCGAGAATGTAGCGATTACTAGTCGGGGTATGGAATGAAAGTTCTAGAGAGAGTTGTTTAGTAGTCCTCATCATTTTTGTAAAATAATGTATCAATAATTGTGATGGGAATTTATTTGCGTGTGGATATTGTCTAGAAGACAATAATTGTATTTAAACTCACAGTATATATGTTGTCGTATTTTGCACGACAAATGTATTAATAAAGTTGTAGTTATTTCTGTACCATGTATTTGGCGACTCAGAATGGGTTGGATGGAATGGACCTATTTTGGGGGCGTCACAAACACACACACACACACACTAAGTCCTCAGTACAATTATTGTCACACTATTTTACAACTTGGTGATAACTACTACAGCTACTAACTCGGATCATCACTCCATTCCCTTGTTCTCTTCGCTAGCCCCAACTACACTCTCATGTCTTAAAATGAATTATGAAATAAAAGGGTGAGATCAAATAGCCTATTAAAAAAATATCATGACTAAGATAAAAAAAATAAGTTATCATTAACCTTCAAAATCAAAGATTTAGAAAATGATAGACAACATAAGTTTTCAACAAACAACTGCAGCGGAATGAATAATTCATTAGAAAAGTCAAGTAGATCATAATGTCTACTATTTTCTCCAATAAAAAATTTGCACCATCAAGATTTCATCAATTGTAACACCAATGGTCATGATCATGTCAATCAACAGTTCTTTGCACCCAAGCCAAATAGAACTTTCGCCACGTGCTCTTGCCACATAGGCTAAAGACACTCAACAATGCACGGGCAAGTTTAAATAATGAATTTAATAATTTATCCGACATTCATGTTAAAAAAGAACTCGAATAACACAATTCATGTAAATCAGTTGAATTATCGTAGCATAAAATTAAGAGATTGGTGAATTCCATTAACAACATTCAAAAAATAGTACAATTTGAAACAACAATCAACACAATAAATATAAATTAAGAAGTAAAACAATGCATAATTCAGTAATTAGTTTTACCCATCATTGAGAGTCTCTTAAAGGAAAGATAGTTCCCTAAATTCGCGTTATCTGAATTTTGGAATGGAATTTATGAGTTGAGCTTCAAGCACATCCAACAACTTATAATACTCAGTAAGCTTATCTTGCAGTTCAGAACAAAAGGCTTGCCCAATAGTTCCATCATCTTCAGGTGGAAACCTATCCATACACTCTGAAATGTACCCGTTAACTTTCCTAAACAACCAGCCAAACTCACAATGTGACGCCCCTAAATTCGGGTATCTTTCAACCCGACAGATGATGCTACACGGTGCTACAGTTCACACATACATTCAATTGAAATACCTCAAAAGAGTGAATATGTCTTCTATATATTACAAATTAATATTTCCCTTCCCAGGTTCTTTGTAACCATTACATATGTTTTTGTCATAATATCAAATAAATACAAAGTTCATATTGTGACAACCTGAATTTTTATAAGTTATTAAAATAGGAATTTAATAATTAAAATTCTTATGATGAGATGTTTTGAGTTTGAGTATGTATATATCGTGCATATATATTTTGAAATATGTGATCTAAATGTGTGAGAAAATATATATTCATATATTGGGAAAGTGAGGTTTAATAGTTGAGTTAACTATCAAGGAATTAAATAAATTTTAGAATTAATCTTAAATATTTATTGAATTGAATAAATATTTTAAATAATGTATTTATTGAGAAAAATAAATAATTTATGAAATTGTGGTATAATAATTTAGTTACGTGTATGATATAATTAAATTAAAGCAAAGATAAATTTTATTCTCTCAAGATTTAATTTAATAAATTAATTAAATTAAATGAGTTGTTTAATATTAAAGATAATAAGTAAATTAAATAAAGTGTTGTTTAAATCTAATTTATTAATTAAATTAGATATATGATTATTTATTAATCATCAGAAGAATTATAATAATAATTATTATTAATTATTATTGTAAGTTATGTAAAATGGTTACAAGTTGACAAATAAAACTATATAATATAATCTTATCAAAATAAATCTGGAATGAGGGGAATTATGTGGCCAAAAAAGGCCTCAGTGGCCTTTGGCTTTAACTCGATGTAAATCGACGCATTTTATAACGTAAAAAGCCATATCGGTTTATTTCTACGTATATTATTTCTTTCCCTAAGGTTAGATATCAGTGAAGAACAGAGTATAGAGAGAGCTTGGTAGGTAGAGAGAAATTCTCTGTAGATTTTGCTAGGCAGTTGGAATATCAAGGGAAAATAATCCTCTTCCCAACAAATAAAGATTCAAGGTATAATCTACTCTAATCTTAACTTTTATCTTTGAAATTTCTATTGATAATTATGTGGAATTGTTACAAATACTTGTATATAGGGTTTATAATCTGTTAATCATCATATATGAGTGATTGTTTGAGTATCAAACACGTGAAATTGGGATTGTAGGAAGAAATTGGGATAACAGTGTTTATGTATGAAAAATGACTTAAGAAAGTATATAATTTCATGTTTAATATGTGTTATAATCTATAAATTGATGTTGGATTATGTTATTATATGAAGAAATGAAAACAACATAGTTTAAATCGTGTCAATTGATTAAGAAACGAAGTCGTGGCGATCGAATTAGCTAGAGATGTTAAAACATGAAAATAGAGTATGAACATGTGTTTTGGGTCAAATTTTAGGTTGGTTAATGTTTTTATAAATTATTAGAATTCTAGAATGTTGTAGTTCTATGAATTACGAATCCATAGAATCGAAAACGGACTAATTTGGATGTGTATAACTCAAGTTATGAAGATTAGTAAGAGAAAAAGGGTCAAAAATCACGAAGAACAAGTAGCTTGTGTCCCGTTTACGCTACTTGAGCACATGTTTGCTGCGCTGTGCCCTAAGTCATTTGGGGCACATCTGCGCTCTAGGGTGCAGTTACGCTGTGCCCAAGGCTTAATTGGGCGCAGCTGCGCCTAAACTATGCCAGGTGTGACTATTTTGACCTATTTTAGTAAAATAGACATAACTTTTTCGTACGAACTCTGATTAAGGCGATTCAAGATGCTCCAGAACTAGGATGAATAGACCTACAATTTTTTGTTTTTAAGTTTTTCAATTTGAGGTCGGGAACAGTACTCAAAATGGTCATTTTTGTGACTGATGCGTATTCAGAGGCAATCGGAGGGCGTCAGACATGCACATACACAAGTATATTGATGTCGACGATAATAGATGTTGTTCTAAGTTATAGAACATGAATATTATTAAGTATAATTATACTTAACATTAATAAATGATATATTAGATAAGTTGTATATGCATACTAAGCACACAAGAGAGAGATAATTTGGGCGTAGATTTAATAAACGTCTTAAACGCCGTGATAAGTGTTAATGAACGTAAAAAGTGTTTTAAATCAAATGAAATGAATATTATAAGATATTGAATAGGGTTAATATAAAATCAATAAGTAGTCCTAGAAAAACTTAAACACTTGAATGAACTTCAAATATGAAATACAGTGAGATATAAGTTGAAAGTTAACACAATCAAATTGAACATTGTGTATCTATGATAGGAAGGGTTATGAGGCGTGGAGTAAAGTTTACATTACAACTAATATGTGTTTCTATGTGACTAATAGTTAATGTGAATGATTATATAATTGTGTAGGGCACGTGAAGTGCATATATCTGTAAGCTGTTAAACTGTTATTGGTAAACAACGATCAAGACAAGTCTTTCAGTTCCTATTTGCTATGTGAACTTGGTGATTAACTGTTTTAAATCCTTATTGCAAAGAGAATGATGTGTTATATATATGTTGAATGTATGAAATGTTAAAGTCAACTTATGACTACGATGATTGAGTAAAACATGATGATTGAGTAAGGAACTCAATCTTTATACTTGTTATATGAACTGTAACATGTATGTTATGTTAGTCCAATGTTTATGAGATATATGTTGAGCATGTTATTATGTGTTATATGTGATGCATGAAAATCTGTTAGATTTTTGTTGGTCATCGAGCTCAACCTTGCAAATAACCATTTTTGCGGTGTTAAGGATTGAAGGTAACACTATGTGCTACTTTGAATGACGTGGATCGTAAATAATACACGAAGATTAATATTTTAGCTAAAGTTGTTATTTCTTAATACCATGATTAAGATTCATGAGATGTACTAAATGTTTTATGATGTATAGTTTTATGTTGAGTTATAAAGCTAAAGTTAGAGTTATCTGATATGTAAAGGTTATCGGATTGAAATGTAAAATTTTATATAATAACAATGATAAAGTGAATCATAAAATAAGATTGATTCAAAGACATATAGATGATAAAGGTTTTGATTAAGGGAATTAAAGTAAAAAGACATAAAAGTTTAAATTATTCCGTATTTTATAAAGTTTAACATCGAATAAGGATGTAAAATTAGAAGGTAGATGTGTTATTAACGACCGAAGTTTAGAATTATATTGTATTAATTTTGGGGTCGTTACAGTTGGTATCAAAGCTGATAGGTTAAAAACTTTAGGTAAGAGTACCTTAGGCTATAACCTTAGAGAAGAGAAGTGAAGATAATGAACGAATAAGCTCAAATAGAGTTTGAACAATAAGAAGTACTTTAAGAAATTTATAAAGAAGGGATTAAAACATGCGTAAGAGGATTCAAAGAAGAATCTCGCAGAGTTATAAGGAATATGAATGTGGGGTTACCCAACTCCAATAATAGGGATGTAAGGTGATGTCTATAAGAAGAGAATGATAAAGAAGTTAAGAATAAAAAGTTATATTTAAGTATGGTATAGTTGTACTCTTTAATATTTGATGTATGGTATCCCAAGGCTAAATGATTCCTTCATGAGCGGAGGTATATACTGAACTAGCAACTCGGAACCTAGTTTGTTGGTTGTTTGTGGGAAACCACTTTCAATGTACCATATTGAAACTATTAGAGACTCGATGTGTACCAAGTATAGAAAATGGATACGTGTGATGATGAAAAGGAAAGAAAGAGGATCGTAAAACAAAACGATCACGAAGTTAAGAAAAGAATTTTAAGGGAGATGATTATAGAATAAGATCACGACGTGATCTGTTTAAGTTATAAAGGAAAGATGGTCTGTAATGTTTGAATAATTATAGCTTGATACTATGAAGATGATGTACTATGAAATAGTACGAGATAACTCACGAGGAGTTATAGATGATGTGATACGAGGAATTCGTTTCGAGCAAAGAGCAAGTTATAAACAAGATATAGTTAGGTGAGATTTCAATTGAGGACTCATTGATGGTTGAGTTGTACAAATCTTTGTATGGGCGAGGGTTTTGTGCTTGTACTCAGTTTATCATATTAATAATTATTAGAATGTTGGTGTCGTGCTATCAATGTATATGTGGTGAAAATGCGATTCTTTTCTCATGTGTATATTTGATAGTTAGAAACTATTAAAATTAGTCATATATTATTAGGATTAGGTGTGGTTCTTAAAACTAATGCATATGGTAAGTTCGTGACTCATAATAATATGGTATGTTTGAACCCCTCAGCGAATGGACGCCTATGGTCTGACTAGGATAAGTTCTTAAACCCATATTACTGTGGCAAGTTCCTAAACTTCCAATGTGCGTTAAGTTTGATGAACTATACTGGGGGTATAGCAGGATGGTAAGTTGAAATACAAAAATATTTAGTATAAAGATTGAAATTAATGGAGAAAATTAGATATTCTATATCTACTAGCTATGCTAGACTTTCGAAATTTATTGACTTCGTGCTGATGTTTGCACTTCTATTTTCCTGAAAAACATTGGATCAAATGATGAAACCAATGAGTTTTAAAAATAATACTGTTATTCGTATGTTCATACTTAATTGCTTTGGCTAGACAAAAATGATTTGAAATATATCAAAATGTATTTTTATATCATCAATGCATCATGGAACCTGGTGCAGAGATGATAAAAATGATGGAGTCATCAATGCAGTATTACTTAGTGTTGGATGTGATCTAAGGATCGTCAGCCCACTATGGTATGATGTAGTATGATAAAATCACCAAATGACGGAATCCTCAAACGGACTGTAAATACAGTGCGGTATCATGACGTCATAAAAAGATTTTTGAGATTTCTTTAAGATATGAGAATATATATATATATATATATATATATATATATATATATATATATATATTTTGATTGATGTCCGAATTGTTGTAGAATTCTATGCTATTTGATTCAGCTAGACGAATATTGAAAGATGTTCATGAAATTCAAGCGTTTCTTGAGAAGTTATGCCAAACCAAATTATTTTGGTGCGGATTCAGATGTTGAAAAGCTGAGATGAACAACCCTTTTATAGGGGATTACACGGAAGCGTTTAGATGTTTGTGCACAATACATGGTACGAAGGGCTGATCACCCTAAGTACGGGAGTCTCTACAGTCTAATGACTGTTAAGGTTTAAGTTGAAAGAGTACTTATAACCGTGGGTAGAGTGCACAATACATCGTACGAAGGGCTTAACACCCTAAGTACGGGAGTCCCTATAGTCTAATGACTGTTAAGGTTTAAGTTGAAAGAGTACTTATAACCGTGGACGTAGTTCAAGGTCTTATGACCCTCAGCATGATTTGGAATCTTTTAAATTCCTGTTATTCATATCGCTTCCCAATTATTGAGCAATTGTGGAAGATTCTTATTACTCTGAAAGGTGGAAGTTGAAAAGATGAGAAAATTAAGCAAAATATAATAATTTCAAGAAAGAATTGAAGCTCCGGAAAGAAGAGAAATGTGAAACTCTTAGAAGAGGAAGAGGTGAGGAATAAGATGATCTTAGAAAGATCCCTAGAGAAAGAATTTGGTTGTAGAACCCAATGAATTAATAAAGTATTAATGCAAAATCTATTTTGATAGATTGAATGAATGAAGATTAATAAATAAAATTTTGAGGACGAAATTCTTAGAAGAAATGGTGAATGTAATATCCCGAGTGTTTAGGATAACAATCCTTAGAAAAGGAAACGAATGGGTTAAAGAATATATAATACTCAAAATATAATTGAGTTCAAGGGAAAGTTATGAAATAAAACTTACAAGAATTTATTATCAAGAATGGTGGGAGTAGGAAATATAAAACCTATATTAAGGTAATGTGTTGAAGTTATTCAACGAAGAGATTTGATGAAAACCTGAGTAAGGTAGGGTTTCGGTGATTCCGAGGATGGAATCCTTATAAGGAGGGAAGGATGTGACAACCCAAATTTTTATAAGTTATTAAAATAGGAATTTAATAATTAAAATTCTTATTATGAGATGTTTTGAGTTTGAGTATGTATATATACGTGCTATATATTTTGAAATATGTGATCTCAAAAGTGAAGAAAATATATATTCATATATTGAGAAAATGAGGTTTAATAGTTGAGTTAACTATTGAAGGAATTAAATAAATTTTGTAATTAATCTTAAATATTTATTGAATTGAATAAATATTTTAAATAATGTATTTATTGAGAAAAATAAATAATTTATGAAATTGTGGTATAATAATTTAGTTATGTGTGTATGATAATTAAATTAAAGTAAAGTTAAATTTTATTCTTTGAAGATTTAATTTAATGAATTAATTAAATTAAATGAGTTGTTTAATATTAATGAAAATAAGTAAATTAAATAAAGTGTTGTTTAAATCTAATTTATTAATTAAATTAGATATATGATTATTTATTAATCATCAGAAGAATTATAATAATAATTATAATTATTATTGTAAGTTATGTAAAATGGTTACAAGTGTGACAAATAAAAACTATATAATATAATCTTATCAAAATAAACTGGAATGAGGGAAATTGTGTGTAGCCAAACAAGGCCTTGTGGCCTTTGACTTATTATAACTGACGCAGATGTAAAAGCCATATCAGTTTATTTCTACGTATATTATTTCTTTCCCTAAGGTTAGATATCAGTGAAGAACAGAGTATAGAGAGAGCTTGGTAGGAAGAGAGAAATTCTCTGTAGATTTTGTTAGGGAGTTGGAATATCAAGGGAAAATAATCCTCTTCCCAACAAACAAAGATTCAAGGTATAATCTACTTTAATCTTAACTTCTATCTTTGAAATTTCTATTGATAATTATGTAGAATTGATACAAATACTTGTATATATGGTTTATAATCTGTTAATCATCATATATGAGTGTTTGTTTGAGAATCAAACACGTGAAATTGGGATTGTAGGAAGAAATTGGGATAACAATGTTTATGTATGAAAAATGGTTTAAGAAAGTATAAAATTTCATGTTTAATATATGTTATAATCTATAAATTGATGTTGGATTATGTTAGTATGTGAAGAAACGAAAACAGCATAGTTTAAATCATGTCAATTGATTAAGAAACGAAGTCGTGGTGATCGAATTCGCTAGATGTTAAAACTTGAAAATAGAGTATGAACATGTGTTTTGGGTCAAATTTAAGGTTGGTTAATGTTTTTATAAATTGTTATAATTCTAGTATGTTTTAGTTCTATGAATTACGAATCCATAGAATCAAAAATGGACTAATTTGGATGTGTATAACTCAAGTTATGAAGATTAGTAAGAGAAAAAGGGTCAAAAATCGCGAAGAACAAGAGCTTCAGTGTCCGTTTCTACTAATAAGCATACATTAGCGCTATGTGCCTTAAGTCATTTGGGGTGCAATAAGCGCTCTAGGGTGCAATGTATGCCTACCAAAGCTTAATTAATTGGGCGCAGATGCGCCCAAACTATGCCAGGTGTGACTGTTTTGACCTATTTTAGTAAAATAGACATAACCTTTTCATACGAACTCTGATTAAGGCCATTCAAGATGATCCTAATGAGAGGAATGAATAGACCTACAATTTTTGTTTTTAAGTTTTTCAATTTGAGGTCGGGAACAAGAGTCAAAATGGTCATTTTTATGACTGATATGTATTCGGAGGCAATAGAGGCGTCGGACATGCACATACACAAGTATAGTGATGTCGATATAATAGATGTTGTTCTAAGTTATAGAACATGAATATTATTAAGTATAATGATACTTAATTAATAAATGATATATTAGATAAGTTGTATACTCATACTAAGCACACACAAGAGAGATAAATTGGGCTTGTGATGAATAAACATCGAAACGCCGTGATAAGTGTTAATGAACGTAAAAAGTGTTTTAAATCAAATGAAATGAATATTATAAGATATTGAATAGGGATAATATTAAACCAATAAGTAGTCCTAGCAAGACTTAAACACTTGAATGAACTTCGAATATGAAATACAGTGAGATATAAGTTGAAAGTTAACACAATCAAATTGAACATTGTGTATCTATGATAGGAAGGGTTATGAGGCGTAGAGTAAAGTTTAAATTACAACTAATATGTGTTTTTATGTGACTAATAGTTAATGTGAATGATTATATATTTGTGTAGGGCACGTGAAGTGCATATATCTGTAAACTGTTAAACTGTTATTGGTAAACAACGATCAAGGCAAGTCTTTCAGTTCCTATTTGTTATGTGAACTTGGTGATTAACTGTTTTAAATCTTTATTGCAAAGAGCATGATGTGTTATATGTATGTTGAATGTATGAAATGTTAAAGTCAACTTATGACTACGTTGATTGAGTAAAAGCATCTTTGATTGAGTAAGGAACTCAATCTTTATACTTGTTATATGAACTGTAACATGTATGTTATGTTAGTCCAATGTTTATGAGATATATATTGAGCATGTTATTATGTGCTACGTGATGCATGAAAACCATTAGATTTTGCTGGGCTGTCGAGCTCAACCTTGCAAATAACCATTTTTTCAGGTTAAGGATTGAAGGTAACACTATGTGCTACTTGAATGACGTGGATCAAAAATAATACACGAAGATTAATATTTTAGATAAAGTTGTTATTTCTTAATACCATGATTAAGATTCATGAGATGTACTAAATATTTTATGATGTATAGTTTTATATTGTGTTGTAAAGCTAAAGTTAGAGTTATCTGATATGTAAAGGTTATCGGATTGAAATGTAAAATTTTATATAATAACAATGATAAAGTGAATCATAAAATAAGATTGATTCAAAGATATGTAGATGATAAAGGTTTTGATTAAGGGAATTAAAGTAAAAAGACATAAAAGTTTAAATTATTCCGCATTTTATAAAGTTTAACATCGAATAAGGATGTAAAATTAGAAAGTAGATGTGTTATTAATGACCGATGTTGAGAATTATATTGTATAAATTTTGGGGTGGTTATACATACTATGCTATTACATGACAACTACTTGTCTGCCTTAGCATTCCCTTTATCTTTACTAGATCCTTCAGTCTGTTCGGTCTTAGCTGCATTCATATGGTTCAAGCAAGAGTGAGCATAACTAGCTCAACAAGTATGATAATTTCATTTCAGCAATAGGTTTGAATAATATGAATCGTATATCTTCTATAATTGAATCAATAGTTATGAATTACTATAGATAATTCAAAATAGTACTTCTCTTTTCTTTAAAATGTTTAACAATGAACAACATTCGTTAAACATCAATTTTGGTCCAAAACCTTGAGCATTTCATTCTTTCTTTGAAAAGGACAACCCGACACCAAGTTCGTAAGTCCAGTATTTCTTACGAGCATATCTAGGTGATCAACTTATAGTACTCTATGTTGTACAACACTACTTCATTAAACGTATCTACATTTAAGGGTTGACAACCTCACGTGCCTGTCGTTGATGACAAAACATTAGTTTATTCATACTCAGTCTTTCTTTGAAATCCATACCAAAATAGTTTAGCAAAAGATAACAACATTAAAAATATTTTGATAGAGTATAAGGAAATTCACAAAATACATTAAGTCTAGCCGAAGGAATTGGCTTCGACTTCATTATACATCAATTCATGAGTAAGATACATGAATCACAAAGCTTGTCCAAAATAACATAGACAAGTTAGAATACTTGCCTTCAGCGTCTTCTACAGTTAATATACTTTCCTTTTGAGTCTGTAAGGATTATACATTACATAAGTACATAACATACCACATTAGGTCATAAACAATCAAGTAGGGTCATTAATTTATCTTCCCCTTCTTCTCAATCTAATCATTCATTAGATTGGTTAACATTCATTACGGTTTATCGTATTACTTTGTATTTACGTTCAAGAAATCTTTTGTCAATCTTTAGTTATAATTCTTAAGGTTATTATCATCCTTAAGGACATTACTTTAAGTTTATTAAGGTTATAATTCACCTTTAATTAACTTACATTTCCTTTGCATTCATTTTCATTTATTACTATTTCTTTTCTAGTGTTAGTGCTGCGACGACAGCTTCCCTTATAAGGCTTTCATGACTGCACATGAGTCAATGAGTGCCTATATCTCTCAAGTTCGACAATCGTGGCACCACTCTCTATACTATTGGTCAAGATCACTTCAGCGCCACTTCACATGGGTTTAGGGTTTGGCATTTGGCTATGGCCACGGCCTCTGCAGCCTTAGAAAAATCTCACAGTTCATTTATACTGCAATCCTTTTCGGGCTCATAACTTACTCATTATAAGTCAGAATTGGCTCGTTTAAAAGTTGTTAGCTCACATATTATGTGTACTATGATTTCATTATAAAATCTTACATTTTCGAATCCGTTAAGACAAAATTCACTGATTAAATTCTTTATTACGAGTTCATTAAACATTTAGGAACGTTCAAGGCTTGTTTCTTCGTTCTAAGTTGGAATTCGACCATTCTCGAGTCCGCAACTCTAAAATGCAAACTTAGACTATACTCCATCGAAAACTAATGTTTTCGAGTTCAACGGTGACTTTTGACTTTCATTCCGAGAATTTCATAATTTTGACAATTATCGTCTAATCTCGTAAATTTCGTCATAACTTAATTACTTGAGATTTTTACATCGTTCAAAATGGATTCATTCCATCATTCTATCATCCTAACCAAACATATTTTTATCTAACCCTATACATGATGGTTTTAAACTTGTCCATCAATAAAATGATAATTTTTCATATGTTCTTCATTAGTACATAATTCTATGATTATGATTCCACTTACAACATGGTTTATTAAGGTTTAAGTCCTCTAATAGCCATCCTTATCACTCCTTATGATACATGCTCCACCAATATTCACTTCTCTATCAAACTACAATTAAAGAGATGAAGAATAATGGTCTAGGATTCCTTACCTTTGTGTTCTTAACTTTGATTTTTCTTCTTTTTTTTCTTGAATTAGCAAGACACTTCTCACTTTTCTCTCAATATAATTGTGCTAAGATGTTGGTGTTTTTGAACAAGGCAACAAATGACCAACAACCTCTTCTATTTATAGGATTTACAAGTGAGGGCATTATGGTCAAAATGCCATCCCACCTCCATACTTTTCCACCTCCTTACTATTCATTACTTGGGCACCATAACTCTTATCCTTTGCTTGGCCACCAAGATGGCCAGCCATGACTCACCTATGGGGCCCACCTGGGTTGCCTCATGGGTTTTTCTCACTTGGTGACCCATCGGTTCGATCCACGGGTCCAGTTCTTGATTTGGTCTTAGGTTTTATTAACTTTGGGCCTAACATTGGGCTTGTAATTCCTATCTTTAGGCCTTAACAAGTTTGCACTTGGGCTTGCCCAATTCATACATAGCCCAAATTCCTACACAAATCCTATTAGTCCATTATGATTGGCTTAGGCTTTTAATGTATAATACTCATATTCATCGCGTATACTAGTTCGTATAATCATTCATCATATACGTTATGTAAGACCCCAACTTTCTTTAATAAAGAATACTTTTTCTCGAAATATATTTTTGAATATTATGGTGTGGATATGATATAATGTTATAGTTATGGGTAATATTTGGAAAATTTTACAAAGTAAGCAAGTTGATATAAAATATTCGTTGTGTTAATGAATATTCGATTGGTCGGGGAATATTCGTTTTAACAGGGAATATTCGTATGACGACACAATCATTGGTGGACCCCACATAGGAAGTATTGTCGTAGTTAGAAAACGACAGAAATATCTTTTTATAAAAATAACGGCGGAAGTTTTACCGTTAAACTGTTGAACTACTCGGTGGTAAAAGTACGTGATGTCTGCTGTGGTTGCATAGTAGAACACGGTATTGATTATTGATGCTTACGTGAGAAGTCACTCAGTTATACTCAATTATTGCTACAGTAATTATTGCATAGTATCTCACGTTATTTGATTCAATTATTGTCACATTATCATATGCATAATATTTTATATTATTATATCAATAATTGAGACAACAAAGTTATTCATATTATTATTTGCAATATTGACAATGTCTAGAAAGTTTTGTCGAGGAGAGGTTTGGTCACCTAATTGCGCGCCAATAGGGAGAAATCCTTATTGGAAAGCCCCCTCTTTCCTGGGAACGATCTTGTTGTTAAATATTGCGAGTTATAATATTTAGTATGTCGAAATAACCTGTCAACGCGGATTACGTACCGTATAATAGGTGAAAATCCATTTGCAGTTTTCGTATGTTAATTCTTTTCATATTCTTAAATCTAAACTTACTATGGTAAGTATTGCTTCTATAATTCTTGAAATTAGTATTATATCCTTGAGTTTTTCGCTTCATCAAGTATCATTTTATTGGAATATTGATATGAACTTTCTTATTAAATATTAATATTTTCACCCGAAGTACTATTCACAGGGTACTATTCACGAGTTACTATTCACCTGGTTACTATTCACTATAATATTATTCACTCAGGTATTCGGGGCACTTTTTATGCCGGAGTACTATTCACGAGTTACTATTCATGGGTTACTTTTCACCCGTTTACTATTCACTCAAATATTGTTCACTCGGGTATTTGGGGCACTTTTCATACCGGGGTACTATTCATGAGTTACTATTCATAGGTTACTATTCACCCAATTACTATTCACTCAAATATTGTTCACTCGAGTATTTGGGGCACTTTTCATGTCAGGGTACTATTCACGGGGTACTATTCCCGAAGTACTATTCACAAGGTACTATTCACGGGATACTATTCACCAAAATTTTATTTCTTTTCTGTCCAAATTATTTTTGATACATGGATATTATTCTTAAATTTTACTCCACAAAGCAGTATCATGTTGACAATTTGGACATTATTGAATTCTGGATAAATTAAGCTATAAATCTTTAAAATCTTATCCTTTGCTTTCTTTTAATTGAATTCTTATATCATTGTCATCATCCTAATGCTTATATTGTGATGAAAGTCATCTTTGGCTTACGTGCATAGATGGACTATTGATTGGTATGATTATGATCAGGGATAATTCGGTATGATCATTGATGATTACATGAATATTCTTGGCCCGTAGTACAGAAATAATTTGTGGACGTGATACTAATGAATATCATTGGCTCGTAGTGTAGGGATGATTCGATGATGTGATTTATTTATTAAGCTGAGTCCCAGCGATAAAGTTAATGATATACTTTTTAAATCATAGAAGATAGTAGATATCATGCTCTACTTGACTCTTCTAATGGATTGCTTGTTCCACTGCAGTTAAACTTGTTGTCTATTATATTCTATCAGTTTAACATTGTTGAAGGCTAATGATAACTTATTCTGCATTATCTTAGTCATAATATTTCTTACAGTATTAGTTGAGCTTACCCTTTTACTTCCATTGTTCTCTTGTGAAATGAGAACGTAGTTTTAACTAGTCGGGGAACAGAGTGATGGCCCGAGATGGTGTTATAGTAGTCCTCACTATTCTATAAAATAGTGTGCCAATAAATGTAATGAGGACCCCATTTGAGTTTGGATATTGTCTGAAGACAATATTCGTAAAACTCTCTCACTTCATGTTGTATAATTAAGTTTGTATTTGTATTCTGTACCATGTATTTGGCGACCCAAGATGGGTGATCTTGTAACGACCCGGAAATTCGGATTTTCCAGAATTTAAGTTTAAAGAATTAGTTATTAATAAAATGAATTTTTATTAATAATATTATGTACTATGTGTTTATTAATCGTTCTAGAACCTAGGATGATTATAAGTCGGGAGGATTCTGGCTACGAGCTAGACTAAGCGATTAAGAATTTTCAAGATGAAAATAAAATTTTTTCGAGAACAAAAATATTTCCAGGGAAAAAGACGAAATAGACACTATTCACCCGACAAAACCTAAGGGTTAGGGTTTGAATAACCTAAGCTGTTCTGAGAGTTCCGTATGTCAAAATGTCATTCCATCGAAAGATTTGACGATAATATGTCGTGAAAAGTTAAGTAAGCCGATAAAAGTTTTTCTCAAAAAACGTGCAAAAATCGGACAAAATAAAAATGACAAAAAGTACTGTTGTGTACTTTTCACTCGTTTAACTACGTTAGGGTAAAACGTGAAGGAAAACGCTTAACGCCAAAAAGTGTTTTTCAATTTTTCGGAAATCCGAACAATACGTAAAAGTTAATCGGTAAAGGAAAGACGAAATATCCAAAAATATTTGGATACCGAGAATCGCAGTTTTTTAAATTATCGGACAAAACCCGAAAGACGGAATCACAAAACTTACAGGCTAAGTTTCGTGAATAGTAAGGAGGTTAACTAAGGAGGTGGAACTAGTAAACTTAAGTGTTAAGTAAACTTAAGAGTTAAGCAAACTTAAAGGCTAAGTAGACTTAAGTGTTAAGTAAACTTAATGAGTAAGTTAACTTAGTCCTTAAGGCATGAATAGTAAGGAGATTAGGGGGGTGAAATGACTAAAATACCCTTAGCTTGGAAATTCTATAAATAGGAAGCTTATTTCATTTGTTTGGAATTTTAAAAATTGTCCAACATTTGAGAGAGAGAGAGAGATTTCGGATGAGGGAGAAGAGGAAAAGGAGGAGGAAAAATTGCTCGTGAGTAAACTTTGTCCGACGGAAAGAGATCAAAGGAGAAAGGTAATCCGAAACCTAGTCTCTTAGAAATTTTCTTTAAGTTTCTATGTTCAAAAACATAGATTAATGAGAATAAGGAGTAACAGATATTAAGAATGATTTTATATGGTTGAAATCATAAGAAAAGAAGAAATTAGAAGTTTAGTTATAAATTTCTTAAGGAAGTGTTCGATTCGTAATGAATTAGAACGATTGGAATGGATTATATGAATGAGTAGATGAAATAAGTAAGGAATAATGTTCTATAACATCAAATTCCAATAAAAAGTGAAATCGTAATCCAAAATATCGATTAAAATGAAGAACGAACGAAGAACACGCGAAGAACACGAAGAACGTTGTTGATGGACAAATTTAAAACCATCGTAGGATAATTGTTATTGATGGACAAGTTTAAAACCATCGCGTATAAGTTAGATGCTTGTTGCTTGCTTAGGAACAGTAGAAACGTTTATGAAGAATGGATTAAAACTTAGCTATAACGAAGTTATGGCAAAAATTTTGTAAAAGATAAATGAGAATTAGAAAGTTAGTAAATGAACCCGAACGTGTAGGGTTTCATATGAATGTGAGAGAACATAGAAAACGTGAGTCATGGACTAAATAACGAACAAATTCTGAGTTCGGATGACCGAATTACGGACGAACAAACGAAGAGCGTTAAAAACGTAAAATAAATGAAGGGTGAAAATCAAGCCAATCGAATGGCACGGTAGCGGATTCAGAATGAAGTTTTGTTCGGGGGTATTGAAGTACATAAGATAAGGAAGAGAATGGCTTTGGAATGACCTCATTCCGAGTTATAACGAATAAGTTATGGAAACAGGAAGTAAGCGTCTCAAAGTGGATTTAACACTTAGAGAAATTTTCTAGGGTTAGGGCTTGGCGCCGTGGCGCTAGCCATGCCTTGTAAGGTGGCGCCGCAGCTGCGCTGCACCAGGAGCTGGTATCGCAAACTCGCGCCACAAAGACGAGAGATAAAGAAGAGAGGAAGCCACAACATGAAGTGTAGAAAAAATCCAGAGAAGAGCTTTTAACTACTCAACTCTTGGGGGAAACGTAAGGGAAGATAAAGAACATAATGTTCAACTAATGTAACACTTAAACAAGTGAATTATACCTTTACTACAGGTGGAACGAAATGATCGAAAGAGATTAAAAGACCAAAAAGGTAATGAACGTAAACGCAACACAGATGAGTTGAATAACCGGTCTTAGCATACAACGAACTGTATGGCTTCGACATTAAGGAAGAATAACGAATGGTATTAAGAAAGCCATAATGAATAGTAAAAAGATTAATGAAAGCCGAATGCGAGTCAGATTAGAACGTTAGAATAAAATATAAGCGTTGAACACTTTAATCGACGTGAAGGTTGAGGGTACACAAATATTAAACGGATAGAACCTACACCCCGTGTATGGTTTGACCGTAAGATGATGAAGATCAATGATTAAACCATGAATGGTAAAAGACTGAATTAAAGACAATGACGTTAACGTAACGCAGCTGAGTAATGATTAACTTGAATGATCGCTCTGAGTATACAAAAGACTGTATGACTTAGACGATAAAGAGTGAATACTGAGGTATGACATTTAGTTACCAGGAAGCCATAAGGAATGAGAAATTAACTTAACGAAGATTATAATTTAATAATTCGAATAAGTTAAGATAAGTTAGGTTGTGGTGCAATCGTAACCTTTGATGGTTGACATATGGGAGCTGGGCTAAAAAATTCTTTCAGAGAGCGAAGGTTTATACAAACTGGCAACCGATCTAACTCACTGTTATGGGCAGTGTAAACGAGACGAGAACTTGTTTGTTGGTTATTTGTGGGAAACCACTCAAAGTACCATATGGACTACTAGCAGAGAAGCGATGTGTGCTGAGTCCTAGAGAAGTTATAAGAAGAAGATAAAAATGTAAAACATCAAAGATGATGAATGTATAAGTAAGACATCTCCGTATGTCATGAAGCCGTAGAACGGTAATGAAAGTGGTCGTGTAAACTTAGGTTGCAAGAACGCGAACCCTAAGAAGTAAAGTTAAGCAAACTAATGCATAAGTCAAATATACATGACTAATTAGTGTATGTGTTGTTCTTCTTATTTGCTACATAGGAACTGGAATGAGCAGTTCAGCGTAAGCTGTAGCTGTGCATAAGGCAAGTTTCCTAACTTCATTCATATTTTAAATGAATGCTAGTTTCTTAAACTTCTCAGATGTTGAACTTGAGAAGTTCCGTCTATGTGCTAATGTGCGATATTTGTGCAAGGTGGTAGAACGTATGAGGCCTTGAGCCACAATGTGAACACTTCGGTGTTTCTATGAGATGAACTGTTCTGTGACTTAACTGTTCAATAAGAGAATGCTCTGTTTATACATGATCCGTTATTGTTAAGTCTGTGTTAATGATTCTAGCCAGACAAAATGTGTATGGAAAAGGTAGAAGAATGGAAGTATTTCAAAGTGTATGTGAATAATGTTTTAAAATGATAGGAATCGAGATTACTCCTATTATTCAAGCTGCTTCATAACCTTTGTTCGATTATCAAAGTTCTAAAGGAACGTTTAAACTCTTGAAGTTGTTTTTTCAACTGCTATGACTTGCTGAGCAATTGAATGCTCACACTTGTTTTAAATGAAAAACAATTTTAGCGCACGATGTTAGAAGAACTTAAGGATCCCGTAAGATCAAGCTGATGGTATCCAGATGAAGTGCCATTCAGAATGTGAATGAGCGAGAAGATCAAGTGAAGACTTGTAATATAGAAATATGAAATTGAACTATAGACTAGTTTAAGAAACTGTTATGTATCCTTGGTGGCGGATAAAAGTCACTCTTGTAAGATGAAATGAATAATGTATTTATCATTATTTGTAATAAAAAAGGTTATAAGGTTTTTAGAACCTGGGATTTGAGAGTATATGTTGTTATATTTAGCTATATAATGATGTATGTTTGGAAGAAGATGGGATCGTGACGTACGAAATCCGGGTGTGAAGATAGACCGGATTTCAGGGCGTTACAAATGTATACCTATTTTGGGGGCATCACACGTTAGTTTATCTTTCATATATACTTGTATAATACTTCGTATCATACTCATATTCATTTCCTCGTATAATACTTTCTTATTATACTATCGCCATTCATTCAATCTTTACTTTTCTTAACATTCTCAATTTAGTAGCAGGGGAAAAACTATATTTGTCATAACTGAATTATTATTACATAATCCATCTTTTCTTAGTATTTTATTGTTACGTATTTCTCAGAAGTTCAAAAATAATTCTCGAGCAAAAATGGATGAATAGTGTTTTTCGAAGAATTTCTCAGAAAACTTTTATTTTCATCTTGGAAATTCAAACACCTTAATTCTATCACGTAACCTTCATCTTGTTTACTCGTTATAAATAACATATATTATAATTTTATTCATTATTTATCAAATAAAATTATTTTACAAATAATCCAATTTTCTCGGTTGTTACATTCTTTCCCCTTATAAGGATTCTGTCCCCAGAATCTCGCTATATATTAATCAAATAATTAAGGGTAATTCTTCTTCATCTTTTCTTCAAGTTCTCACGTTGCTTCTTCGGCATCGTGGTTCCTCCATAATACTTTTACCGAAGGTATAACTTTATTCCTCAGAATTTCTCTTTTCTATTAACGATTGTAATAGGCATTTCTTCATACGTCAAGTCTTTCTCAATATGAATAGGCTCATACTCTATTACGTGCTTATAATCTGGCTTATAAGGACGTAACACAGATACATGAAATACATTATGTATTCGTTCTAAGTCTGGAGGTAATGCTATCATGTAAGCTACCTCTCCTACCCTTTTTAATATCTCAAAAGGTCCTATAAACCTTGGACTTAACTTTCCCTTCTTTCCAAAGTGTATCTTTTCTTTCCAAGGAGATACATTTAGAAATACATACGAGCCTACTTCAAACTCTCTGTTTACTCGATACGAATCCACATACTTCTTCTGTCAGTCTTGAGCTGCTGCCAATCGCATTCGTATCATCTTAACTATATCCGTTGTTTGCTGCACCAATTCAGGTCCTAGCATTCGCCGTTCTCTTACTTCATCCCAACGCAATGGTGTTCTGCACTTCCTTCCATATAAAGCTTCGTAAGGAAGCATGCCTATGCTTGCATGATAATTGTTGTTATATGTAGCACCCCCAAATCCGGATACCTTTTACCTCGGACTTGGTACGTTACGATACATCATTTCTATAACTATTGCGAAAGATATAAACACAAATTATTTATACATTAAACTTTTATACATCATTCCCAAGGTCTACAACCTTAACTAAATACATACCTTCAATATCTAAAAAGGTTTACAATGCTATTTTCATCAGAAAATTTAATAGATCTAACTACACCATAATTTAATCTTGCACTTTGCCTTTGCCTCTGTCCTTATTCAAGCTTTCATCTTAATCTAAATTTTTTATCATGATATAGCAAGGGTGAGCAACAAATTTGCCCAATAATATTTAAATGCAATGGAGATATATCATGATTGAAAAGAATGAATAAGCTTTCAAGTTTTCAACAATATAATAATTGTGAAATAACATAAATCAAGTTTCAATAATTGCACGACTGAATCAATAATGTTTGAAGGTCAACAATGACCATGAACAATTTAACTGAACCTTATGGTAATGAAGGTGATCAGCCTTTCATACATGATGAACATATGCAACATGCACTAAGTGCGAATCAGTAATCAGTATAGACGTGAATAATTAACAACAATTATTCCCTAACATGCTTTGAACATACAACTCAAGTTTGAGTTAAGGAAACTTGCCTGCATAGTCGATTACCGCTACACAATTTAATTTATTCTCTTTATTGAAAAGACCTATCAAGTATAAGATTGATCTTTCAATTAGCATATCATACCTTATTCCATAATATTATCTAACACTTAATCATATAGTCAAATATTAGATAATCTTAGCACCATATTCATTTACTTACTTATAATCTCATCATCTTATATTAACTTGTCTAACCTTCAATCACAAACTAAGTATTAGACATTACACCTTAGTCTTAGTATTATCATTATACTTTGATAATCTTTTCATCACTTATAACTTATACTTATAAGTTTTTCCTTTATCTGTTATCTTAGTAAGCTAGATAACCTTTCAGTAAACTGAAATACCATTTCAGTAAACCGGATTACATTTCAAAGATCCCGAAATTACTATTTCAAAGAGACCACAAAATATTTCAAGAGATCTAAACAATTTCAAAGAATCCAAAATCCAATTCAAGACTTTTAAATTCTCATTTTAGTCTATTACAAGTACAACATAGTTCATTGAATACTAAATTCAACAATTATATTGAAAAATAACATAAATATCTTATTTTAATCTCCCATCGAATATTATTAATTATGTAATAATATTTTACACTAAGGTTATTAACCTTTTAATAATATTCCAGTCAAATACTACTAATAATATCTTAATCCAATATTATTAGTCATATATAAAAAAAAATAATTTATGTAATTAATCACATTAATAAACAATTTAGTTCAATTGTTTTCCTTTCCTTAATTAACTTGTTTAAGCATTCTAAAATGCCATAAACTTCATAACAACTCAAACCCAACCCAAAACCTTCATCACAAATCTGTACAAATCATGCTTAAGGGTCTCAAGTCATAAATCATATTTTTCATATTTTTGGACATCATACATTTAATTATATCCATTTATCATCATTTAGATGAAAAATACCAAATCAGTCCCAAAAATTTTTATTTTCTGGGATTTAGCAGAATATAGTCCCACATTGAACATATATTTTTCCCAGAATTTTCAAAATTGATTTACTATATTTAAATAGTCCATAATAGCCAAATATTCTTCGATTTTTCATAAATCGAGATTAACTCCAAAAATTCTGAAATTTCTACAGTATGTTCTTGTGATACACATGTACTTCCAGTAAATATTTTGTAATTTTGGACTTATACACAGAGAGTTATTCGGGTGGCTTCATAAAAGTAGCCCTTCACCGTAAAATCTATATCTCTCAAACTGTATGGCCAAAAATTCTCAAATTTTTACAAAACCTTCATATCTTCTGATATTATCAGTTTCAATTTTTCTAGAATTTTTAAAGCACAAAAAGTGGACAAAAATTCCCCCGCTTCTGACTGATCCAAAACAATTTTAAGAAAATGGGACTATTTTCACCAAAATTAACACCACGACTTTTAGAAATGTGATTTTTCAGTTCTACCGCTTGTGTTTACCAATCAACACTTATATCTAGCACCTCTCTTTGACGGATCGAGAAAATAATGCATAGATCAAAAACGGTGGATATTCAAAGCCCCTAAAAGTTAGGGTTTTCAAAACTAGAAAAAAAATATTTTTCTTTCCTTTTGATTCCAACCAAATCAATACCCAATATGGGTAGATCTATACTTGAATCCATGAAAAACATACAGATTATAGGAGTTTGAAATTGTGACAGACCCAAATTCGGGTCCCAAATCACCACGGATCTGGTACAATCATTCAATAACTAAATTGAAGATATAAACATAAATTGTTTATACAATACACTTTACACACTATTCCCCAAAATTGTCTTGCAGGCCTCCATTCTTTTCTTCGGGTCTCCTTGCTTCACTCTGGTATTCCCAGAGCTAAATACCTTCCTTTTCTAACCCTCGCCACTACCACTGGCTCCCTCGATCTTTACTCCCCCATCTACCTTACCCTTATTTTTCTTTTCTTTGTGGTATTGGCTCAACGCCTCACTACCACCTTCGGCAATTATCACCTTCTCTAAAACAGTCCCAAAAGAAGTACTTTGGAACACCGATATGCGGTTATAGAGCCAGGGTTTCAAGCCCTGCTCAAACCGACGCGCCTTCCTCACCTCAGTATCCACTTGATGTGGAGCGAACCTTTCCAGTTCATTAAACTTGGCGGCGTATTGGGGAACCGTCATGTCCCCTTGTTTCAACTCCAAAATCGCATCTCCATCCTCCTCCTCAGATGCTCGTGGGAAAGTAGTTCTCAAAGAATATCTCCTTGAACCTATCCCACATCAGATTTGCTATCCCAACCCTAGCCTGATTGGCTTCCCACCAAAAGTTGGCCTCTCCCTTCATTATATAGGTCGCAAAGGCAACCTTTTGGGCCTCGTCGACATTTGCTATTACAAATGCCTTCTATCTCTCCTTAACCCACGTTTGGGCTTCAATAGGTCCGTAGTTCCTTTGAACTTCGGTGGACCCACGCTCTTGAAATCCTTAAAGGTAGTAGCTCGTGCTACTCCTTGATTTACGGGGATATTAGCCCCTATTCTATTAAAGGCAGCTGTTATCAGATTAACAAACTCCTGCATTGGATTAACCGGACCTCCCTCCGGCTGATTTATGCTTGCTTCTTGATTACGTTGCACTCTTCTTGGCAACATTTTGCTGATACAATAAACACATTGCATTATTACTCCTCTCTTTATTAGTTATCATTTAATAGTAAATAATAACTCCAACATCCATAACACATTGCTTTCCATAAAAAGGACTTATATTCATTCTTCGTAGTATAATACTACATTGGTTACATACACAACCTAAGCTGATTACATTATTTTCCCGCTATCGCTTTCCAAAAATTGGGATTTACAAAAGACTACCATTTACTATACAAACAGGGCTTTACGTCACTACTACTTACACAATATTTACATATTAATCTATCTACCACTAGTCTACATCTGCCTCAAGGCATTATCGAAATTTGCCTTGGCAAGACCGTAAGAATAATATCACGGCTAATAGTATGCCGTGTGTTGCCTCACTCCACCGGATATCCATTTACCCATCACTGGAAATCCGTATGAGAACTCCTATAGATATAGGACATCCTCCCTATCTTCTGCACCTTAGTCTTTAGCTCCTCCTTGAGCTCAAAGATCTCGTGCTTTAAATCCTGGACTATGTCCTTAGCCAAAATCCTCTCGTCATGTTCCTGTTCCCACATGGACTCGACATCAGTCTTGTCCTCAATAACCATCTGGAGCTCTGCCTTTCACTCCTTGACTTCCTGACAGTAATAGATATTTCTATCCAACACTGACATGAAAAGAGACATCATCGACCCCCCAGGAGCTATCTCTGTTTTTATAGCCACCGAGTTAAAGGAAACTGTCTCTACCTCCTTCTCTATCATCCCGTCAAATACTGACATGTAGTCAGCTTTCTCTGAGTCTTCAGATTCAATAATCACTACATCTGGCTCAACTGCTATAGGGTTTGGTATAACCTCTACTTGGTTCACCGATTCTTCGCTAATGGTTTGCTCATTTACAAACATCTCGTTTACTTCTGACATCTACACAAAATAATTAAGTCAGTAGAATAATAAAAACACATAACATAATCATAATGCATTTTTATAAGGTTATTTTCCTTTCTTGTACTTCTTTGACTCCTCTTAAGGTTATGACTTAAGGTTTTTAATCCCTCCCTTAATTTTTATAACCTAATGCTCTGATACCAATCTGTGACGCCCCCAAATTCGGGTCTCTTCCAACCCGACAGATGGTGCTACACGGTACTACCATTCATTCATTCATTCAATTGAATCGTCTCAAAAGGACTAATAGAACTTCTATATATCCAAAATAATATTACATTCCCCAGGTTCTTTGTAACCCATTCGTTTGTTCTTGTCATAATATCAAATATATTACAAATCGTTCAACTATTCTATTACATAAGCAATCTAAGGGTTCGTCTTCGCTTGCCCTTGTCCTCGCCTCGAGCCTTCTGGCCCTTTCGATCTTAGTCGTGTTCATATGGTTCAAGCAAGAGTGAGCATGACTAGCTTAACAAGTACTATAATTCTAATAAACAACATGCTTGAAACATAGAACTCATATATCTTCAGTAACTGAACAATAGTTACGAAGTACTATCGATAATTCAAAATAGCACTTCTTTTCATTCAAAACGTTTTCCAACAACAATATTCAAGAGAATATCAACTAAGGCTTGAAACTATGAGCGCTTCATAATTTCTTTTGAAAAGGACAACCCGACACTAAGTCCGTAAGTCCCAAGATAGCTTACGAGCACTTCTGGGTGATCAGCCCATAGTACTCTATGTTGATCAACACTACATTCATTAAATGTGTATACGTTTAAGTTATGGCAACCTCACGTGCCTGTCGTTAAACGAGAAAAACATTTTAGCATACTTGGTCTTTGATTGAAAACCATACCAATATAACTCGGTAAACATAAATTATGCTTGACAAAATCATAATATAAGTCTAGCCGAAAGAATTGGCTTTAGACTTCATCGTTCAAAACTTCATGTGAAAGAATACATGAATTATAAAACTTGTCCAGCATCGAATCGGAACAAGGGTTAGAATACTTGCCTTGAATCTGCGCTTCTTCGATTAACACACGACACTTTAAGTCTCTACGCTTCTACAATACATGATCATATAACATACCACATTAGGTTATATATAATCAAGTATGTATACTACTATATCTTACCCTTCATCTCAATGCAAATCCTAACTTAGATCTACTATTATGGGTTTCCAGCTTTCATTATGTCATTCATATTACGTTCACTTTCAATTGATTATTAACTCTTAATCATCGTGCATAAGTGTCTTACAAGTACCTTACAATGTTATGTTTATATCTCAGTTCATTACTAACAAGTTCCTTTTCATTCTACACTTGTAAACATTCTTGTCAACAAAACTCTAGGATCAAAATGTCATGGCAACACTTAACTCTTCAGATCTCGGCCACATGCCAGAAAGAAGTTAGCGATGCATCTGCAGTTCTAGCCTTGTCTTTGTGCGCGAAGCTTTAAGGTCGTGAGTCGTGCCATGATCGACTCAGTGCCTCGATAGTTTGCAAAATTTTGAAAATTTCACGAAAACTCCCGACGCATAACTTCTTCAAGATAAGTCCAAATTGGTCCGCTCAAAAGCCTACGGTTCACAAATTACATACTCTATGCGTTCATGCAAGAATTTTATCTATTTGACTTCGTTTGCTAAAATTTCACCTATGAGTTCATTTTTAACGAAAACGATAAACGTTCGTGAACGTTCAACGCTCGTTTCTTCGTTCTAAGTCGGAATTCGATCATTTTCGAGTCCGCAACTCTATAATGCCAAATATGACTTGTCTCCATCGAAAACCAACGTTTTTGACTTCAAACAAAAATACGACTTCCATTCCGAGAATTTCACGAATTCGACGATAATCATCCAATCGTGTCAATTCCGACAAAACTACATTCTTAATGATTCTAAACAGATTTTAATCAACATAAGATCATTACAAGTTACTTATTAAGCCAACTTATAAACAAAGTAGGTTTTGACATATTCTCATAAGTCATTGATTTATTCAACTTATGAACTATAAATCTTCATGCTCATGACTTGTTAATAACTTAAGTCCACTAATCAATGTTCTTATGCTATATTCAACATACTAATCATCATATGACAATATATGATAAGTTCTTCATGGTTCTAGCAACTTATTAATGTTCAAGTTGCTTATCCAAATTATTCGGCTTAAGTTCATTCCTTATTAACCTATTACATGATCTTAGAATACATGTTCATTAATAACACTTCCCTTATCATCCTATTATAATAGAGATGAAAGAACATTAGACACAAGATCATTACCTTTGAAGTCTAACTTCTTCTTCTTGGAAAATCTAACTTTGACTTAAAAGTGCTTATTTGCTCTACCAAATAAGTAGCTTATATTTGAGAGGAGTTGGATGAAATAACAACCAACAAAAATTGAAATGAGCCTTCTATTTATAGGCCATCCAAATCTAGGGTAGGATGGTCATTATAACCTTTCACCTCCTTAACTAACCTCCTCATTCCACCTTCTTAATCCTCCACCTCCTTACTATTCATAACCTAGCAATTAAGTAAACTTGCTAGCCACTTCTAAAACTTGGTCACCACACTTTTTGTTTGCCCATCAAGCTTACCCATTGTACACTAGGTTTGACCCATGGATCAAGGCTTTTCATTGGGCTTTGATAATTAATCTAACTACTTCTTTAATGGGCTTGTGCTACATAGTTTGGACTAATGATATATCAAACACTTGGGCTTGATTGTCACATTATATTGGACTTCTCTTATTAGGCTAATAATCCTACAAGTCCATTACCTCTTATTAATCAACTTAACATTTACCCCATGTATAATTCTCATATACTAACTCGTATATTAATTCGTAATATACGTTATTTCATTCTTCATACATAATAGTACAATACATCGTATTATACTTACATTCATTACCTTCATATAATGAATACACATTATATGATCACAACTTTTTTCCTTTAACGCTTAATAAACCTAACGTTCCCAAATTAAGTCCGCATGCGAAATATTACGTTTTCCATACTTAGATTATTATTACATAATCGATATCACCTTGATATTATAACGTTACGTATTTCTCGGAAGTTCAAAAATAATTCCCGAGCATAAATCGATGAATAGTGTTTTTCGGAAAATTTCCCGGAAAGCTTTTATTTTCATCTTAGAAATTCAAACACCTTAATCCTCTCACGTAGTTAAAATATTACGACATTCCGACATTTCTAGGTTATAGAACGACATTCATCTTATCAACACGTAATAATCATAAATAATATTATTTTATTCATTATTAAAAGAATTTACAATTGTTCGATTTTCTGGGGCGTTACAGATTCAGAACGAAGTTCTATTCAAGGGTAATCGAAGTACGTAAGATAAGGAAGAAAATGGCTTTGGAACGACCTCGTTCCAAGTTATAACGAATAAGATATGAGATTTCAAAGTCAGCGTCTCAAGCTTGTAAAAGACTTAGAAAATTTTTCTAGGTTTCATGCTTGGCGCCGCAGCGCGAGTCGTGCCTTGGGGGCCGGCACCACAGCGCGAGCTTGGGCCATTAGCTACTGCTAAGTGGTACCACAACATGAAAGAAAGGGAAGGGCACGACACCGCAGCGCCGGTGCAGGGCAATGCCCAGAAATGAGATTTTTACTACTCAATTACTGGGGGATGTGCAAGAAAGAAATATGAACATGTAATTCAACTAATGTAACACTTAATTAAGTGTATTAAACCTTTGATGAAGGTTGAACGAAAAGATTAATTGAGATTAAAAGATAAAGAATGTAGACGCGGGTTACCGAACCAATGTCCGGGAAACCGTAGTCACAATGAAACGAACGTGAGGGATTGCTATAATTGTGATTCCTTAAACGTTGATTGACTAGGGTAATGAATAACATTTCGATGTTATGTCATGGTCATAAGAGATGAATGTAAAGCATTTAAACGCTGTGAAAGCAATGTTATTGCGATGAGCGATTAGTCTTAGTATACAACGAACCGTATGGCTTTGACATTAAGAAAGAATAATGAACATGGGGTTCAAGTGACAAGTAATGAATGAAAGTGATTAAAACCTTGGATGAAGGTTGAATAGAATTAAGAGGCAAGTAACGTAAGTGTTGACTACGTAAATGATCCTCGTGAATCATATTCACGTTGAGCGAACGTTCTAAGTGTACATTAGTTATATAACTTAGACGTTGACGAAGGTAGTAAGTAAGATATGAATTATCAAGAAAGCCATAGCGAACGGTAATAAGATTAATGAAAGTCGAATGTGAGTCAGATGAGAATGTTAGAATGAAATGTAAGCGTTGAACACTTGAACCAAGTTAAAGGTTAAGTGTACGCGAATACTAAATGGGTAGAACCTACACCCCGTGTATGGTTTGACCGTAAGGTAATAAAGATCAATGATTAAACCTGTGATCGGTGAAGAAGCCAAATTAAAGACAAGTACGTATAACGTAAAAGAAGCTGAGTTAATGTTTATAACTTGGATGACGTTCCGAGTCGAATGAATCGGACGTTGTAAGATAAGAATAAGGTAACGTAAAATGCTTAACGCTATAAATGCGTAGAATGAATATTGAATGATCATCCTAAGTATACAAAAGATTGTATGACTTAGACGATAAAGAATGAATCCTGAGGTATGGCATTTAGTTGCCAGAAAGCCATAAGGAATAAGAAATTAACTTAACGAATATTATA
Organism: Panax quinquefolius; assembly: GCA_020205615.1. Taxonomy (NCBI): domain Eukaryota; kingdom Viridiplantae; phylum Streptophyta; class Magnoliopsida; order Apiales; family Araliaceae; genus Panax; species Panax quinquefolius. The sequence continues at coordinate 72,248 of JAINUW010000325.1, read as the reverse complement.
ATTTAATAGTTCGGGTAAGTTAAGATGAATTTAGTTTGTAGTACAATCGTAACCTTTGATGGTTGACATATGGGAGCTGGGCTAAACAATTCCTTCAGAGAGCCAAGGTATATACAAAACTGGCAATCGATCTAACTCACTGTTGTGGGCAGTGTAGATGAGAAGGGAACTTATTTGTTGGTTGTTTGTGGGAAACCACTCAGAGTACCATATGGACTACTAGCAGAGACACGATGTGTGCTAAGTCCTAGGAGAGTTATAAGAAGAAGATAAGAATGTAAATCATCAAAGATGATGAACGTATTAAGTAAGACATCTCCAGATGTCATGAAGCCGATTAACCTAGAAAAGGAAGTTGGTCGCGTAAACTTAGTTGTAAGAACGTGAACCCTAAGAAGTAAAGTAAAGTAAACCAATGTGTAAGTCAAGTATATGACTAATTGGTATATGTGTTATTTCCTTATGTGCTACATAGGAATTGGAATGAGTAGTTTAGCGTAAACTATAAGCTGTAGCTGTGCGTAAGACAAGTTTCCTAATTTTATTTATATTTTAAATGAATGCTAGTTTCTAAACTTCTCAGATGTTAAACTTGAGAAGTTCTATTTATGTGCAAATATGTGATATTTGTACAAGGTGTTAGAATATATGAGGCCTTGTGCCACAATGTGAACACTTTGGTGTTTCTATGATATGAACTGTTCTGTGATTGAACTATTCAATATGAGCATGTTCTATTTATACATGAACCGTTATTGTTAAGTCTGTGCTATTGATTCTATCCAGACAGAATGGGTATGAAAGAGAGTAGAGAATGAAAGTATTTCAAAAGGAATGTAACTAATGTTTTAAAATGATAGGAATCGAGATTATTCCTATTATTCAAGCTGCTTCATAACCTTTTTTCGGTTATTGAAGTCTTAAAGGAATGTTTAAATTCTTTAAGTTGTTTGTTCAACTGCTATGACTTGTTGAGCAATTGAATGCTCAACCTTGCTTTAAATAAAAACATTTTCAGCGAACGATGTTAGAAAGAACTTAAGGATTCCGTAAAGATCAAGCTGATCGGTATCCAGAAGAAGTGCCATTCATTAGATGAATGAGCGTGAAGATCAAGCGAAGACTTGTAATATAGAATGATAGAATTAAACTATAGAATAGTTTAATGAATGATTATGTATCCTTGGTGGCGGATAAAAGTCACTTGTACAAGATGTAAAGAATAATGTAATTATCATTATTTGGAATGAAAGAGGTTTTAAGGTTTTAGAACCTGGGATTTGAGGATGTATGTTGTTATATTTAGCTATGTAATGATGTATGTTTGGAAGAAGATGGGATCGTGACGTACGAAATTCAGATATGAAAATAGACCAGATTTCGGGGCATTAAAGCCTGGATTTACATCCGGTGCGTTTACTGCTTATATATATATGTACATATATATATTTACATTTCTGTCAGGCCTGGAGTTTACTTCGTGGCCTTTTACAGCTTTATTTACATTTCGTCCTGCCTGGAGTTTACTTCGTGGCAGTTGATCGCTTTTATAGCTTTATTTACATTTCGTCCCACCTAGAGTTTACTTCGTGGTAGTTGATCATGTCCATATATATATATTTACCGCTTTTATATATTTACATTTCCGATCCCCCATGGAGTTGCTTCGTGGTGGTTGATCATGTCTGTATATATATATTTACAGCTTATATATATATATATATATATATATATATATAACTGCTTACTGCTTTCTATACAAACTGCAGTATCATGTGAGCTTAGGAATCATGTGTTCACAAATTCAGCCCATTGAATCTAGATTCGGTTCCCGTGATGGACGTTTTTCAACTGTAAGCAGCTTATACATTATTTACAGTGTCTGAATTTCCTTGGATGACTGTCATGCCCATGAGGAGTTTGGCACTGCTGTATATTATTTTCTCGAAGTTGCCTCGCATCTCAAAAAGAAAAGCAAACAAGCCGAACATTTAATAATAAAATGGAAGTATCAAAGGCCTCAATTACTATTAAGCACAGGGTTTGAAAAACCTCTTTTTACAAAATTTCATTGATATATCTGGTTAAAACTGAATTTTTCTATAAATTCAAACCCTTTGTATATAGGTGCGAACGAGGCATAACACTACTTCCAAATAATTGCACATTGATCCACACACACACACACACACATTCATATAACAGTTTCTTTGAAAAGTGGCGGTCACCGTGGCAACACGGATGTCGAGGGGTGCCAAACACCTTCCCTCTGCATAATCAAGCCCCCGAACTCAAATGAATCTCGGTTTCACAAACCTGTTTAGCAGTGTCATATCACTGGGTCAATATGCAAACCTTTTCGGTTGCATTGGTGCAACTAGTTAAATACACTAACTGGCGACTCTTAAAGTCAAATTATCGGCATTATACATGTCAGACCTTTTTCACTTGTTTTTTCAAACAAATCTCACATTAACATGAGAACACCAAAGAACAAGTAACGAAAAGGAACACTAAAAATCCCGACATCGACAGGTGGCGACTCTGCTGGGGACTACAGTAAGAGGGCTTAAGCCGCTATTACAAGCTTTTCAAAACTGTTATATGCTTGTGTGTGAATGTTGCATTATGCATCTTACTTACTGTACTGCTAAATATCTATCTATGATATTAGTGTTTCACACATGTCATCATTTTGCATAAACGGTGAGACACGTTGTATGTGAATGTATGTTGTGTGGTTCCTCCACCAGGAGGCTATCCTATCGGTGTTTGATTACTGGACTCATAGGAAGAATAATTCCAACGGGGCTCATGAAAGGCACCACCCAAATTCGCTCCAGTTGAATGACCGGATTAACTTCCCGTCAAGTAGATTGCGATGATCTGGGAACCTTCATGCCAAAAAGCCGCGAGAGTAACCCTAAGATAGGTCAACCTCTGATAAACCAAACGCGGAGGAAAGTCTCTTCATGCTTTCCATTTTCAATTACTTGTAAAAGCATTTACTTGTAATTTTATTCCATGTTCATCTTTATGTAATGGAAAATATGAAGATTATTCATGCATGCATGTTATCAATTAACACTTGGTTTTGCAGGACAATATTCCTAAAACGGACATGTTATGATAACATTTACATTATCCCTAAGACTAAACTATATAAGTCTTTTGTAGGGAAATCATTGGGCCTGTTACCCGCTCAAAATCCAAATAGGCCACGAGCCTACAGCCAATCATGTCTTCTTCTGACTAGTCTAATAATGTTTCTCGAGAAGAATTTGACGGATTGAGTAAACAAATTATAGATTTGGCTGTTCTGCTGAAAGAATTGCATCAGTCTACTCAGGGTACGAAGATACCAACACATACAGAATCCTCTACAAAAGGGGGAGCTCAAGGTTTGGAAAAAAAAATTCCAGAACCTCAGTTGGATACGACCAACAAAGACCCTGAAAACACCCATCTCAAAGGAGATCCAGACACCGGTGATATCAGGAAGAAGGTCCTCTAAATGGAGGAAACTATCCATGCTCTCAAAGGGATTGGAACACATGGAAGTGTTTCATATGCTGAACTTTGCATCTTTCCTGGTGTTCATTATCCAGAGAAATTCAAAACCCCTGATTTTGAAAAGTATGACGGATTAGGAGATCCTTATACCCATTTAAAGGTATTCATTGGAGAACTTGGATCTTATGCGGAAAATGAAAAGCTTAGAATGCATCTGTTTTAGAAAAGTCTAACTGGAGAAGCCCGTTCATGGTATACCAGATTAGACAACTCAAAGATCTATAGCTGGGAAGAGCTGGCTCATGCCTTCCTCACTCAATACAGTTTTCAATCTCAGATGGCTCCTGACCGGTACCAAATTACCAAGGTCAAGAAATAGTCTAATGAGTCTTTCAGAGAGTATTCTCAAAGGTGGATGCGCCTTGCTGCTCAAGTTATTCCTTCCATGACGGAATCAGAAATGATCATGACATTCATAGATATACAGGAATCTCCTTTCTATGAGAGAGTCTTAGCTGGTATTAACAAACCATTCTCTGAAATGATCAAGCACAAAGAGATGGCTGAGATGAGATTGAAGTCTAGAAAAATTCAAGACCTAGCCGCTCTTAAAGTTGTTACTGAGCACATCCAGTCCAGATCTTATAGAAACAACCCCCGGAGGGTCCATAAAAAGAAAGAGGAGGATGTTTCCTTGATACTACAAGGTCAAAAAGGCAATCAAAGCGTGTGTATACAAAGGAGAAATTACTCCCATTTTCAAGCACAATCTTCAAACCCTCCATTGCCTAAAAGTGGAGAAGTAAAGCGACCTCGGATGTTCACACCCTTAGGGGACTCGCTCAAGAATATTCTTGCCTTTCTGACTACTCAAAAGAAAATTACACATCTTCTTCCACCAGCCAACCCTAATGGGAGGGGTTTTAATGCTACTCGAAAGTGTGCTTATCATGCCGGAGCACCTGGACATGATACTCAAGATTGTTGGGCCTTGAAACACAAGATCCAAGATTTAATAGACAATGGTGAGATCGTGGTCACCAAACCAGATCAACCTCATGTGCAAGACAGTCCTCTTCCTCAACACAAAGAAGAAGAGGTCAACATGATCAGTTGGAGCACTGGACAGAGTTCCAGTTTCAATAATGAATCATCCCCGATCATCAAAGATGGTGTTGACAAATGGGATTATGCAAAGTTCCAGTTTACTATGGAATGAAAGATGAAAGCTCTTTGCAAACAAATTGAGCAATTGGCAGAACTGGTGACCCACCAGCATCCAATCACACGTTAATTAATCAGGCAGGAGCATGCCTATCTCCTTCCATTTGTTATGAATGCTCCATCACCACCTTCAGAAAGTGAAGCTATGGAGGATAAGGTTACAAAGAGAGCAAATGCTAAAGCCCATCGAGATTTTGCCAATCAAAGAGAATTTACATATCTGGGCCAATCTATGGAGGAGATACTGCAAATGTTGATCAACGAAGGAAGAATTACCTTCCTTCTGCCTCTAATCAATCCCCGCTCAGGACGGTTCAATTCTGATGAAGTGTGTCAATATCATTCACACTCTCGCGGTCACAACACATAAGAATGTTGGGCACTCCACCATCTCATTCAAAATCTTAATGATAGCGGTGTCCTGTAACTAGCAGATGATTACACTGTGTAACTCAAGAGTGGGAATGCATGTCCTACCAAATGGAAGGGATCAGTAGCAGTTATATCCGAAATGGATGATGAAACTATCAAAGTATTTCCCATACAACCAATTCAACTTAAAGGAGCTGACAATCCTTTGAAAGTGGCCGCACCAGAGCCAATTTCTTTACCCTCCAGACTACAACATCCTATTGTCAGCTTAAACAAAGTTCCATGGAATTATGGAGAAGCTGAAGGATCCACGTCTCATACTACTGCTACAGTGTCGAAGGAAAATCCACTGTATCTTCCTCAACTGGTTATGAAACCTATTTGCGAAGCAAAGGGTAAGATTCCCATGGAGAAGATTAAAAAATTCCTCCGCACTATGGGACACAATGAAGCCAATGTGGTTTTAAGCTTACAAGAAGCTCCACACTAGATATCTATACTGGACTTGGTTTTCTCTTTCGAAGATCATTGGAAGATCTTATTGAAGGTTTTGGAAGAAGCCAACTTGCCAAAATCAGTGGATGTGGAAAAATTTCAACATTTGGTTGATCATATTTTCAACAACAATGTGATATCCTTCACTAATGATGATATACCACCCGAAGGGACCAGTCATTACAAGGCATTGCACATTGCAGTTTTGTCTTCCGGGTACATGCTAGCTGGAGTTTTGATAGATGGAGGTTCGTCTCTAAATATCTGTCCTTATGCCACCTTGGTGAAGATGAATGTCAATCTTAAGCGGATCCAAATATGGTTATCAGAGCTTTTGATGGATCCCGACGAAATTCCGTTGGAAAGATTAAATTGCCAATTGAGATTGGTCCAAATACATTTAATATATCCTTCAACATCCTCAAGATAGATTCAGGATACAACCTTCTATTGGGGAGACCATGGATACACATGGCTGTAGCCGTTCCCTCCACACTACATCAACAACTCAAATACATTGTCAACAACAGTCTAGTCACTGTTAATGCTGAGCTGGAGTATCCTGAACAAGGAGATCTGCCAATCATCAATTTCAACTCTGAAGTTGAGCCGGCCAGTTTTTATGCTCTGGAAGGGAGTACCACGCAGTACCATTCTATTGGAACGCACTCCATGTATTGGAGTCCATCACTTCAGTCCATCAGGACTTTGCCCTCGACAATTGGAGCAGCACTCCATGTATTGGTCGATGAGGGACTCTGAATTTAGATGTGCATGTACTTGCTGATGAGGTGCCTTCTCTCCACAAGGGCTGTAACTTTAATGCAAAGTTGGACTCAGACTTGATGGATATGCAAGAGGACATTGAGACACCTCAGGAGATTAAGGAATGGGTCGCAGACAAACCCAAACCCAACCTTGACCAAACCACTTCTTTCAATCTTGGAACCTTAGAAAACCCTAAGCTAATCCAAATTGGTTTAGACCTCACCCCAAACCAACAGAATGACATGGTTGCACTATTAACCCAATTCCAGGATGTGTTTGCATGGTCTCATGAATACATGGTGGGTTTGTCCACTGACATTGTTCTTCATCGCCTTCCCATCAAAGAAGGATTCAAGCCAGTTAGGCAAAAACTCAGGCAATTGAAACTTGAGTGGAGTTTAAAAGTTAAAGAAGAAATTATGAAACAATTTCAAGCTGTCATTATCATGGTGTCTACATATCCGGAGTGGATATCCAATATTGTTCCCGTGCCTAAACCAGGGGGAAAGGTGCAAGTCTGCATGGATTACCGGGATTTGAATAAAGCTTGCCTTAAAGATAGCTTTCTCGTGCCCTTTATCCACATTCTTATTGACAACACTGCTCAATACGGCATGTACTCCTTTGCTGATTGCTTTGCGGGGTAACATCAAATTATGGTCGCTGAGGAGGACCGTGAGAAAACTGCTTTCATCATGCCTCATCAATGTTGGGGAAACCTATCAGCGAGCTATGTTGGCTCTTTTCCACGATTTAATGCATAAGGAGAGAGAGATCTACGTGGATGACATCATTGTCAAATCTCGAAGGGAGGAGGACCACTTAGACCATCTTAGAAAGCTTTTCAACAGGTTGCGTAAGTACAACTTGAAGTTGAATCCAGCCAAGTGCACCTTTGGTGTTAAGTCAGGCAAGTTGCTAGGTTTCCTAGTCAGCCACAAAGGGATTGAACTATATCCTACCAAAATCCAGGCCATCAAGGAAATGCCCATTCCTTAGACAGAGAAGGAAATACAGGGATTTTTGGGAAGAATCAACTTCATTAGCGAGTTCATTTCTCAACTCACAACAACCTGTGAGCCAATCTTCAAGTTGTTAAGGAAGAACTCCTCCATGAAATGGAATGATGAGTGTCAAAAAGCCTTCCTCACAATTAAAGAGCAGTTGGTTAACGCTCCTATTTTGGTACCACCCAGGGATGATGTTCCTCTGTTCATGTACTTGTCCATAAATGACAATGCCATGGGCTGTATGCTGGGGCAAAAAGATGATAGAGGCCAAGAACGAGCTATCATTTACCCCAGCAAAAGATTCAGCACCAGTGAACACAAGTACACTCTGATTGAGAAGACTTGTTATGCTTTAGCATGGGCTTCCATGAGGTTACAACATTACCTCCATGGTCATACAACCCATCTCATATCCCGTGTGGATCCTCTCAAGTATGTGTTCAGTAAACCCATACTGAATTGTCGACTGTTCAGATGGCAGTTGATCCTACAGCAATTTGACATCATCTACGTGTCAAAGGTCAAGGAATTGCGGATCAATTGGTCGTCGCATCTGCAGGGGACTACAAACCCTTGGAAACATACTTCCTCGATGAAGGGGTAATGACAGTTCAGCAACAACATCGGTACGATACACGGTGCACACGGAAAATGTATTTTGATGGAGCTGTTAACATAGAAGGCTCTGGAGCTGGAGCAGATCTAATATCAAGTACGGGGGAGCAGTATCTCGTCGCCATCAAATTGCAGTTTGTCAACACCAACAACACAGCTGAGTATGAAGGCTATATCATGGGGCTAAAACTTTCCCGTTCAATGGGCATTAGGCGGTTAACTGTCTTTGGGGATTCCGAATTGGTAATCAGACAATCCATGGGAATCTATCAAACCAAAGAATTACATTTGCTGCCTTACCATCGGCAAGTTCTATAGATGGCTTTGGAATTCAAAGAAATCTCCTTTCTACACATTCCTCATAATAGGAATGATTTTGCGGATGCATTAGCAACGTTAGCCTCCTTGGTTCACATACTTGACAAGGAAAATACGCCAAGCATTACAATTGCAATGCAAAAAGCCCCAGTCCATGGGAACTATGTTGGAGAAGTATCAGATGAACTACCTCCCATTCACAACCCTTGGTATCAGCACATTAAGGAGTATATACGACACGGATCTACACCCGCTGAGGCGAGCCTAACTGAGAAGAGGCGGATCCATCGACTTGCTATGAAATTCTACCTGAGCGGAGATGCACTCTATAAAAGAGATATCACGAGAATAGGTCTCCTCGGATGTCCGGATAAAGACCAAGCTCGAGACTCATGGATGAGATCTATGGTGGAGTATGTGGCCCTCATACGGCGGACCCCTACTTGTCAAGAAGATCCTTAGAAACAGGGCATTATTGGCTTACACTCAAAGTCGATCGTGATGATCACGCCAAGAGGTGCTATCAATGCCGATTCGTGGGAATGCTATCCACGCCTCTCGAGGAACTCCACATATGAGTTCGCCATGGCCCTTCTCAATGTGGGGAATGGACGTGATCGGGCCCATCGAGCCCAAATCCAGTAATGGACATCGATTCATATTCACCGTGATTGACTACTTCACCAAATGGGTAGAAGCAGCATCCTTCCCCAGGGTTACTAAAGAAGTCATCATTGTTTTCATCAGAAATAATGTCGTCTATCGATACAGACAACCAGAGGTCATTGTGTCAGACAATGCTAAGAACCTCAATAACAAAATGATGGAGGAGTTATGTAGAAAATTCCACATCAAACACCTTAACTCCGTCATCTACCATCCAAAGATGAATGGTGCTGTTGAAGCGGCTAATAAAAACATCAAAAAGATCATGCAGAAAATGTCCGCCAATCACAAAGGATGGCCTGACCTCTTGCCTCTGACTTTATTAGCCTACAGAACTTCCATGCGTACTTCCACTGGGTCAACCCCCTACTCATTCGCCTATGGGATGGAAGTAGTGGTCCCCATAGAGGTGGAAATGGAATCCCTCAGAGTGTTGATGGATGCTCAGTTAGATGAAGATCAATGGGTACAAGACAGGTATCACCAATTTTCTCTAATAGACAAAAGGTGAACCACGACTATTTTCCATGGTCAATTATATGAGCAAAGGATCGCACGATCCTACAACAGAAAAGTCTGACTAGAGCAGTTCAAACAACATTACTTGGTTTTAAAGAAGATCATTGACAACCAAGATCAATCTAAGGGAAAATTCGCTCCTAACTAGGAAGGCCCATTTATTGTCAAGGAGGTATTGACATGAGGTGCTCTCAGATTCCAGGAAATAGATAGCGATGAATTTCCACAGCTTATCAACTCGGACACCGTGAAACGGTACTATATCTGAAGTTATCATCAAACAAACATCCTGGTTTTGATCATCAAATTACCAGTCATTCCGGTTTTGAACCCTCTCCTTTTTACAAACTCTTCTGCCCCTCAAGGAAACATACACTTCAAACCAGCAGCCTGGTTTCACCTCATTTCAAATCTTGCATACAATTTCGGTTATCTTGAAGATGAGATTGAACCTTTCACACCTGCAGTTTATCCTGAAGATGGGATTAAACTTTTCTACGCTTGTAGTTTGTCCTGAAGACGGGATCAAACTTTTTCCACACCTACAGTTTATCCCCATTATGGGATCAAACTTTCTTCTCCCCACAGTATAGCCTACACATGGGATTCACACTTCTCTTTGGCTGCGATTCATCCTGAGGGGCAAACTACGTCGAACTGATCTCCCTGATACCCAAGGGTACGTAGGAAACCATATTCTATATGGCCCGGTCGCAATAAAAAAACAACAAAAATATTTCTGCCCTTCCTCTACAAAAAAAACAACAAAAATACTTCTACACCCTTCTTCACCAATAAAGCTTCTGCCTTTCACATTTAGTGTTGAACCTCTTACACCAGGTTCGAACTACGCAGACTTGATCTCCTCTTCAATAGGAGTACGTAGGCAGCTATTTATGGTTCAGTCTAACCCCTACCAGAACAAAAATACTTGTCACACGGTACTGGGATCAACCTTCAATTCACCACATTTCATCGGTTTCAGATCAAAGGGATGGAATTACCCAACCTCTTCTCAAAAATAGAAGATTCGGTGACCATCTAAGCTGCGATCATGCCTCAAAGAGCAATACCAACCCATAAGAGATGGAATTAACTAGGCTTCTCACAAATAGAAGTACTAGCGACCATCTGTGGTACGGTCAATCTCAGAGAGGAAAAACCACCCTCCTCTCCACTTGTCCATACAGATACCAGTTCCAAGACACCAAAGATGGTAGGGATACATATAGATCAATGATCCGTTCTGAGAGATCTTGCGACGTCTCAATGTCCACCTATCAAGGATAATTTCAGAATGCATCAAGATCACAATCCCCTGAAGAAACAGGTAAATATCAAGCAAGTATCAAGGCATAACTAAAAGGGAAGGGAATCAAAATATATTTCCCTGCCATACATAATATCGCTTTGATAAATACATATGTGTTGTACATGACAAAATGGCTAAGCTAGTGCATGCGGGGAAAATACAAAGTTATCTACGGATCGTATATATATGCAGACTATCAGATCTAACATGGCATCCCTCTCTGAAGACGGAGGTAACGCTGCAAGCTCCTACCCAATGGTATCTACACGAGCTAACAGATCAGAGGCTAACTGCATGGTGGCATAATGCTCATCAATGTAAGCACTTATGTCAGCAAGACTGACAGTCATCTGTGATCTCACTGAAGTACTGTCTACAATGGCCACATCCCTAGCAGATAAGGAGGTATCTCGCTCCATAATCAATGCATCCTTGGCTGATCTAGCCTCATCCCTCTCTAATAGAGCGGCGTCTCTCCCATCAAGAGTTATCAACAACGCGGCCCTAGCCTGATCTCTTTCATAGGTCATCAAATGTAAGCTCTGCTTTCTAAATCTTCGTCTTGGGATCTTTGAGTAATAGTAGCACTTTCGGGGTGGGAGAATCCATCACAAATGTCGCAAATTTCAATGATTAAATCATTGGTGGGAATGTCAGCCTCCTCTATAGGCTCCTCATCGTCAGAATTAACATCCTGCACTGTGGATACTACTGCAGCTAATGCAGTCTCTGTCTTCATCCATGTAGAATACTCAGCATAACAACCCGGATGACTGACAGAAAACTTAGCCAGCTCTCGCTGATCCCAACAAGCATACAACCTGGATCTATCCTCTACTGATAAACGGTGTGAAGCAAAGCGCTGACTCACTGCCCCCTCATAAGGGTGAAAATCCTAAAACTGGCCAAACTGACATATCAAGGCCAGTGGATGGTAAGTAATTATGCCCCTCAATCTAGCCAGAGGGAGATAATCCATTCCCGGAGCATGAGTAATGAAGCTGTAGGTTGAGCTAAGCCCTGAACATGATAATATAACAAACGGATCCCTAATCCCTGCCAGGAAAGCTGACCATGATGCAACATCTGTACACTCCGCAGGCTAAAAGGAGTATGACATGGCTATATCATGGGTGAAGCAAAACCCCTGCCATCTGAGTGTGTGAATCGGTCTCAAGTGTGACATAAACCACACATATCTGACGCATGAAAGCTACTCAGAAACACTCTGCGGATAAGTAAATGCAGCGATGTAGCTAACCTCAAAGTCTCTGCAATGATCATCGGTATAATGGTATGACCCTCCCTGAGAGCTCTCACTACCATAATGACGTCGACATCCAGCTCATCCATATACCGTGGCATGAAGACGTATGACAATACGCACAATAGCAGCACATCCACTCTAGCTGAACGTCAATGGTCCTCTGATGTGGTGAAATCCCCGGAATGCCGGGCATAACTATCCTCAGAGCCAATCTGTCAAATAGAAAATGCAGGGATATCACATCGCCGGATGTAATCTCGTCCTGTACCACTCTACGTCTCAATCCGGTGAGGGTCATGAACTGTCTGCTCATGTCTTCGATAGCCATATGCATGCAAGGTCTGTCTAGTGGTAGCAACGTCAACTGTGCATACTCTTCCAAAGTAGGAGTCAACTCCTGGGTCCCGAATCGAGAACCTGTCATGCTGATACCCAAACCCGATTCTAGCATACCCTCTACAAATCTCATGGGAACTCAAACATCAACGAGGGTCATAGTATCTTCAGAGCAAATCATCTACGATCACCATGTCTGATGGTGATATACGATCACACCATGAGTGCATACCAAATACCACCAAAAATGGTGGGGTATGATCAATACGGCTAACTGTCGAAGAAGACATCTGTACGGGCTTTGTCATAAGACCATCCAGGGGTTAATGCTGAATATCTCTGGACATACATACATATACATAACATAATAACATGCATGATACAATAGATGGCAATATGATATAGGGAATGGAAAACTGTACATACAATCCTAAGTATATCATCATCTAATACATCTTTGTACATCTAAAATACAGGGAAATGGGGCGAAGCTACCCAACATCCAACAAAGACCTATCAAAAGATATAGCGAGAATGGGGCGAAGCTACCCAGCAACTAACAGAGGCCTATCAAAAGAGATAATGAGAAATACATCAAAAAAAGTCAATGGTGTCAATGTCTACATCATCGATCCTATCCACCTGATGTAACTCCTCCTGAGTCACTAGATCTCTATCTACAGGGATGTCAGGCCGATACAATGGAGGATCTACACTGGCAAAGCCATATGGGTCACCTGAGGGGCCAGTGCCAGAGCTGGAAGGATCAAAAGTATCTACCTTTGAAGGATCTCTTCCCAAATGCCGAATGAAAAGATGTGTCCGATCCAGCTGCCGGGTCAATCTATCAATTTGTGTCACATGAATCGGATCTCTGACACAGGCTAGCCAATCCGTCATCATCACGGATCCTGGAACCATATCCCCCATAAACTGTGTGGCGCGGGTCTGAGCTGTTAGGTTTGTAATATTCATGAACGCAATCAAATTGCAAAAATAATGCGAAAACGTGTAAAATCAGAGTTTAAAAGGTAATTTACAAACCATATACCCGGATCACCCTTTATGAACAATTATTAATTAAACTAAAAGATAAAGAATAAAATCATACCCTTGAAGATCGAGCTTCCTCAGGTACAAGTTCACCTCCAATCCTTTTCGCGTTCAACTTGAATCCACCGGGTTTGGTTCCTTCCTTTGACCAACGTTAGCCACCCAAATGTTTGGCCTCTAGAGGTGATCCACCAAGGAAGAAGAAAATTCAAGAAAAGGGGTATTGGCTCAAACCCTAATTTTTCTATCTCTATAGAAAGGGTGTACTCTCCCAACAATTGGAATTATGTCGTATGTTGTAAAAGTCAACAACAACCCATTATCCATAATAAGACTCCTCTTATTTATAGATGTGGGCAACCCACCTTAACAATTAAGGAATTGGGTTTTATTTAATTAATTAAATTCTTTTAATTAATTAAGCTCCCTAATCTTATTAGGGATAATTAATTAAACTCCTTTAACTAATTTTCCCTCCTAAACCTATTAGGAATAAATGAGAGTACTTATATTAAATTAATTCCTAAACTCTTTTAGAAATTAAAATAATAATAATTGTAATAATATTAATAAGACTCTCTTATTAATTTATATTTAATATTTCTAAAATATTAAATAATAAATATTAAGCTATTTAATTTATTCTATCACCATAGATTAAATTAAATATACTTAACATATTATTACGATTATACCATTAACTTCTTAAATAATTATTCTTCCTTTTATGGTGTGACCCTTTAGGTTCTCCATATTAAACCTAGGTTATGAATAAATCAATTAGAACAATTCTAATCTTATTTAAATAAATAAATTAAACAATTAATTTATTTAAATAAATAAATAATATTTATTCTACAATAGGGATAAGCCTCCCTAGCGATCAACGACTTTCCAGATAATATAGATTTCAACATTAATCATAAAAGAACCTTTGAGTAAATAGTTACCGTACAATTCAATCCTTCCACCATACAATGTCCCAATTAAATATAAGACATGGAATTCTTCACAAGTCTTATTTTATTTAATTATATGTATTTTCGATCCTTAAATGCACAACTCAAATAATGCAAATTAGAAACTCCTTTCTAATTTCATTACGCTTAACCAAGGACTCTTTGGGTTGTCATTTATCGAATCACATAGGACATTTCTCTTCTTTATTAGAAGTGGTAGATTCTTTATTGATTATACATTATCTCCATGTACAACTTATTATACCCAAGCATACCCTTTGATATACCCTAAGGGTCTTAAGGAATAAGTCAAAGTATAACTCATCATACACAAGATACTATGATGATCTCAAGTCCAAGGATTATTGTACTACTATCACTACAGAAATTCCTATTGACAGCAAATAAAACTCCATTAGGTATTCCTTAGCGAGCCACGCTCAAAGTGAACTTATTCTCTAATAAGCACCTACATACTTGCTTTAGTGTCTCCACACAAATGATCATGAGATCAATCATCCTCATCCAATGAAGCAAGAACGATGTACCAATCTATCCGGATTCACTAATCCCCAATTTAGTAATCCAATGATTGGAAACTATTTTAGTTTTAAGCTTTCAAAGAATTTAGATCTCATTAGAATGATCATCATCATTATTCTAAAAGCATTGCTTAAAACTATGGGTTTATCACATATTATAAAAACAAAGATCATGTAGATAATTAAAAGCCTTTAATAAATTAATACTTTTTATTAATAAATGAATAAGATTGTTACAAAGTATATGCTTTATCATCAAACATGATTGGCTTGTGTGCATACTACTTTCAATCTCCCACTTACACTAAAAGCCAATCGTCATGGTATCTTATACTCTTCTTCTCTAAGTGACGATTATCCTGTTTGTTGGATAAGCTTTAGTTAATGGATATGTAATGTTGTTCTTGAGAGTCCACTATCTCTATAGTGATTTCCCATCTTTCAATGATTCTAATAATCAAATGAAAGTGCCACAACACATGTTTAGATCCAAGATGAGACTTACGAACTATTCCTAGTTCTGTAATGAACTTTTAATCCAAACAATCAACTTGCACCTTTATTTATAGCTATATACTTTGTCTTTATCACTAAACCAAAGAACTCTTTCTTTGTTTGGAATCTTTCCAATTCAACGCACCACTATTCAAGATAACGCTTTACCTTAAAGTGGATTTTTACGCATCTTGGTGCATCGAAAAACTTGAGTCATTAAGCCCTCTAGTTTTAATTTGGACCCACCATGAATATGATCACATCCTTGAGTGCTCGGTTAAAGCGCTTTAAGATGTTTTCACCGTCTCATAGTGAACTTCTCTAGAATATGACCGATCAACATCGTCTCTAGTATATTTCATTGCATACATGATTGTCACTCATGTGATCTCTCTTTTCAGGAGTCTGTGGGGACTATTAAGAGAGATACACTCCATAGCTCATCAACATGAGACATCTCTTGGAGTTTGCCATGCTAAACGACTTTAGCATCAAATGAATATACGTTCCTTGGGTTAAGTCGAGCATCCTCTTGTATCTATCTATATAGATTTTATCCCCAATTAAGATACTCTTCCCAATCATTCATGGAGGAATGTTTAGACAACTTTATCTTTACTGATTGTAGCATTGGTATGTCATTCCTTATCCGTAGTATATCAATATATAGTACTAGGAATGTCACGATGCTCCCAATCGACCCTTTGTACACACTAGGTTCATTCTTATTTTTGATAAAATCAAACTCTTTTGATTGCCTCATCAAAACAAATGTTCCATATTTGAGAAACTTGCTTCAATCCATTTATCTGAGTGTCTACAACACTTACCTCATCGTATGTAACTGGATCATCATCTTCTATGATGTGTACCTCATCATCATCATCTATGATGAATCCATACCTCCTAGCTATCTTCGGTACTATTCCAGATTTATGATTCGGTTGTAATGCAATAA
This sequence comes from Panax quinquefolius, assembly GCA_020205615.1. Lineage (NCBI taxonomy): Eukaryota > Viridiplantae > Streptophyta > Magnoliopsida > Apiales > Araliaceae > Panax > Panax quinquefolius. The sequence goes on along the minus strand of JAINUW010000325.1, from coordinate 55,826 downwards.
TAGGTTACATCTATAGGTTCCTCTTATTTGACTTATAGTATTTTGTGGTTCTTGAACTCTTCAAGATCTATTATCCTCCCACTAGCCCCTTCAATGATAAACACCTTTATCTTAGAAGGCAGCGTGTTTTACAACAAACACCTTTTGCTAAGTAGAATTATAGAACATATACCCTAAACTTACTTTAGGATGTCCCACAAATCGACACTTGACAAATCTTGTCCCAAGCTTATCCTTTTGAAACCTTTTCACATAAGTTGGAACCCCTTATCTTAACAAACTTAAGATTAGGAATCCTCCCTGTCCATAACTTTTATGGAGTCTTGGGGCCGGATTTTGAGGTTACCATTTTCGAAGATATGCAGCCATTTCTAGGACATTATCCCAGAAGGATACTGGAATGTCTGTAAAATCATTATGGACCGCACCATGTCCAATAAGGTACGATTTTTCATTCAGATACATCAATCAATTATTGCGTATCAGGATGTGTCCATTATGAGAAAACTATTTGAGATGATCTAGAAACTTATTGCACAAGTATTTATTCCTTGATCTAATCAAAGAATCTTAATACATTGTCAATTTATTTCACTTCTGAATTCTTTGAACCTTTCAAATAATTCATACTTGTATTTCAGCAAATATACACATTTAACTCTTTGAATGATCATCTCCTTTTCTTATACTAATTTGTTCAATATGCAAAATTATTTTCATGTAAGTCAAGTATACAAAATTTATTAAGTAATATTCCAGTTCTATACAAAACATTATTATTATAAATAGAACAACAATTGTTCTTAATTATAATACCAAAAAATTTTATTGTCCAACAATAAAATAGAAATAATATTTTTAATAAGAACTGGAATACAATAACAACTTATTGACTTAATAGATTTGCCCGTAGGCATTGCTAAACTATAAGTTTCTATGGCTAATGTGGCAACCTTTGCTACATTTCCCGCACATAGGATTACTTGTATTTGTTTAGCTTTCTACTTCTGCTTGGTCCCTTCATAAATCTATATTTATGATAACCAAAGTCGATATCCAATATCCAAGTAGAACCTTGACTTAAAGAAAAATTTATTTCAATCATGAACAAAAAATCAGATTATAACCAAACTTCACTAAGCTTCTTTGGTTAGCCTCTGCAAGATGCTTCTTCTTGCAGCTTTCTTTCCAATGTCCAGCTTATTGCGGTGGAAGCAAACTCCTTTGCTATCCGTGACGCTTTTTGTTCTTATTATCCTTTGTTTACGCCTTTCTATTTACCTTCTTTGAATCGTTCTTCTTTTCGAAGATCCTTTGGCACCTACCAAGAAGACTTGATCTTTCTTGGTTGAAAAGTGACTCTCAACATTTTTCAATATGTTAAGCAAATCAAATGAAGGCGATATCTAGCTTGTTCATATGAAAAATTCACAACAATTAATGAAAGGAGTATCTGAGTGAGTGCAAGATCAAATCTTGGCTCAACTCTCCATCCATGACAAAACCAGTTGTCCCCAATTGATCAATCAAATTGATTATGTTAAGGACTTTTTATGCATACTTATAGTGCCATTGGCCATTCTAGATCGGAAGAGCTCCTTAGATATCCGATATCTATCGATCCTACTTTCCTCACCATCAACTACTTGATGTGCGGGAATATAGTAGAAGCATTCATAGTTTCATCTTGACGTAAGAGCTCAAGTACTCGTGGATGCGAGCATGATGCATTGAGCCAACTATGCATCATCTTGCCACTTTCTAAAAGTAGCAATGTCTTCCTCGGAGGCATTATCTCGCAACCATTCGAGGATAGGCGTATTAAGGACATAAGATAGCTTTTTCACCTATGAGAACTATTCTCAAATTCCTTAACCAATCTGCTTTAATTCGGTTTGGTTAATTTAGCATTTAATATGCTTCAGCGATGATAGTAATTTTAGACATTGTAAAATTACAGTAAATGAATTTGTAATTAACAACATTTTAACATACATTCTTTTATTAATTACCAAAATAAATTAGGTCTTGTTTTAAATTGGTATCTCCCACTATTTTCTTCAAACTATATTACCCTCACATATATAGTTCGGCAAAATCTAATTAAAGATTTGCTAGTGAGAATAAGGATCCCATTTCAAATGTATATAGCCTTGTGGTGACACAACAAACTATATATAAATAAATAGGTAGACAACTTTTGTCAATTACATCAACTATGCAACTCCTTGTATTTTGCCTCTTAGATTATTTTGATCAAGTGGTGGCACATCCGAATCAAAATTATCCAAGTTAAGTCCAACCTAGCACTCCATATATTCAAAAAAGAAAAATATCATCTTTGTGGTGACACAACAAAATAATATTGTTCAATTTTTTTTATAAGCATCAAATGTGATAAATTAACATCTTAAATACTTAATACTCGCCTTGTGGTGACACAACAAACTCATATTAAATATTTAATACTCTATTAATTTTATCATGCTAGAAAGCGACGCTTCGATATTCCAAATATCTTTGAACGCTTAGGACTTAATATAAAAAATTGAGGGGTTTGTTATTAATTTGTCTCATCTTGTTTAAATGCATGCATGCATATATATATATAAAAAATACGCGTCGTATTAATGAACATGCTGAAGCATGTTTGCATAATATATAATATATATAAAATAAGCATGCACATATAGAATACTATATTCTACCCGGATTGATTATGGACTTTTATTCTAGTTTGGTTCACTAGAGCCACCAAGTGAACCAAAAGGTCAAACCCTTAGGGGTGCAAGAAATAATATTTAAATATAACTATTACATTTAAACCCGGCTCCATTACAAACGGGTCTTCAAGCGCCCTTGCTCCTTGATCTCTAATTCTTCAAAAATTAATTCTAACTATTCCTATTACATAACTATTTTAAAATAAATAGAAACCTTGATCGTGATCGAGGGAAGTACATAGGAGGAGATAGAATTTACATTAAGAAAAAAATTAGAGAAGGCGAATCTGCAGAACCCCATTTAATAAAACCCATACATTCATGCATCCAACTAAAATAAAATCCAATCGCATTGGTCAATAGTCCATAATCAATCCCATTTATTATCATACACATCACCATATGCATCAATAAATAACATTCATCTTATGAATAATAAACATTTAATATATATATTGATATCATTTAATGGGCAAATTTAGTTAGTATAAAATCTATTTTTTGAATCAAAATAAACTCCTTTATTTTAATCCAAATTTAAATCAAAATAAAACTATTTTATTTTAATTTATCTAATTTTGAATAAAATAAACTATTTTATTTTAATCAAAATTTTAATCAAAATAAACTCCTTTATTTTAATTAATTATGGAATCCAATTCCATGTAATAAAAAATCTTTAATTAAAATAAACTCTTTTATTTTAATTAATTATGGAATCCAATTCCATGTAAAAAAATAAAATTATTAAAGGAAACACGAATATTCTTTCCTATTCACAAATAAACTCCTTTATTTTTTGAATAATATGAAATCTTATTTCATATTTAAATAAACTCCTTTATTTAAGGAAACATGGATTCTCTTTCCTATTCACAAATAAACTCTTTTATTTTGAATAATATGAAATCTTATTTCATATCTAAACAAACTCCTTTATTTAAGGAAAGATGGATTTACTTTCCTATTCACAAATAAACTCCTTTATTTTAGGAAAAATAAAATCCAATTTCAACTCCAATTAGTTATTATGGAATTCAATTCCAACTCTAATTAGTTAGCATGAAATTCTAATTTTAAAATTAAAATAAATCTTTTATTTTAATATTAAAACAAACCATTTATTTTAAGATTAAAATAAACCTTTTATTTTAATTATAAAATTATTAAAATTAAAATAAAACTTTATATTTTAATATTAAAATAAACCTTTTATTTTAAAATTAAAATAAACTTTTATTTTAATTATATAATAATTAAGAATATATATATATATATATATATATATATATATATATATAATATATATATATATATATATATATATATATATCCTTTTTTTTTTTTTTTTTTTTTATAAAACCGTGCACTGCTTCAACAAATTAACTTGTTAACTCCTTTTTTGATTTCCGTGCATATGTTGCTCTAAAAAAAAAAAGTTGCCCACGGATTTGGAGGACTTTTCTATTCAGGCACCCGAATCTGGTATATAAAAAAAAATATAAAAGCATTTTTTTTTTTTTTTTTTTTTTTTTTTAAATTTTATACAATAAAATTATGCCCAATTAAATTGTTCTAAACACATATCAATATATAAATTAAATTTGAACAATTAATAATTTGCATAAAGGTTTGGCTCTGATGCCACTGTTAGGTTTGTAATATTCATGAACGCAATCAAATTGCAAAAATAATGCGGAAACGTGTAAAATCAGAGTTTAAAAGGTAATTTACAAAACATATACCCGGATCACCCTTTATGCACAATTATTAATTAAACGAAAAGATAAAGAATAAAATCATACCCTTGAAGATCGAGCTTCCTCAGGTACAAGTTCACCTCCAATCCTTTTCACGTTCAACTCGAATCCACCGGGTTTGGTTCCTTCCTTTCACCAACGTTAGCCACCCAAATGTTTGGCCTCTAGAGGTGATCCACCAAGGAAGAAGAAAATTCAAGAAAAGGGGTATTGGCTCAAACCCTAATTTTTCTATCTCTATAGAAAGGGTGTACTCTCCCAACAATTGGAATTATGTCGTATGTTGTAAAAGTCAACAACCCCATTATCCATAATAAGACTCCTCTTATTTATAGATGTGGGCAACCCACCTTAACAATTAAGGAATTGGGTTTTATTTAATTAATTAAATTCTTTTAATTAATTAAGCTCCCTAATCTTATTAGGGATAATTAATTAAACTCCTTTAACTAATTTTCCCTCCTAATCCTATTAGGAATAAATGAGAGTACTTATATTAAATTAATTCCTAAACTCTTTTAGAAATTAAAATAATAATAATTGTAATAATATTAATAAGACTCCTCTTATTAATTTATATTTAATATTTCTAAAATATTAAATAATAAATATTAAGCTATTTAATTTATTCTATCACCGTAGATTAAATTAAATATACTTAACATATTATTACGATTATGCCATTAACTTCTTAAATAATTATTCTTCCTTTTATGGTGTGACCCTTTAGGTTCTCCATATTAAACCGGTTGTGAATAAATCAATTAGAACAATTCTAATCTTATTTAAATAAATAAATTAAACAATTAATTTATTTAAATAAATAAATAATATTTATTCTACAATAGGGATAAGCCTCCCTAGCGATCAACGATAGATTTCAACATTAATCATAAAAAGAACCTTTGAGTAAATAGTTACTTGACAATTCAATCCTTCCACCATACAATGTCCCAATTAAATATAAGACATGGAATTCTTCATCAAGTCTTATTTTATTTAATTATATGTATTTCGATCCTTAAATGCACAACTCAAATAATGCAAATTAGAAACTCCTTTCTAATTTCATTACGCCTTAACCAAGGACTCTTTGGGTTGTCATTTATCGAATCACATAGGACATTTCTCTTCTTTTATTAGAAGTGGTAGATTCTTTATTGATTATACATTATCTCCATGTACAACTTATTATACCCAAGCATACCCTTTGATATACCCTAAGGGTCTTAAGGAATAAGTCAAAGTATAACTCATCATACACAAGATACTATGATGATCTCAAGTCCAAGGATTACTTGTACTACTATCACTACAGAATTCCTATTGACAGTGCAATAAAACTCCATTAGGTATTCCTTAGCGAGCCACGTTCATGAACTTATTCTCTAATAAGCACCTACATACTTGCTTTAGTGTCTCCACACAAATGATCATGAGATCAATCATCCTCATCCAATGAGCAAGCAACGTATGTACCAATCTATCTGGATTCACTAATCCCCAATTTAGTAATCCAATGATTTGGAACTATTTTAGTTTTAAGCTTTCAAAGAATTTAGATCTCATTAGAATGATCATCATCATTATTCTAAAAGCATTGCTTAAAACTATGGGTTTATCACATATTATAAAACAGCATCATGTAGATAATTAAAAGCCTTTAATAAATTAATACTTTTTATTAATAAATGAATAAGATTGTTACAAAGTATATGCTTTATCATCAAACATGATTGGCTTGTGTGCATACTACTTTCATGAGCTCCAATGGTACGAAGGGTCCACCAATGCTGGAACATCTCCTGAGTCCTGGGGCCCTCTGACAAAGTATAACCGTCAATCCCCAATAATGGGATGTCAATGATAGGTGACTACGAAATAGGCCAATAACGCCTGGCAGGAGGCAAGATCGGCATGCGAATCTCTCCTGTAGTGCTCCTAATAGCACACTCTCTTAAATAGAACTCCCATCCTCCATCTGTGAAGAGAGGAATCCTGCGGGTGGAAATGACGTACTCAACGCCAGTCGGGTACCCATCCCCAAATCCAACTCCCAAATGCTCTCTAAAGTAGGGAACCTATGTGATGACATCCGCTGTCAACAACTCCAGCTGTAGGCGATAATGAGTAAAACCCTCAACAACAGGGACCTCCGCCAGTATGGAATGATGTCATCTTCATCCTCATGGATAGGTGTCTAAACCTAACATGCTCATAGGACGCAAACATGGAAGCCTCTCATAGGCCCAAAATTGCCAACATAAAGGCAAACATCTGTTGTTATTCAACACTCTTAACCTATACATGGGAAAAGATAAGATAAATACTCACCAGCAGAAATGGGTAAAATCCTAACCAAGCCTCGGTCAAGCCCTACGATCGCATGCGCATTGCCCTGAGGAAGTAGGCAAAGGTGTAGGAACCCCAATCATACTCTCCTATACAGTCCATATGTCTAGTGGCGCTGATCAAAGCGAAGGACACCGTAGAAAAGTTATCTGCTATGAAGCAGCCCCTAATGATCATCAGGAACAATCGTCGAAGAATGCGATCCTTGACTTTCACATCATTGGGTATAGGCTCACTCAATAGCCCGCTCATAGCATCTACGCTCAAAGGACCTGTACGAACAGTCTTGCCCTTGAGCGCCTCCGCCGGAACTCCCAACAAGGATTTGACGGCAGTAGGGGTAATATCCGTCGTGCAAGGCACTGGATCCCCTCTAAACTCTATACCTGTGATAAACCGCCAATCCATCGGCGTCATCATCACTTCATAGTCCTGTAAATGGAGTGACTGAGTCTGGTGAAACCACTGCTCAGACAATGCCCTGAGGTAACCCCAGGGACAACGACGGGGAAGAATGGAGAAGAACGTCCCAAATCCCCAGCTATGTACAATCGCTCTGTAGTCATCATGCAAAGTCTGATACATAGAGTGGATGCTAAACCAATTCCCTCGAGGCTGTGTGAAGCCGGGAACCTATATCAAATGCAGATCAACATCAGAATCCTTAACTCCTCATCAATAGGAAATAAGAAAGATTAAAGATCTAACTTTATACCTTGTTTGCGTGCAAGTATGCTAAAGGATGCCTACTCAAGTTACCCAGAAGATCTGGGTTCACCACTTGAATACCTGGCAATTCCCTACGGGGAACACGTACAGTAGGAGCAGGAACCTCAATCGGTACGTCCTCCTCCTCATCCTCGACATTCGGCACTTCAACCCGGATAGGACGTATCATCGCCTCCACCAAACGAGCGAGGTCATGCGGGCCGTGGCCGAGGCTCTTCAGAAGCCCTCCTCCGTACACCTGATGTGGTCCTACGGGAACTACTCGACTGATCCGAATCCATAATATATGGACAACAAGCCTCCAAATCACCTCAGAAAAGGTGTGGTAAATTCTTACCTGGAGCTTTTCAAAATGCATTTTATGATTACATGCATGTGTACAGTGTTTTAACATACATCTACAGTAGAGTTAAAAATGCATGACTATCCAATGCCTACATTTTGGAAAATATTTGTCATAGCCCCCTTTGTAAATGGGACTATCCACATGCACGTAGGCATGACTAGGTGTCCATTCAGTAGAACATCTATACACAGTCGTATACATCCTACATGCATTATCACATCACAGTAAAAAATCTGTAAGTGTAGTCTAATTACTAGGATTATTTTGCTTTTCTACCTTTACTCATTTATCCTCAGATAGGATAAGAAATGATAGTAAAAGGTACCAATTTGATTGTTTCAAAAGTCAAATTTTTTCACTACTATGTGTCTAAATACATTTCATGTGATAAGTCAATTTTCAACGGATAGAAACTAGAAAAAAAATACATGCATATGTTACCAGGACAGTGTATCTGTGGCACTCCTACGTGGGTCCCACACCTCTGGCTCGCTCCAGTTAGAGTTGCAAAGGACGTCGCACAAGCTAAAAAGGCCAAATCAGGAACAAAAATGCTACGCGATTGAGCGGAATAGCCTGGAATCCTGATTTTGTACGGGTCAGAATTGAACTCCCGTCATCTCATTGGTATTCACCTGAATGCAGGGTATACTATACCAATGAGCTCAGCTTTTACAAATCATACTCGGCAATACCCCACAAAGGTCTGATTTCGTCATTGCAGGGTCACGTCCCTAAACCTCCTCGGCTGGGGTTACAACGCCAAAACCACGAAATGCTAAACCTCCCCGGCGGGGGTTACAATGCCAATGTTATAAACTGATAAAGTATCCCCAGCGGGGGTCACAACGCACATCTTTCAAGAATCTACGTATCCCTCAATGAAATTACAAATAAGATTCTCAACCATTGATACACACATCAATGAGGGTCAAGCAGCCTTAACGTCATTTTAGCCGATGGCAAGTAAACCCATCGAAGCAACTTATCCACGTATTCCCTGACGGGGGTTTATAACGCAGTGCGACCATTGACACATACATCAATGAAGGTCAAGCAACCTTGACAATGCACCCAAAGAGGATCTATCCGTTGATACACACATCGGTGAAGGTCGAAACCCCCGACAACAACGATTTATTGGCATTAACTCCGAAAAAATGAGGAAATATATTATACACATCCTCAAAAAGACAAAGCTTTATCCCCACAGATCTCTTGCACAAAAGAGGCACCTCTATGGAATATAAGCCAGTGTCTAGGATTTGAAAATTTGGTGATAGTCCCAATGTCAACATCCTTGAAGACTTGGATTGCATGTCCAAGGCATCACTGATTGTCATCCCAACAGGATTACCTAACAATCATGCATCATACATTTGCATCATGTTGTTGCACATAGCATTATGTTTACTTTACTTGCATTTCAAGTGTTTAGGATTCTTTATCCTATCCATACCTTGCATTGCATGAATATGATAAAGAGGGGCATCTGTAGACACTCGAAATTTTTTGCACACCTGTTACTAACATTGCAGGTGGCCAGATTCATCTTTTGGAGATAACCCTGGAAGACAGCTTACATCTATTCCAGATACTACCAGAAGTTCAAGTTCAAAACCCGAGACACACACCGGGAACATCATTTCCAAACCCCAGAACACACACCGAAAGGATCATTTCCAACCTCGGAGATAACCTCAAGTTTTGTCCTTGGCGATAACCACAAGGAGTGCTGTTGCAGTTTTGGCGATAACTCCGAAAATGCCAATTTCAAACACATGTTATCAGCTTCAAGCTCAAACCTCCTGCCGAGGCACTCATCCCTCAGACACGAAGCTAACAACGGGTAAACAAACACACTCACAAGATGACCTTGTGGCATTCAAACACTTACATCAGTCCAATCTCAGATGTAACCCTGAGCAACGTCTGCTTTCAACTCAAGCTAGCGATAACCCCAACGAAGAGTCAAACTTCATCTTGCCACATTAACACATGCGCGTCATCTCAACACTTCATACATATAAACATACAACAATGTCCCACAAGAACTGAGGAGTTACAATCCCGAGTGACTATTACGCGTGGCAGTACACCGGATATAATTTGAAGCTTGAAGACTACGTGCATGGTCCCCTCTTCCTGACTTCGTACAACCTCTAATCCATGTCATTGCGTAACTCTCGACACAAGCAGTTTGAAGAAGGTCACATATACTTTATTCGGATGCTCAGATTAAAGTTCTGCAAGTTCGAGCAAACATTACAGTGCACGTATTTTAAGATGACAGGACCTGCGAAGCCCAGGGACACCTCGACTAGCCGCAGGTGTAACTGCGGCTGCCGCAGGTACACATGCGGCCATCAATCTATAAATATAGGCCTTGGGGTTAGCCATTTGGGAGGAGAGAAGAGAGAGAAAAGGCGAGGAAGCCCTGCCCAATTTACTTTGTACACACCCATATTGAGTGTTTCCTCAGTTTAAACATCTGTTAGCTCACATATAGCTATACTTTTTTTCCAAATGGGGAGAGTGTGTTTATCCATATAGAGTCATAGAAGTCTACATTGGCGACCCACTATAAGCCTTCTTACATTCTATAAAGCCTTTCTTTTTAGCATTAGCACACACTTTGTTATACACATTGAGAGTCGTGTTGTGTGTGTTTGCTCGGACTTCGGTTCGTGGTTTTCATTTACATGCATATATATACTTATATATATGTATATATTTTATATATGGACTAACATTATCGAGTTATGTCTCGATTGAGCCTGAACTTATGTTTGGGCGTTTACTTGCTTATATATATATATATATATATATATATATAAATTATGGTCGAGACTTTGTCGATGAGCCTGTACTTATATGCAGAGTGTTTCTTTGCTTTTATATATATATATATATATATATATATATATATATATATATATATATATATATATATATAATCATTGTTATCGAGAAATATCTCATTAGTCCGGATTTTATATCCTATATTTACTGCTTTTATATATATATATATATATATATATATATATATATATACTATATATATAATTGTTGTGGGACATATCCGATGAGCACGGATTTACATCCTATATGCGTTTCTTTGCTTTTATATATATGTACATATATATATATATATATATATATATATATATATATATTTTACATTTCTCATCGGGCACGGAGTTTACTTCGTGGCCTTTTAAAGCTTTATTTACATTTCATTCACGCTTTAGAGTTTATTTCGTGGCAGTTGCTCGCTTTTACAGCTTTATTTATATTTTGTCCCACCTGGAGTTTACTTCGTGGTGGTTTATCATATCCATATATATATATATTTACCGCTTTTATATATTTACATTTCTGATCCCCCATGGAGTTGCTTCGTGGTGGTTGATCATGTATGTATATATATATTTATAGCTTTTATATATATAACTGCTTACTGCTTTCCATACAAATTGCAGTATCATGTGAGCCTAGGAATCATGTGATCACAGATTCAGCCCATTGAATCTAGATTCGGTTCCCGTGATGGACGTTTTTCAGCTGTAAGAATCTTGTACATTATTTATAGTGTCTGAATTTCCTTGGATGGCTGTCATGCCCATGATGAGTTTGGCATTGCTGTATATTATTTTCTCAAAGATGCCTCACATCTCGAAAATAAAAACAAACAAGCCGAACATTTAATAATAAAATGGAAGTATCAAAGGCCTCAATTACTATTGAACATAAGGTTTAAAAAACCTCTTTTTACAAAACTTCATTGATATATCTGGTTAAAATTGAATTTTTCTATAAATTCAAACCCTTTGTATATAGGTGTGAACGAGGCATATCACTACACACACACACACACACATTCATATAACAGTTTCTTTGAAAAGTGGCAGTCACCGTGGCAACACGGATGTCGGGGGGTGCCTAACACCTTTCCTCCGCATAATCAAGCCCCCAAACTTAAATGAATCTCGATTTCACAGACCCGTTTAGCAGTGTCATATCACTGGGTCAATGTGCAAACCTTTTCGGTTGCATTGGTGCAACCAGTTAAATACACCAACTGGCAACTCTTAAAGTCAAATCGTCGACATTATACATGTCGGACCTTTTTCACTTGTTTTTTCAAATAAATCTCACATTAACATGAGAACACCAAAGAACAAGTAACGAAAAGGGACACTAAAAATTCTGACGTCGACAATAACATTATAACATCATAACATCAAAACATGAGTGAGATCTGGCATGGTCAAACCATGTCAGAAATCAGTTCTTCCCGTTTTTTGGGTTTTCCAGAAATGCACAAATCAGATGGTCAAGGCTACTTTGACCCTTAATAACTTTGGTCCAGTGCAATATCTAAGTGTTATAAAGGCATGATGTTGTAGTCCTTATACCAGACTACAAGTCCATTACACAAACATGGCCAAATCACTTATCAATAGCAAGATCAGAGGCCTTAAAGATGTTGTCAGAGCTACCTGGAAAAATCTGGGTTTTCCAGAAACTGATTTCCATGGTCGGTCAACTATGTTTGACTGATTATAACTTGAGATATAGACATGGTATGGATGTGATTCCACTTCCATTCTACTCTCCTCATAGCAAAGAACAAATCTATAACATCTAACATACCTAATCATTAACATACACAGATCTATGGGCCCTGACATTAGGCAGTCAGACCATAAATTTAGGGTTCTAAGTCAGTTCTAAAACTTAATTTTTTGGCTTCTAGATGTTATGGATCTATGATATAACATCATAGATCACACAATAACATCCTTAAACGCAAATTTAAACATCTAACTACAACATGTAACATAAGATCACATAGATTTTTTATAAGGCAAGGGTTTTATACCTTTATGCTTTGATTTTTGAACTTTTGATCCTTGATCTATTCTTGGACAGCTAAGTGATGATCATAGCTTTTCCTCTCACTCTTTCTCACTCTAGATTTCAAAACTTGAAGAGAGAGAAGGTCTTGATTGGTTTGGAAAGTAAAGTGAGTTACTTTACTTTTTTTTTAAAGTTAAAAACTTTGATTCATGCACCAAATCTTGCAAGGTGGCAATAGATAGCTAATATATTAGATATATAGCACATGTTGATAAGCCTTGGATTGATGACTCGCCAAGATTGCAAAAATCATTTGCTTAAGGTTTTTAAAAAAAGGGTATTTCGGTCATTTCACATTCACTAAGAGCAATTTGGTCTTTTCCTCTATAACTTGAAGGGTATTTTGGACCTTTCCATATTATCCCATAACATATAACACTTAGACAATTAAACTTAGCTTTTGAATTTCCAAATTAGGGTTTCAAATATTCGAATTAGGGTTTTGGAATCCCAGAACTAAAATTAGGGTTTTTGATCCGATCGTTAGGGTTTCTAACAGTTCGTTAGATTTTCTAACTTAATAAACATATGTTTAACATAACTTTAGAGTTTGCTAAAGTTATAACTTATCTGCTCAAGATCTTATCCATAAACCACAACTATTCATATATATGATCACATATACCTACTCGTATACACTTAGATACTTAACCCTGATAATTCTTCACAAGAATTTTAAATCCACCAAAATCTTATACCTCATTACTAGACGATCACTTACAGTCTACCAAATTATTCAAGTCTTGTCCAAAAATTTTGAAATCCTTAAAATTTCATTACAGAAATGCCAATTCCATACACTTATTTTTAGTCTATGTTCTAATATTGAACCTTAAATCAATCAATTATGATTTTAAAAATTTTCTAAATTCTCGGGTTGTCACAGAACTTCCAAATGAAAAACCCCCTTATTCAAATTATAAAAAGAAAATTAGAGGGATTATACCTTTGCTTTTCTTCTTCTTCTTCTTCTTCTTCTTCTTCATGGAGAATTTCTCCTCCTTCTTTCCTTCCCTAGGGCTGTCGCTCCTTCCCCTTCTCTCCCTCTTTCTCTCGTTCTCTCTTTCTTCTCTTCTTTCTCTTTATTCTTTTTCTCTTTCCCCTTTTCTCTTTCCTTCTTATCCTTATTTTCTCTAATATTCGTTCCTTCTCTTTTTTTTAAACCGGCCATTTGGCCTTCTTATTGCCACATATTATTATTATTATTATTATTATTATTATTTAATTGCTTTATTGAATGCCCAAAATGTCCTCATCACTAATTGGTTTTAAAAATTGGGCCACTTATTTAATCTTTTGGGCTTTCAATTAATCTTTTGGGCCATGTAATATTTGCATAGTCCAATCATTTCCATCTTATCCCACCTTAAATATTTAATTAGGGTATCCATTCCAAATATTTAGAATTTAAATCATCACTCCAATACATTAAATTCTATAACCCAATTAAATTTGTTTTAATTAAGTTATAAAATTAATAACTTGAGATAATAAAAATATATCTCTTAACTTAATATAATTTTTAATATTATTATTCTCCCGCAAATGGGCTTTAGTTTGGGCCCTTAATTAATTCCATTGAGTTAGCAATTTTACTTGTTTTACTTACTAATAAAACTAACCTGGGCTTTGAACCCTAATTAAATTGGGTCATTATAATACTTGTCCCATACATAATATATTGGGCTAGATTAAATAATTTAATTGGCTTTAATCACTTTATCTACAAGTCTCATGCTTAATTAATTAATTGGGCTTGTTTAAATAATATAACTTCCTTAGTCCATTAAATTTTAATTCACTTGAATTAATTCTATGACCACTAAATAAAATAACCCTTTAGGTCATTTAAATCTCATACCATATTTAAATAACTTATTTAAGTTATACAATTTATATTGTATAATTAAATTTAATTTCCTCTTCCTCTTCATAAATTGTTTTCAAATAATTTATTTATATATTAAATATATAAATTTAATATATTCAATCATTTATTCAAATATGAATTTAATTTACTAACTAGTTGATACCAATATACATATTTACATATTGGATCTCATCTCATATTTTTACTTTACCTCCTTTGGTATAATATTAAATATTATACCATTATCCAAATAACATATTTCACTTCTCACATTAATTTTGACTTTTCTCCATAAAAAGTCAATTGCTTACTTTGACCAAAAGTCAACATTTACACATTTTGTGTTTACTGTCCATTCTGACTAAACTTCAAGTTCCGGATGCAACCGAGGAGTCCATGCTTCAAAATTCTATCTCTAACTCAAATTTTGAGTTTTAAATTACTCACTTCTTATTGCTAATCGTATTAACTAACGACTTTATACTTATTCAAATTCTTATTTCCCAGTCAAGGCCAACATTCAAGCTATGTTAATTACTAACATAGTTTTATCTTGATCATTATATCATTAACTTAATTCATCATTCCTCTTGCTAAAATATATATAGCACATTACTAAGTATATATATTTCTATACATATACTCATCTTCGTTTAACCTCATAACATCTCTTCATGTGAAATCTTATCTCCATAAGAAAATTTCCATATATACTTATATAACATTTAGACTATTCAGTTCACATCGAATTTACAGGTATCGTAATACCTTATTCTTGATATTCCTTCAAGTACATATTAATTCATTTCTAGGGTTTTGGAATTTTGTAACCCATATTTTCTTTATTCTCATTCGAATAGCAAACCATATAGGTTTTACTTGAAAATTTTAAATAAATCCTCAAATTCTCATCTAGGTTTTATTCTTTAACCTTTATTCTAATCATTTAAGATTTTAGGAATTTTCGGGTTATCACATTATACGCAAACTCTACTAATGATAGATGATCATCTCAACTACCTTTGAAATCCATGACGCAAGATCTCAGCATATCTTCTAGCGTCTGAATTGTTCTTTCACTCTGCCCATCTATTTGGGGATGATAAACTATACTTAACTTTAACTGCGTTCCCATCTTTTCTTGTAGACTTCTCCAAAAGTTTGATGTGAATCGTGGATCACGATCCGACACTATCGAAACTGGTACTCCATGTCTGGAAATAATTTCCTTAACATAAAGTTTAGCTAACCGATCTAAGTTAAACTTAACTCTTATTGGCAAAAAGTGAGCCGACTTCGTCAACCGGTCCACTATTACCCAAATAGCGTCATACTCTTTCTGAGTAGCTGGAAGTCCCACCACAAAGTCCATCGTGATATGCTCCCACTTTCATTTCGGAATCTCCAATGACTGTAACAAGCCACTTGGTCGTTGATGTTCGGCTATAACTTTTTGACAAGTTAAGCACCTAGTCACATATTCTGATATCTCTCTCTTCATGTCCGGCCACCAAAAACTCTATCGAAGGTATTGATACATCTTAGTACTTCGGGGATGAATCGAGTACCTTGAACTATAAGCCTCTTGTAATACTTCCTCCTTCAACTCTATTTCATTCGGAACCCAAATTCTTCCTTCAAATCTTAATAACCCCTCATTATCAAGACTATACTTTATCTCTTTTTCATCTGCTAGACGTTTCTTCATCTGGTCACACTCCTCAATTCTGAGTTGTACCTCCTTGACTCTCTCTACAATGGTAGATCGAATCTTAGTTGTAAACAATTTCTAACCCGACTCACTCGGTAACTTCACCTTTAACTCCATTCTAGCCATCTCTGTTATTAACTCAGTTTGAGCCGTTAACATAGATAACTTTTCCCGACCCTTCCTACTTAGGGCGTCGGCCACTACATTGGCTTTTCCTAGGTAATACAGGATATCGCAGTCGTAATCTTTTATCAACTCCAGCCATCTCTTTTGTCTCATATTTAAATCCTTTTAGGTGAAGATATATTTTTGACTCTTATGGTCCGTGTATATATCACATTTCTCTCCATATAGGTAATGCCTCCATATCTTTAAGGCAAACACTACCGTGGCCAGTTCCAGATCATGAGTAGGATAAACTTTCTCATAATCTTTTAACTGTCGTGATGCATACGCAATGACCTTGCCATGCTGCATGAGCACGCAACCAAGTCCTCTTTATGAAGCATCACTATAAACTACAAATTTCTTGTATCATCGGGTAAAGATAATACAGGTGCTTCACATAACCTTTTCTTCAGTTCTTGAAAACTATCTTCACACTTCTCAGTCCACACGTACTTCACTATCTTCCTTGTCAAATTAGTTAACGGGGTAGCTATCTTAGAAAAATCTTGGATAAATCTTCGATAGTATCCCGCTAACCCTAGGAAACTCCGTACCTTAGTTGGCATTTTTGGTTGTTCATAATTAATCACTGCTTCCACCTTTGTTGGGTCTACTAAAACTCCATCGCGGTCTATAACATGACCTAAAAATTGTACCCTTTCTAGCCAAAATTCACACTTAGTGAATTCCGCATATAACTTCTCCTTCCTTAGTGTCTCCAATACTAACCTTAGGTGTTCAGCGTGATCTTCTGGCGTCTTAAAATAGATTACAATATCATCGATAAGCACTACGATGAACTTGTCCAAATATTGTTTGAACACTCTGTTCATCATATCTATAAATGCAGCTGGTGCATTCGTCAACCCAAATGACATCACCAGAAACTTGTAATGGCCGTAACGAGTCCTGAATGCCGTCTTAGGTATATCCTCATTCCTAACCTTTAACTAATGATACCACGTTCACAAATCTATCTTAGAAAAATACTTTGCCCCTTTTAACAGATCAAAGAGATCATCTATCCTGGGCAATGGGTATTTATTCTTTATCGTTAACTTGTTCAACTCTCGGTAGTTGATACAAAGTCTCAACGATACGTCCTTCTTCTTCACAAATAGTATCGGTGCTCCCCACAGTGAAACACTTGGTTGAATGTACTTTCTATCTAACAGTTCTTTTCTAGTACTGGCGCTGCGACGTTAGCTTCCCTTATAAGGCTCGCTCTGTGGTGTGAGTCAGCAGTGCCTATGTCTCGGGTTCGACGCTGCGACGCCACTCTCTATACTACTGGTCGCGTTGTGGCGCCACTTCACATTGATTGAAGGTTTGGTCTGGCACTGCGGCGCTGACTTTATACCCTTGGGCCGCTCTGCGGTGCCGACCCTGTACCTCAAAAAAATCTCACAGTTCATTTCTACTATAATCCTTTTCAGGCTCATAACTTACTCATTATAAGTCAGAATTGGCTCGTTCAAAAGCCGTTGGCACAAATATTTTGTGTACTACAATTTCATTAAAAATCATACATTTTCGAATCTGTTAACACAGAATTCACCAATTAAGTTCTATATTACGAGTTCGTTAAACGTTCGGGAACGTTCAACGCTCGTTTCTTTGTTCTAAGTTGGAATTCGACCATTCTCGAGTCCGCAACTCTAAAATGTAAACTTTGACTATACTCCATCGAAAACTAACATTTCCGAGTTCAACGCTGACTTCTGACTTTCATTTCGAGAATTTCATAATTTTGACAATTATCGTCTAATCTCGTAAATTTCGCCATAACTTCGTTACTTGAGATTTTTACACCGTTCAAAACGGATTCATTCCATCATTCTATCATCTTTACCAAACACATTTCATCTAATCCTATACACGATGGTTTTAAACTTGTCCATCAACAACAAAATGATAATTTTCATATGTTCTTCATTAGTACATAATTCTATGATTATGATTCCACTTACAACATGGTTTATTAAGGTTTAAGTCCTCTAATAGCCATCCTTATCACTCCTTATGATACATGCTCCACCAATATTCACTTTTCTATCAAACTACAATTGAAGAGATGAAGAATAATGGTCTAGGATTCCTTACCTTTGTGTTCTTAACTTTGATTCTTCTTCTTTTCTTCATGAATTAGAAATACACTTCTCACTTTTCTCTTAATATAATTGTGCTAAGATGTTGGTGTTTTTGAACAAGGCAACAAATGACCAACAACCTCTTCTATTTATAGGATTTACAAGTGAGGGCATTATGGTCAAAAAGCCATCCCACCTCCATACTTTTCCACCTCCTTACTATTCATTACTTGGGCATCACAACTCTTATCCTTTGCTTAGCCACAAAGATGGCTAGCCATGACTCACCTATGGGGCCCACATGGGTTGCCCCATGGGTTTTTCTCACCTGGTGACCCATCAGTTCGATCCATCTAAAAACTATAAGATATGCTCAGAGCATGTATCAAGGATTTCAAGGGAAATTAGGATAACCATCTACCATTGGTGGAATTTGCTTATAATAGCAGTTATCACACGAGTATTGGCATGCCGCCATACGAAGCTTTATACGGCAAAAAATGCAGAACTCCGTTATGCTGGGATGAGGTAGGTGAACGTCAGTTATTGGGTCTAGAATTGGTGCAACAAACTGTCGAGATCATCAAGATTATTCGAGCAAGATTGCTAGCTGCACAAGATAGATAGAAGAAATATGTCGATCAACATTGACAAAATCGGGAATTCGATGTCGGTAGTTATGTTTTCTTGAAAGTGTCTCCCTTCGGTCTGAAAAGAAGTAAAAATTATAAGCCCAAGGTTTATAGGACCTTTTGAAGTGCTTCGGCGAGTTGGTGAAGTGGCGTAAAAGGTAGCTTTACCTCTGGAATTAGGACACATTCATAACATTTTCCATGTGTCAGTATTAAGGCCTTATAAGCCTGATTATAAATATATAATAGAATATGAGCCGTTACAATTTGAGAAAGACTTAACTTATAAAGAAGTCCCTGTTTAAATTATTGACAGGAAAGAGCAAGTACTAAAGAATAAAGTGATACCTTTTGTAAAGGTAATATAGAGAAACCACAATGTTGAAGAAGCTACGTGGGAACTTGAAGACGTTATGATGAAGAATTACCCTCAGTTATTTGTTTAATCTTGTATAGTGATTCTGGGGACAGAATCCTATTAAGGAGGGAAAAATATAACGAATAAATTTATCGAGTCGTGATTCTGGGGATAGAATCCTTTTAAGGAAGGAAGGATGTAACGATCGAGAAATTTGTAATTCATTTAAATATTTATTAAATTAAATAAATATTTAAATAATTTATTTATCTAGAAAAATAAATAATTTATGAAATTGTGGTATAATAATTTAGTTACGTGTGTATGATAATTAAATTAAAGCAAAGGTAAATTTTATTCTTTGAATATTTAATTTAATGAATTAATTAAATTAAATGTGTTATTTAATATTTAAGAAAATAAGTAAATTAAATAAAGTAATGTTTAAGTCTAATTTATTAGATATATAATTATTTATTAATCATAAGTATAATTATGATAAAAATTATAATTATTATAATTATAAGTGTAAGCTAATTAAATGGGTTGCATGTGTGACAAATAGAAACTATATAATAAAAATATTATTAAAATAAACTAGTATGGGATTTGTGTGTAGCCAAATGCAACCTTATGGCTTTTGGCCTAACATAACCGTTAGACGCTTTGTTTTGTTACCGGTCGATCGTGGGAGGCCAGTTTATTTCTACGCATTCTATTTTTAGTTAAGGCTAAATAATAGAGGGTTAGAGAGGGAGCTTGGTGAGGAAGAGAAAGTTGTGACTGAGATTAAGGGAGAATTCGTTCTCTGTAATTTCATCAAGAAGAAAGAGAAGGGCTTGCTGAACATCTTGCTAAATCAAGGTATAATCTACCCTAACTCTAATTTTCTGCTTTGTGATGTTTATTCTCTTGAAGTGGGATTTTGATAAGTTGTTGAATATAAGATAAGGGTTATGGGTGTGCATAATTATGTTATAGAATTTGTTATTGTCAGATATATATACAGTAGTTAGTAATCAAATTCGTGAGAACTGGCTTGCAAGAAGGAAGTTATAATAACAGTGTATATGTATAAAAAATGGCTTAAGAAAGTATAAATTTTCATGTCAAATATGTGTGATAATCTGCAATTTTATGTTGGATTGTGATGAGTTTTCTATATTGTGTCCAAAGATGGCGATTTTTGGATGTATAGATCAAGAGTTATGGATTTTATGGGAAAAGACTATTTTAAAAGTAAACCCTTATAACTCCTTGTGGTTAACTCCAAAATTGGTGAAATTTTTATTGGGAGTACATGTATATAACAGGAGTATACCACAGAAATTTCGAATTTTGGACAAAACTACAATTTATGATAAATGTCTAAATATTCAAAGAATTTTGGCCATATGAAAAATAGTAAATTAATCTTTAAAAATTCGAGAAAAATATGTTCAATATGGGACTATATTCTCGCTAAATTCTTAAAAGAAATATTTTTGGGACTGATTTGGTATTTTTCTTGAAAATGAACTAGTTATGAGTAATTGAATTAAATATGTTATGTGAAGTAACAAAATTGGAAAATACGATTTTATGGCTTGGGAATCCTATATAGGGTATATGCATATTTTTAATGAGGGATTTGATCATTGGTGATGAAATCTTATGAGTATGGCATTTTTGAATGATTAAATGCATTATTTGGTAAAGTGTAAACAATTGAAATAAATTGTTTATAAGTTTAAGAAGTGATTAAAATATTGTTATAATATTAATAATATTAGATTATGAGTTTATTAAGTGATTAATAATATTTGGATAAATTTAAAGTCTTTAATATTTATCCTTGTTTTCGTTTGATTAATGCTTATATCATCGTTATCATCCTTATGCTTATATTATGATGAAAGTCATCTTTGGCTTACGTGCATAGATGGACTTGGTATGATTATGACCAGGGATCATTCGGTATAATCATGACCTGTAATATTATAAATGATGTGGTAAAAGTCCTCAGTGGCCTGTAGTGCATTGATGGATAATTTTTGGTATGATTATGACCAAGGATTATTCGGTATAGTCATGACCATTGATGATTTAATGAATATCCTTGGCCCGTAGTGCAGGGATGACTCGATGATGTGGTTTATTTATTGTCGAGTCTCGGAGATAAAAAATTAATGAAAACATTTTAAATCATAGAAGATAGTAGATATCATGCTCTACTTGACTCTTCTAATGGATTGCTTATTCATTGCAAGCTTAAACTTGATGTCTATTGTATTTTATTAGTTTAACATTGTTGAAGACTAATGATAATTTATTCTACATTATCTTAGTCATAATATTTCTTACTGGGCTAGTTGAGCTCACCCTTTCTTTCACTATTCTCTTCAGGAAATGAGAACATAGTCGGGACTAGTCGGGGAACGGAGTGACGGTCCAGATGATAGCATTAGTAGTCCTCACTATTCTGTTAAATAGTGTGGCAATAAATGTAATGAGGACTCCATTGAGTGTGGATATTGTCTAGATAACAATATTCTTATTAAAACTCTTAGATTATGTTTTGTCGTATTTTACACGACTGTTGTATAATTAAGTTGTATTTGAATTTATGTAGTGTGTATCTGGCGATTCAAGATGGGTTATGTATACTTGTTTTGGGGGCGTCACAAGATATATAATTATTTATTAATCATAAGTATAATTATAATAAAAATTATAATTATTATAATTATAAGTGTAAGCTAATTAAATGGGTTGCATGTGTGACAAATTGAAACTATATAATAAAAATATTATTAAAATAAACTAGTATGGGATTTGTGTGTAGCCAAACGCAGCCTTATGGCTTTTGACCTAGCATAACCGTTAGACGCTTTGTTTTGTTACCGGTCGATCGTGGGAGGCCAGTTTATTTCTACGCATTCTATTTTTATCTAAGGCTAAATAATAGAGGGTTAGAGAGAGAGCTTGGTGAGGAAGAGAAAGTTGTGACTAAGATTAAGGAGAATTCGTTTCTCTGTAATTTCATCAAAGAAGAAAGAGAAGGGCTTCTTTGAACATATTGCTAAATCAAGGTATAATCTACCCTAACTCTAATTTTCTGCTTTGTGATGTTTATTCTCTTGAAGTGGGATTTTGATAAGTTGTTGAATATAAGATAAGGGTTATGGGTGTGCATAATTATGTTATAGACTTTGTTATTGTCAGATATATATATAGTAGTTAGTAATCAAATTCGTGAGAACTGGCTTGCAAGAAGGAAGTTATAATAATAGTGTATATGTATGAAAAATGGCTTAAGAAAGTATAAATTTTCATGTCAAATATGTGTGATAATCTACAATTTTATGTTGGATTGTGTTAGTATGTTAAGAAACAAAAACAATGTAATTTGAATCGTGTTAATTGGTTAAGAAACGAAGTCATGGTGATCGAATTCGCTAAAAGTGTTAAAAATGAAGAAATTGGGAAAATTGGGGTTTTGATTCTTCAAATCTGAGTACATGCAATGTTTATGTAGATAGAATGATGAATATCATGTTTATAGATGTTGTTACAAAGTTGTAGATGTTAAGTTTAATGAATTTTTGTGGAATTGGGAGAAATTAGAACTTTTGGTTAGAGCAGAGCTTCAATTCACGTTCTTCAGAAAATTGGTTCTCGAGTCTAGCGGCAGCCACGCTTCTCTAAAGGCGCAGTATGCCGGTATGCCACTGGACTCTAAACTATCTATATGGCATCTATGCGCCAAATGGTCAATCGAGACCAGTGTTGAAATAAGTAATAACATATAACTTTGGAAATGTTAACCTAACTTATTTTAGTGACCTTAAAACATGTTATAAGACATAACAACATGTTGTAATCACAACGTTAAAACTATAGATTATGAATTAGTAAGTTGTGAAAGTTCGTAATGTGATGTCATTTGAATTGGAATTGGTTTGCAATCACCATGTCGTATACTATGATATAACTGAGAATTCAGTTTCGTGTTACGTGAATGAGTAGGATAATCAATTACTCAGTTAAGGATTATAGACTTAATTAAAATGAAAACTAAACTAATGAAATTGATGTTAATATAACTAATTAGTATTGTAATTCTAATTGTATATGTAGGGTAATTGGCGAGCGTTTATTATATTTATGTAGCTTACACTTAAGGCAAGTTTCATAATTTCATTCTCTTTATAATGAATGCAAGTTCCTTATCCTAAACTTTTATTGAGAAAGTTTCATAGTTATGTTATCTTTTATGTCAAGCAAGCTTTCTATTCCTAAATTTTACATTAAAGTTGAGCAAGCCTATTGATTCTATCTCGTGTATGATTGTACAAGCACTTGTAATCTAGTTCGTTACATCGAGCAAGTTTTAATTTCCTAAGTCTTGTTATTGTTATTCAAAGTATATATTGTTCTAAAACATTGATTCAAATGAGATTGTTCTAACTCTTTCGAATGTGGTACTTTGAACACACACTATGTCTATTCAATTGTACATTGCTGTTATTCGATCTTGGACTTTGATAACCTTGTTCAATTCTATGTTGTTGTATTTAACCTTTAAGTAGTAAGCAAACTCTTATTGATTGAACTAGTCTATAATGGAATAGTGTTCTAAAATTCTAGAACCATTGGTAAGGCAGTTCCGAGCTAAACTTTCTTTATTGCAGAAATTCTAAATTCAAGCTGAGACGGACAACCCTAACATAGGGGATTTTGTACGTGTAACGTTTAGATGTTTGTGCACAATACATGGTATAAAGGGTTAATCCACCTAAATACGTTAAGAAGGGTATGTATAGTCTAAATGACTGTTAAGGTTGATGTAATAATACCTAAATACTGGGGACATAGTTCGTGGTCTTAAGACCCTCAGATATTAAATTCGAACTTATTTTCTATTTTTGATTCGTAGAACAAGTTCATTATTGTTCAGCATTCGTTGTTCATTCACATGTTGTTATCACTACTACTCTTTATATCAGTGAGCAATTGTTTGCTCACTCTTGCATTTAACACTGAAGCTAAAGTTGAGAAAGTCGATGAGCCATCTATTAGCAAAGGAAAGGGCAAGATGACCAATTGTTGAAGATTTATGAGAATTTATTTAAGTGAATTATGTTATAAGACTTATTTTATTTTGTGATGTATTTTGCAGACATGTGTAATAATTTGAGGTTAGATTACCTGGGATTGTTTTATAATAATGTAACCCTTTAATGGGAAATATTATTGTTTAAGTTATTTAAATTATGTCTTTATCCTTTATGATGGGTAGTTAGATGTAATAGTTTTTGATAGTGAGCACCAAATTCTGTGGGAATGGAGTACTTGGATTTGGGGGAGTCACAGGTTGGTATCAAAGCTTTAGGTTATGAACCTTGGGTGGGGAAACCTTAGGAAGTAACCTTTAAGAAGATAGAAATATAGTGGTGTCTAACTCCTATCGAGTTTTAAGGAATGGATTAAGGCATCCATTGAAGCTAAACAATAAAAGACATTATGTGCTATGTGTTTATAACTTATGTGCTCGTGAGTATCGAAGGGTGTTAAATAAAACTTAAAATATTTTGTTTTCAAGATGTCTAACGAAGGAGGATCCAGTCCAGCTAGGGAAGTGATACCTCAGATACCTAGAGATGAGGAACCCCGAGATATCCATGTTGTACGGGAACAGTTGATTGAGGAGGACAAACCTGTGTCTGATCCTGAGGAGGATAGTTCTGAAGAGATAGAGGAGAAAGATGAGGAAGAGGATCCTGTGGAGTTTCCACCAAACTCCATATCAGCTGAGATGTATGATGCACTGTATGACCGTAACATAGAATTACAGGACAAGGTTGAGGAGCTGAAGGAGTTGTGTGACACCCCCAAAATAGGTATACATCACCTATCTTGAGTCGCCAAATACATGGTACATAAATCAAATACAAACTTAATTATACAACTGTCGGGTAATATACGACAAAACATAGCTGAGAGTTTAAACAAGAATATTGCCTTCTAGACAATATCCACTCTCAATGGAGTCTTCATTACAATTATTATCACACTATTTCACAGAATAGTGAGGACTACTAAAGCCACTTATCCTAGACTGTCACTCCATTTCCCGACTCGTCCCAGCTATATTCTCATTTCCTGAAGAGAACAATAAAAGAAAAAGGTGAGCTTAACTAGCCCAGTAAGAAATATTATGACTAAGATAATGCATAATAAATTATCCTTAGCCTTCAACAATATAACAACTGATAGAATATAATAGACAACAAGTTTTAGATCAACAATTGCAGTGGAATAAGCAATCCATTAGAAGAGTCAAGTAGAGCATGATATCTACTATCTTCTATGATTTAAAAAGTTTTTCATCAAATTTATCACTGAGACTCAGCTTAATAAATAAAACACATCATCGAATCATCCCTGCACTACGGGACAAGGATATTCATGTAATCATCAATGGTCATGATTATACTGAATAATCCATGGTCATAATAATACCAACAACTGTCCATCAATGCACTACGGGCCAATGAGGACTTTTACCACATCATTTATAACATTACGGGTCATGATTATACCGAATGATCCCTAGTCATAATGATACCAATCAATAGTCCATATATGCACGTAAGCCAAAGATGACTTTCATCAAAATATAAGCATGAGGATGATGATAATGATATAAGCATTAATCAAACGAAATCAAATCAAACGAAATCAAGGATAAATATTAAAGACTTTAAATTTATCCAGAGTTTAAAAATATCCAAATTGTCAACATGATACTGCTTTGTAGAGTAAAATTCAAGAATAATATTCATGTACCAAAAATAATTTGGACAGAAAAGAAATATATTTTTTCGGGTAAATAGTACCCCATGAATAGTACTTTGGGAATAATACCTCGTAAATAGTACCCCGGCATGAAAAGTACCCCAAATACCTGAGTGAATAATATTTGGGTGAAGAGTAATTGGGTGAATAGTAACCCATGAATAGTACTCCGACATGAAAAGTGCCCCGAATACCCGAGTGAATAATATTTGAGTGAATAGTAATCGGGAGAATAGTAACCCATGAATAGTAACTCATGAATAGTATTCTGACGTGAAACGATCAGTAATTATCAAGAAAGCTCAGAATAATATCTCCATGAAAAGATACTGGATGAAGCGTAAATATCAAGGATATTCTACTAATTTCACGGAGTATAGAAGAAATACTTTAACAGAATGAGTGTATAATCAGGAATACGAGACGAAATAATATTACTTACATACTACAGAGTATGGAAGAAAATATTATTCCTTATGAATACTGAAAAAAAATAATATCCCTTACAATTATTGAACGAAAATAATATTCCAACGAATATTTAACGAAGATAATATTCCAACGAATATTTAACGAAGATAATATTCCTACGAATATTGAACGAAGATAATGTTCATACGAATAAGAAAAATAATATCTCTTCAGAATATGAAATAACTAATACCCCTTACCTCAGAAGAAGACTGGATACTGGAGTAGTGAAGTAGCAGACTACTCTTCTTCTTTCTCCCTATAGCTTCTCTCTCTATAATTGCTCTTGTGAGTCTTTGTGAATTAGAGAGAATGAAGGAAGAATGAGCTTCTATTTATAGGAAAATATAGTTTCGATAATTGCACGTTTTGGGGCTCAAAATATTACAGTATAATACCTTCATCTTTTCTTTCATTTTTAATTTAGTTCTGCATGTATTATCAAACTTGAACCACCTCCACTAATAGTACATCATGTGAATCAGTAGTTCAATCATGTGAATCAATAATTCTATACATGTGAAAATACGAATTACAATATAGTACCTCCATCTATACCTTCATTTTTAACTTATTCATGCAATTATTATCAATCTTGCACCACCTCCCCTAATAGTACATGAATGTGAATCAATAGTACACACATGTGAACAAATAATTATAATCATGTGAATTAATAGCAATTAATTGCTCATTTATCCGATTAATTACCCGATTGGTCAATATAACTTCCAGACATCAATTATTATCAAAATAAATGTCAATTTCCACTAACACTAATAATCCCAACACAATGGAACTATCAATTTCATCTTTAATCAACACGAACGTATTCATCATTAATATTATAACTCACAATATTTAACAACCAGGTCGTTCCCAGGAAAGAGGGGGCTTTTAGATAAGAATTTCTCCTTTTTAGCTCGCAATTAGGTGACCAAACCTCTCCTTGACAGAACTTCTAGACATTGTCAATATTGTAAATAATAATATGAATAACTTTGTCGTCTCAATTATTGATTTAATAATATAAAATATTGATACTTTGATAATAATTGAATCAATAATATGAGAGTTATGATGCAGCAATTACTATACCAATAATTGAGTATAACTGAGTGACTTCTTATGTAAGCGTCAATAATCGATACCGTATACTACTATGCAACCACGCGTATTACTGTACTTTTACTACAGGGTAGTTCAACAGTTTTAACGGTAACACTTTCGCCGTTATTTTTATAAAAAGATAATTCCGTCGTTTTCTAACTACGACAATACTTCTGTTGTGGGGTCCACCAAGGATTATGTCGTCGTACAAATATTCCCTGTTAAAATGAATATTCCCCAACTAATCTAATATTCCCCAACACAACGAATATTTTATATCAACTTGCTTACTTTGCAAAATTTTCACATATCACCCTTAACTTTAACATTTTATCAATTTAACCATTTATGAAATAAAATAATAATTATAAGAAAATTGAATATTTTTATTTCATAAAATTTGGGGTCTTACAATCTCCCCTCCTTATGAAATTTTGCCCTCGAAATTTACGTATGTACCTGGTATGTCGAAGAAATGATGATACCTCGTCAGATTCTAACTCTTGAGGTATAACCTTTGAGTGTCGAATATGATCCTTCTTATCCAAGATTTTAACACGTATCTCCTAATACGTTAAATCTTCTGCTATCTCGTCTAGTTCCAATTCAATAATGTGGTTCGGGTCGTCCACATATCGATACGTGAAAAATGTTATGAACACGCAACATACTTGGTGGTAAAACGAGTCTATAGGCCACAATTCCTACTCGATCGAGGATTTTAAATGGGCCAATTAAATCGAGGGTTGAGATTTTCTCTCTTCATCTACTCTTGCTTCTAGAATAACGCCCTCTTGAACCTTCTTCTTCGCATTCAATAGCTCTGGGTGTGTAGCTTGAGCGATTTTAACTTCATCGGTTAACGTCGATTCTACTCGTATTATTTGACATCACCACGTGGGTCCTTAGAGTCTTTAACTCTATCTTCATCATTTGTAAGTTATACGAAATGGGTTTTTATGTTAACAACATCGCACTCGTAAACGCATACGATCTTCTACTCAATGCATCAGCTACCACGTTCACTTTTTCCACGATAATATTGAATGGTATGGTTGTAATCTTCAACAGTTCGAGCCAACGTCTTTGGCGCATTATACGTTCATTTTGGTTGAAGAAATATTTAAGGATTTTAGAAATGGGTTTTGTACTGGGGTCAATACAAAATTCAATTTTACAATCTGGGGTAGGCTAGGAAGTTCTTCGAGAATACGTCAGGAAATTTATTAACAATAGAAATATCATTCAAAACTGTGACTCTTATCCAAGACTTGGATAGCACGTCACATTGATACCTATCAACTTGCCACCGTTATTCACGGCGTCCCCTACAGATAGTCTGGCTTTGGTGCATTCCACACAAGGAAGTCAACAACGAAAAGATCGGGGCTCTTTACTTATGGCTTGATATGACAATGATTAACTTTTAGTAGTTTGGTTGCTTGAATTCGCACAATAGGTTGATTAGGAATATGAAAGCTAACAACCTTACGAAAAGTATGATGAGTAGTTAACCAATCAATTCCTAAAATCACATCAAAGGAAAGTATTTTCAAAGAGATAAGATCGACAGGTAACATGAAAGTGTCAATTTGAATCAAACAAGATTTATGAATAGTGGAGGTAACGAAGGTTTCTACTAATGAAGTTTCAACCAATAAGTCAAAGTCTAACTTCTCTGGGGTCAAATTTAAACGTTGAGCGCAAGTAAGAGAGATAAAAGAATGGGTAGAACCGGTATCTAATAAGGCATAGACTTCGCAAGAATTTATAATTAACTAACCAGTGCTAACTTCGTTCGGGTTACTCGCTTTTTGAGAAGTCACAAAAAATGCTCTTTCTGAAACCACCGACTTTGTTTTGTCCGTATCCACCTTTGGTGCCACCATCCCAGCTGGACTTGATTTTGCTACAGGATAAAATCGAGCTATGTGACCATCTTTTCCACAACTAAAACATACCTTGGATGGCTGTGAACAGTTTGGACTTATGTGTCCCTCCTCTCCGCATCTATAGCATCTAACTGGCGGTCGTTCTCCTCCCCTAGATTTGTTGCTGGTGTTGGTGCTGCTGCCGACGTCTTCCCATCATCGTTAAATATTCTCTTCTTTAATTTTCCACTTCTATTATCTTGGCCATGATTACCACCGAAGTGGTTACCATTCTTGGCATACTAATTTCCCCCACGATGGTTATCATTGTTCCGATGGTCATTGCCACCGGTACGATTATTATCGTGTTGTTGGTCGTTGCCTTTTGGTTGTACTGACTCATTATCGCGCTCCAATAATTGAGCCCTATTCACAACATCTGAATATAAACAAAGTTTGTGAGAAATGAGGTATTGACGTATATCGGGTTTCAAAACCTCTTAGAAACATTCGCGTCATTCGCTCCTCATTATCGACCAAATGGGATGCAAACCGGGATAACTTCGCAAATTTAGCCTCGTATTGCGACACAGTCATATTGTTTGGCTCCAACTTGATGAATTTCACCTCCTTCATGTGATGAATACTTTCGGGAAAGTACTTGTCGTTGAACAACTCTTGGAACTTCTCCCAAGACATCTTTAGTGCGTCAGGCTAGGTACGGTTTGCAGATTTCCACCAATAATCTACCTCTTCACACAACATAAAGGTGGAAAAGGGAACCTTTTGCTCCTCTGAGCATTCCAAGACATCAAATATCTTGGTGATTTTCTTTATCCACGTCTCCGCCTTTAAGTGGTTCTCGGCTTTCCCAAAAACTCTCAAGGTCCCAGGCTCCTTGAATCGCGCTTAGCGGTGACCATCCGAGAGTTGCCAGCAAGTTTCCACCTCAATTTTAAATGAGAGTCTTTCTCTTTGATGTTGAATGAATTGCATAAAGCCTCTGAACATCTCATCGTTCATCATCTGATCAGTATTGTTATTTACCTGAGGATTATTGTCTTCCTGTTGCACATTATCCTGGGTATTGATCGTTGGTGACTCAACGGTCTCATGTGTTTCATTGCTGATCTCAACATTTTTAGATGCCATTTTCAAACACTGTCACAAAACAAGGGTTAATTGACATATCACAGATTATCCCTATACTCTAACCGACCAATTAAATACCAAATAAACTTAGGTAGGTCATACTAGCGAAGGAATTCCCCGTCTCTCCCCTCCTAGTTCTTGTCTCACATCTTAGCCAGAGATCATATCCCTAAGCTTTGATAGTAACTGTGATGCCCCCAAAACAGGTATACATCACCCATCTTGAGTCGCCAAATACATGGTACATAAATTAAATACAAACTTAATTATACAACTGTCGGGTAATATACGACAAAACATAGCTAACAGTTTAAACAAGAATATTGCCTTCTAGACAATATCCACTCTTAATGGAGTCCTCATTACAATTATTATCACACTATTTCACAAAATAGTGAGGACTACTAAAGCCACTTATCCTAGACCATCACTCCATTTCCCGACTCGTCCCAACTATATTCTCATTTCCTGAAGAGAACAATAAAAGAAAAGGGCGAGCTCAACTAACCTAGTAAGAAATATTATGACAATGATAATGCATAATAAATTATCCTAAGCCTTCAACAATATAACAACTGATAGAATATAATAGACAACAAGTTTTAGATCAACAACTGCAGTGGAATAAGCAATCCATTAGAAGAGTCAAGTAGAGCATGATATCTACTATCTTCTATGATTTAAAAAGTTTTTCATCAAATTTATCACTGAGACTCAGCTTAATAAATAAACCACATCATCGAATCATTCCTGCACTTCGGGCCAAGGATATTCATGTAATCATCAATGGTCATGATTATACCGAATAATCCCTGGTCATAATCATACCAACAATTGTCCATCAATGCACTACGGGCCAATGAGGACTTTTACCACATCATTTATAACATTACGGGTCATGATTATACCGAATGATCCCTGGTCATAATCATACCAATAAACATTCCATCTATGCACGTAAGTCAAAGATGACTTTCATCACAATATAAGCATGAAGATGATGACAATGATATAAGCATTAATCAAACGAAATCAAGGATAAATATTAAAGACTTTAAATTTATCCAGAGTTTAAAAATATCCAAATTGTCAACATGATACTGCTTTGTAGAGTAAAATTCAAGAATAATATTCATGTACCAAAAATAATTTGGACAGAAAAGAAATATATTTTTTTGGGTAAATAGTTCCCCGTGAATAGTACCCTGTGAATAGTACTTCGGGAATAGTACCCCGGCATGAAAAGTATCCCAAATACCCGAGTGAATAATATTCGGGTGAATAGTAATTTATGCATAATAACTCGTGAATAGTACTCCGACATGAAAAGTGCCCCGAATACCCGAGTGAATAATATTTGAGTGAATAGTAACCAGGTGAATAGTAACCCATGAATAGTAACTCATGAACAGTATTCCAATGTGAAAAGATCAATAATTGTCAAGAAATCTCAGAATAATATCTCCATGAAAAGATACTGGATGAAGCGCAAATATCAAGGATATTCTACTAATTTCACGGAGTATAAAAACAATACTTTAACAGAATGAGTGTATAATAAGGAATACGAGACGAAATAATATTACTCACATACTACAGAGTATGGAAGAAAATATTATTCCTTATAAATACTGAACAAAAACAATATCCCTTACAACTATTGAACAAAAATAATATTCCAACGAATATTTAACGAAGATAATATTCCAACGAATTTTTAACGAAGATAATATTCCTACGAATATTGAACGAAGATAATATTCATACGAATAAGAAAAATAATGTCTCTTCAGAATATGAAATAACTAATACCCCTTACCTCAGAAGAAGACTGGATAATGGAGTAGTGAAGTAGCAGACTACTCTTCTTCTTTCTCCCTATAGCTTCTCTATCTATAATTGCTCTTGTGAGTCTTAATGAATTGGTGAGAATGAAGGAAGAATGAACTTCTATTTATAGGAAAATATAGTTTTGATAATTGCACGTTTTGGGGCTCAAAATATTACAGTATAATACCTTCATCTTTTCCTTCATTTTTAATTTAGTCCTGCAAGTATTATCAAACTTGCACCACCTCCCCTAATAGTACATCATGTGAATCATTAGTTCAATCATGTGAATCAATAGTTCTATACATGTGAAAATACGAATTGCAGTATAGTACCTCCATCTATACCTCCATTTTTAACTTAGTCATGCAAATATTATCAATCTTGCACCACCTCCCCTAATAGTACCTGAATGTGAATTAATAGTACACAC
The DNA here is from genome assembly GCA_020205615.1 of Panax quinquefolius. Classification (NCBI taxonomy): domain Eukaryota; kingdom Viridiplantae; phylum Streptophyta; class Magnoliopsida; order Apiales; family Araliaceae; genus Panax; species Panax quinquefolius. The sequence goes on along the minus strand of JAINUW010000325.1, from coordinate 22,457 downwards.
ATGTGAACAAATAGTTATAATCATGTGAATTAATTCTAATTAATTGCTCATTTATCCGATTAATTACCCGATTGGTCAATATAACTTCCAGAGATCAATTATTATCGAAATAAATGTCGATTTCCACTAACACTAATAATCCCAACATAATGGAACTATTAATTTCATCTTTAATTAACACGAACTTATTCATCATTAATATTATAACTCACAATATTTAACAACCAGGTCGTTCCCAGGAAACAGGGGGCTTTCCGATAAGGATTTCTCCTTATTATGCGCGCAATTAGGTGACCAAACCTCTCCTCGATGTAACTTCTAGACATCATCAATATTGCAAATAATAATTTGAATAACTTTGTCGTCTCAATTATTGATTTAATAATATAAAATATTGATACTGTGATAATAATTGAATCAATAATATGAGAGATATGATGCAGCAATTACTATAGTAATAATTGAGTATAACCGAAAGTGACTTCTTACGTAAGCATCAATAATCGATCTTTTGTGTGCTACTATGCAACCACGCCAGACATCGTACTTTTACTACTTTGGGTAGTTCAACAGCTTTAACGATAGCACTTTTTCGCCGTTATTTTTATAAAAAGATAATTCTGTCGTTTTCTAACTACGACAATACTTTCGTTGTGGTGTCCACCAATGATTATGTCGTCATACAAATATTCCCTGTTAAAACGAATATTCCCCGACACAACGAATATTTTATATCAACTTGCTTACTTTGCAAAATTTTCACATATCACCCTTAACTTTAACCTTTTTATCAATTTAACCATTTATGAAATAAAATAATAATTATAAGAAAATTGAATACTTTCATTTCATAAAATTCGGGGTCTTACAAGTTGGTTGAGATGCATCATGCTACGATAGAGCATAAGGAAGTGGAGATTCAAGAACTCGACTCACAACTTGGAAACGCGGAGTGGGACCTAGTACATACTAAGGGTCAGCATGAAGATCTGTTGGCGGTAAACGAGAAGATAAAAACTGACTGGAGAAATTAAAAGATGACTTTAAAGAGGAATCAGCTAAGCGTGAAAGAGCAGAGGACGCGTGGATGAAGGTGACTCAACGTGCAGATCGTGCCAAGGCTATGGTCCAAACAAAGAAGGCCAAGATGAATGAGATGGATTATGCCTTTAATTCTGTGATTGATAGGACCCAGGATCAAGTCTTTTATTACCCACTTCAGTTTGAAGATTCGACGTGGTTCGTGATGGATCGTAGGACGGCGTATCGTATCATGGAGAAAGAACGTAAAGAAGCCTTACGACGTCTTAATATGCCTAGATAGAAAGAATAAGAGTAATAATAATTTGTGACTAAGTACATGAATGAATAAACTGTAAATCCCTTATTTTGAGATGAATAAAGGGGTAGTATGAATATGAAATCCTGAAACTTGTCTAGTTCAGGAAAGTGGATGTTGTTAGCAGATGTGTTATCTTTATTATGTTTTAATAATGTTATGGATGAATAAAATATCAAAGTTTATTTGAAATGTTATGTGTTATAGCTTTAATCTTAGAATGTTTAAGTTAAACTTCAAATACTCAAGAAGTTGAGTAATGAACTAATAAGAATATATCTTAACAGAAAATGCCTCCTATAAGAAGACAACCACGTCAACAACCACCTCCTAAGGGGTCTACTAACAATAATAACAAGGCCAACACTAACCCAGTTTAGCAGTCGGTAACTTTGTTAATGGGAGCACTTGCGAATCAACCGCAAGCTCAAGTCACGACCTTCAAGGAATTCAAAGCGGTTGGACCGCCAGAGTTTCAAGGGTCTATGAATCCAGTAAAAGCCCAAACCTGGATCATGGAAATAGAGAAGGTGTTTAACGTTACCAGAGTCAACGAGGATCAAAAGAATGCGTTCGCAACGTTCATGTTGAAGTCCGAAGCTAGCTACTGGTGGCAGACAAATAAGGTTCGTGGGGGACAAGGAGTGATAGCGTGGGATAGATTTAAGGAGATGTTTTTTGAAATGTACTTTCCAGTGAGTTCTCGAAATCAGTTAGAGGTGCAATTTCTGGAACTAAAACAAGGAAATATGACCGTGCCAGAATATGCTGCGAAGTTTAATGAGTTGGCAAGGTTTGCCACATATCAAGTCAATACCGACGAGCGTAAAGCGAGAAGGTTTGAACAAGGATTGAAGTCCTGGCTTTATATCAAGGTTTCAATGTTCTAGTTAAATATATTTGTGGTTGTACTGGAGAAGGCAATTATCGCAGAAGGTGGAAGCGATGCCTTGACCAAGTACAATCAAGAACAGAAGAAGAGGAAGAATGAGAATGAAAATAAGGCTAGTAGAGGTAATATTGGAGGTAACAATCAGAAGAGGAAGTGGAGCGAGAATTCGAATACGGGAGGACAACAAGGAAATCAGCAAAAGAAAAAGTTTGAAGCTTGTGCGACGTGTGGGAAGAACCATATTGGGGTATGTTTGAAGGGAAAGTGGGTGTGTTTCAACTGTGGTCAGGAGGGACACATTGCACCGAACTATTTTAGTCCAAAGAAAGGAGCATGTTTTACCTGCAGTTCGAATGGTCACATGGCTCGTGACTGCCCTAAGAAACAAGCGGGATGTGCAAGTGGTGAAAAAGGAAATAGCAACGGTGGTGGTGCATTGACTATCACTGGACCAGCATAATCAAGCCGACCTACTACGGGGACTTTCAATATGAGCGTGCAGGATGCTGTACAGTCTAAGGATATGGTGTCAGGTATCATTCCGATTAATGGTATTAACGCTTATTTACTATATGATTTGGGTGCTACTTGTTCATTTATATCCAATAAATTTGCTCAGAACAATGATTTACCTCAGGAAGAATTAGATTATCCTCTAAGTGTAGAGATTGCGAATAGGGAAGTGATTCATGTTAGATACATATATAGGAATTGTGGAGTGGTTATTAGGGGTCACGAGATGACGGTAGATTTGATACCAATTAGACTTGGCGAGTTTGATGTTATACTAGGAATGGATTGGTTATTCAATTACGGAGCAGTAATTGATTGCTAAAGGAAATGTGTTAACCTTATGACTCTGTCAAAGGTTGTGTTTTATGGCAGCAAGTCACCTCGACAAGCAAATTGTCTGACGGTGATGCATGCTAAGAGGTTGTTAAGAAAAGGATGTGTAGGATACTTAGCTTACATAGTCGATACACAGAAGAAGAGTGCAAAGTTAGAAGAGATGCCGATTATAAGAGATTTTACAGACGTATTTCTAGATGATTTGTTGGGTCTTTCGCCGGATCGACAAATCAAGTTCGTGATTGACTTGCTATCAAGAACGACCTCGATATCTTAGGCACCATACATAATGGCCCCGATAGAGATGAAAGAGTTGATGGTGTAGTTGCAAGAATTGCTTGATAAGAAGTATATTCAGCCGAGTGTGTCACCATGGGGAGCACCGGTGTTGTTTGTTAAGAAGAAAGATGGATTGATGCGGCTCTGCATTGACTATTGAGAATTGAATAAGGTCACGATCAAAAATAAGTATCCGTTACCAAGAATCGATGACCTGTTCGATCAATTGAAGGGAGCGAGGTATTTCTCAAAGATAGACTTGAGAAGTGGTTATCATCAGTTGAAGGTGAGGCCGGAGGATGTACCAAAAATGGCGTTCAGAACTCGGTATGGTCATTACGAGTTTTTGGTTATGTCTTTTGGTTTAACTAATGCACCTGTAGCGTTCATGGATTTGATGAACAGGGTGTTTAAACCATTCTTAGACAAATTTGTGGTGGTGTTTATTGATAATATATTGGTATATTCCAAGACCAAAGAGGAACATGTTGAACAATTGAGATTGACGTTGGAGACGTTGAGAAAAGAAAAGTTGCACGCAAAATTTTCAAAATGTGAATTTTGGTTGGAACGTGTATAGTTTCTCGGACACGTTATTGATAAGGACGGAATTTTGGTAGATCCATCAAAGGTTGAAGTTGTAATAAACTGGGATCAGCTGAAGACACCATCAGAGGTAAGGAGTTTCTTAGGATTGGCAGGTTATTACAGGCATTTTATTCAAGACTTTTCCAAGATCGCAACTCTGTTAACGAATTTAACCGAAAGGCGGTTAAGTTTGTTTGGACAGAGAAGTGTGAGGAAAGTTTTTGAGAGTTAAAGAAGAGGTTGAGTTCAGCACCTATGTTGTCATTGTCAGATGATACAAGGAATTTTGTAGTGTATAGTGATGCATCGCATAGAGGACTAGGTTGTGTGCTTATGCAGAATGGCAGAGTTATTGTGTATGCATCACGTCAATTGAAAGATTACGAAAAGGGGTATCCAACTTATGACTTAGAGTTGGCTGCGGTGGTGTTTGCCCTGAAGATTTGGAGACATTATCTTTATAGAGAGAGGTGTGAGATATATACCGACCATAAAAGTTTGAAGTATATCTTTACACAAAAGACTTGAATATGAGGTAGAGAAGATGGTTAGAGTTGATAAAAGACTATGAGTGCGAGATTTTCTACCATCCAGAAAAGGCGAATGCTGTTGCTGATGCCTTAAGTAGAAAGGGACTGGAAAAGTTAATGATGTTAACTACTCAAGAGAAGCTGGTGTCAGAAATGGCTAAGATGGAGTTGGAGATTAAATATCCGACAGAATCCGAAGAAAAATTATTCCAGATGGGAAACAATTCAATGTTGGTAGATAAGGTGAAGAATGGACAACTTCAGGATGAAGACTGTGAAAAAGATAAAACAGAAAGTATCTGAAGGTGAGGAAAATAAATTTAAAATCGATTCAGAAGGATTACTTCGATTCGAAGGGAGAATTTGGCTTCCACCAATACTGGAAGTTAAGGAGGAAATTCTGAGTGAAGCTCACAACTCAAGATATTCGATTCACCCTGGAAGTACAAAAATGTACCAGGATCTTAGACATCATTTTTGGTGGCCGAATATGAAAAAGGATGTGGCTGAGTGTGTGGCAAAATGCTTAACGTGTCAGAAAGTTAAAGCTGAACATCAAAGGCCAAGCGAATTGTTACAACCATTGGAGATACTAGAATGGAAATGGGAGCATATCTTAATGGATTTTGTGGTAGGTCTTCCAACAACTCAACAAGGTTATGACACCATCTAGGTGATTGTAGATCGATTGACGAAGTCGGCACACTTTTTGCCAATCAAGATTAGATTTAACCTAGATCGGTTGGCAAAATTGTACGTGAAGGAAATTATGTCAAGACACGGTGTATGTGATGCCCCCAAATTCAGGTACTTGAAACCCGAATTCAATGCTTCACGATACCATTTTTTTGAGCAGAATAATAATAATATTGTCCTAAATAGCAAACATAATTTATATATAAGAGTTGTCTAAATCCCAGGTACGTGACCTTAAAACATTTCATTATATGATAGATAATAAATATCATCATCTTAATTAAGTCTAGTTATTACATAAGATAACACAACTTATTATGACAACTTTCCTTTCCCTTTGTTCATGGCAGAGCCCTCTGGTTGGTCATACTTAACTGAAAACATTTAAATTAAGCAAGAATGAGCATTTGAGTGCCCAGCAAGTAATTGAAAACAATAAACATTAGCTGAAAGGATTAAATGTTTTCTTTGAGTGACACTTCTACAATGAAGCAATAGTTGTGAAGTAACTGAAATAATTCTAATCAACATAACAATTCTATTTCAAATTTTTGAAACTACGTACTGACTATAAATAGAGAGCAGTCGACAGACTATGAACATTGTTTTTAATTTTCAAAAAGGTTTAACAGAACTTCATCTGTAAACCGTCATAACTTACGGGCACGGGGAGTGATCAACCCGTTTTGCCCTGTATTGATCAATACTACATACCAAAACGATATTCTCATTCATCTTATCCGCCTTGGGCGCACAAAATTTTCCCAGATTCGGGATGTTCATACTTAGCCTGAATCCGAACCAAAATAATTTGGTTGGATAACAATAGAGTTCTATCATGTTCAACGGTATTCTTAAATCTGTGTCTAGCCGAATCAAATAGCTTAGACGGTTTTTAATTAAGGTATATATACTGGAAATCAACAAGTATGTATCAACATGTACAATAATTATCCAAGTGAGGACACTTGTATAACCATACTTAGAATTTAACGAATAATATATATATATATATATATATATATATATCTGAATCTTATAGTAATACGATACTAATAAATAATGAACGAATAAAGTTTGGGAACTTGTGCGAATACAAATGATTGGATACATAATTAATAACAATATAGTTTAATAATCTGGCGCAATGATAATATAATTCTGAAACTTTCTTACTCATGTCCATTGCATAAAGGAAATGCAAAGGTTATGATACTTGCACAATGTAAAAGGTAATTCAGATACTTACATGAATATTATGATTAATAACAATATAGTTTAAAAACTCGTATAATCGAAATATAATTCAATAACTTACTTACATAGGTTTATTGCATAAATAGATATAAAGAGTGAAGATACTTGCCTTAAGCGTAGTTTATCCACGTAATTAAATCAACACTTTCGAATCCTATTTATAACGTATTTCAAGCATAAGACTCTCATTAGCTAACACATACATTAATCAAGCTCAACACGATTCAAGTATGCACATATGGTACAAAATCAGCTTATGTGTTTATCACGAAATCAATTATCTAGTTACGTCTTATGCAATTAAGAATGATCAAGTTTAAGGTATTTTCACCCATGAACTTTCATTATCTAAGAAAACACTATCTTATTACTTAGTCTTCACATATACACATGCATTAGTAGGTTTTAAACCATTTATAGTAGTAAAGACATCATACAAGTTAACTGTCAAAATCAAATTGCAAAACTCGATTCCGTGATCAAGAATCGCATTTCATGGCTAAGTTTAGGGCCGGCAAATTGGGTCTCTCCTCCTGCCAATCCAAGACTCAGCTATTGCCTTATGGTTTCTGTTCGGCATGAGTACAACATTTATACATAATATATTTTCTCATGTTAAAGGTCTTTTAATGCTCTTCAAGTCAATCTAGGTTCCTTCATTTAAAAAAAATAATTCTAATTTAAACATTTCAACAATTTAAAGTCATTCAAGGTCATGAAATCACACAGTCTAACATGCTTGCCTTCTAATCATACAAGGTAGTTATAAAACTCATATTAGGCAGGCTTGTGAGTATTCATAACACATATGTGTAATTAACATCATTTTGGTTGGAAATATGCTTTGTTTAGGCTTTACTTGAATTATGATACACAAGTATGGTATACATATATTTCAGTTACATGAGCGAGTCTAAAAGTGTCATCAAACATGATCACAATTATCAGATTCTAACCCTCAAGGTAGTATGTTAACATTCTCATTCAAAGTTCATATTTTCGTTTGTAACTTTACTAGTAGGTTCAACATTTTCAATACATAGGGATCATGTATAAGGATATTATAACATAACATCTTAACCCTTTAGAATCTAGATATTCATGTGATGCAACTATATTTTGAAAATATGTTCAAGTTTGCTTTTGAAACTATTTTAAACTTTGAACAATGCAATTTAACACATACAAGACAACTTTAAGGCTCTAATCATATGTAGTCAAGTCATGTTATCATGCTCGCAAGGTCAGTATATGAACATATCATACATACATCTCAAGTTTGTTTCTAAAGTCCTAATTTTTATCTAAACTATTTGCTTTTGATCTTCATGTATGCTATCCTATTAGAATATGCTCACGTTAGGTTAATATACTTATATATACACATTACACATGTTTTCATGCAAGATTAAGTCATAATAATCGATCACACTTTGCAGAATTTTTAACAAAAAAAGTAAATCAAAACAAAGATCAAAGGTAATTGCATTGCGCCTCGATTATTATTACTTACAACAAGGCCATACCATGCCGGTTCGAGCAGAACGAAATGCGCTTTAAGAACTTTAGCCCAAACACAAAAATTATTCAAAATTTCGATTCTAAACAATCATGTATCTGTTCCAACATACTTGTATGATTTTATAACAACTATATGAACATTACCCAACCCTTTTTAACATCTAATTCCACATAATCAAGAATTTGCAATTCAAGAACTTAAGAATTCTTTTGACAAAGAATGAAAATGAAAAGCAAGGAAGTGAGGTTATACCTCTGTAATATGAAATGAACTTGCTGCTAAATGAACTTCCAACTTCTTAGAATACTTGTATGCTCTCAATCTCACCTTAAAAATTCTCGCAATGGAAATTGGAGAAGATGGGTGGTATTTATAGAGAAATAAAAACACAGACAATGCATATATACACAAAATTGAACTCATAGATGAAAGGATTACATGAAGGTTAAGGGAGAGTTGGTAAATGGTTGTTGAAATTCATCATAATCTCCACTCCCCCCATAACCATCTCCTAGAAAGCTTGGAAGGAAGAAAAAGAAATAGGCCTTAGCCTATATGTGATTTACGTGGCTGAGAATTGAGCAAATGGGACACTAGTTTTGGGACAAGCAAATTAACTCAGCACTCTTGCAACATTAGACCATATACTTATACACAACTCTTATTCTTATGCTATATTGTATACACATATCAACCATACATTATAACTTAGTGCCACAATATGATTTACATATTTAATATTTCAAGGTAGTAGATGTAATATGGAAATGTAACATACATACAGTACATGTATAATTTTTATCACACCGATATACTTTATTAAAAATAATAGTTTACAATATGTTCATTGTATATTATTTTAATATATACCCACACACATTTTGTCATATACACCTTCATGATGTATTTATAACCTATAGTTCTAATATGCTCAATCACATTGTTTCATACAATGTAGTTTAATAAAACTTAATATAAGGTTGTTATATATATTCACATAAATGTCACACTACATTGTATAATATAGTTGTATTTTATATTTTTAATTATTGCTAACATGCATAATAAATAATATAATTTTTATTATATTAATGGCTTACTTGTTTCATGCCAAATAATTTAATCACTTTCTTGATTAATTAACACCAATATTAATTAATCTGTTCCTCATTGATTAATGTAATTATGGATCTCCATAAGCATTAATTATCTAAATAATTCTTATTATATTTATAGACATACTGCTAACAATATTAATCACATATCATTAAACAATTAATCAATATTCTACAATAACAATTAACAATTAATATAAATTAATTGCTCACTCAATAATTCCGTCGTTGATTAATATCAACATAACGTACCCTTAATGTTACACATATAATATTAATGTTTCATTTTATTTCTACAGGAAAAATTAATTTTTCTAATCGCCCATCGGCAAGCAATTGCGCCAAATTTATATTCATTGGGACGGCGCAAATTGCTACCATACTCTTCTGAGGCAAGACTCGGTTTAGCTTCAAGCCAGTGTCAACCTTCATCGTCATACTCATTTTTCACGACATGGATTAATGTTCACGTGAGTGATATTGCAAATCTAAGAGTGTATTCATTATTCATCATGATAATCCTAATAATCATATCATATATACAATAATCATATATTCACGGAAAATAAATAATAACTATTTTTTTATTACAAAATTAATTTATTATAAGAATATAATCTATAATGATCAATAATTCTTAAAAAGAAATTATTTACAATTATTCATGTAATAAATAAATTTTATTTATCACATATGTATATATATTTTACTTTACACATATGCCCACCATTATATATATAAAAAAATTTATATCCAAAATTTCTTATTTAATTATATTGAAAATATTGGGTTATTACATCCACCCTCCCTTATAAGGATTCCGTCCCCGGAATCACCGCTTTAAAACTTAAAGACACTAGGACAAATAACATACATAATCACTTCAAGTAGATCCCGATCAGATTTGATCGGACTGATCTTTAACTATTTAACATGAAGCTTGTCTATCTAATGATACAAAAATCTTATTTCTAACAGAACTCAAATTTCTCATTCAAAATTTCTTTATAGCATAATTTATTATATTTAAGAAAAATCATATATACGAAGATAAAATTCATACGAATAATACCCGGAGTTCCATCCTCGGCTGCTACGATATCCTGAACGGTCATATTGAAGACTCTTGCGGTTGATTTTGTTGAAGTTGGTCCCGTTATCGCCAGTGTTCCGCTACCTTTCCCCGTATTCCTGCTTCCTATATCCATTCTCCTTTACGAACAGTCCTTTTCCTTATGATCCATTGATCCACACCGAAAACACCCACCATTCATCCTAGGATTAGGGCAGTTAGGGGAGATATGTCCCTCCTGCCCACACTTATAGCACACAAACTTACCACTAAGACACTCACCAGAATGATTCTTCCCACAATTCTTACATTGTATCGCCTGCTTCTTCACACCTTCCTGTTTGACTTGGACACTCCCCAAATTGTTCCACTTTCTTTTTCCATTCCCACTACCACCACCTATTTCTACCTTTACTGCTTCTTCAACCTTACCCTTATTCTTTTTCTCCTTATTGTAGAGGTTCATGGCCTCACTTCCTTCCTTGGCTACGATAGCCTTCTCTAAAAGTGCTGCAAAAGTATTTATTTTTAACACTGCCACCTTATTGTAGAGCCAGGGTTTTAATCCCAGCTCAAACCTCCTTGCCTTTCTTGCCTCCGTATCTACTTGGTGCAGAGCGAACCTAGCTAATTCATTGAACTTTGTGCCATATTCCACAACTGTCAAGTTCTCATACTTCAATTCTAAAAACTTCACCTCCATCCTAGCCTGCACACTAGACGAGAAATAGTTCTCAAAGAATAGCGTCTTAAATCTAGTCCATGCTATCACTCCTTCTCCTGCCCTAGCTTGATTTGCTTCCCACTAGAAATTCGCCTCTCCTTTCATCATATAGGTGGCAAAAGTTGTCTTTTGCCCCTCATCTACCCTAGCGACTACAAATGCTTTTTCTATTTCCTTAACCCAAGTTTGGGCTTCTATCGGGTCAGTGGTTCCTCTAAATTTTGGCGGTCCTACGGCCTTAAAATCTTTAAAGTTCGCAAATCGATTGTCTAGCTGATTTCCCGCGGCTGGCATTCCATTCTGCATGGCTTAAGTTACCATGTTCGCGAAATTCTGCATCAGGTCTGTTTGTTGTCCTCCAGCATTGTTAACAGATTCTTCTGCCCTTTGGTTTCGGGTTTGACGTCTTGGCGGCATTATCTGGTTAAATAAAACAAAATGTATATTTTATTAACTTACATTCTAAAACTTATCGTATAAGTTTAATATATTAATCCTGTTTCATTAACAAAACATAGATTCATATTCATTAAACTAATTCATAGTACATAGCATAGCACATCCTGCTTTGAACATCCAATATCCCTTTGTGACCACAAAAGTCGGGAATCGCTACCACAACTTACACAAATGTGAAAATATTATATTACACAAACATACTTATCATAGAATACACATATTGAAATAGTACTTATACTACTTATTTACTACGCCTTCTCCTAATCCTGGACAACCTTCCGCTCGATGACCTTCCAATCCACAAACAAAACATGCTCCTTGCTTTGGATTGGGACAATGAAGAGAAATATGTCCCTTATATACGTAATTGTAACATATCTCTCTCCCTTTCCCGCATATGCCTTCATGTTTCTTGCTACAGTTTGTACACTTTTCTATTCGTTTAAGGTTCCCTTGGTTGTTATCAGAATTTTCTAAATCGCGGTCTTCCATCTTTCTTTTCCCTTTCTTGCTTGGAGCTACACACGATATGTTGCTTTTGGCTCCCATTTGATCAATTTGGATTTTAAGCTTATCTTGTTCATCCATTGTTTCGATTAATGCCTTTCGCAATTGACTATTTAGTATCTTTTCTATCTCCCACAACTTTTCCAGAGAAGAAACCTTGTTCCTCAGATTCTGCACTTTGGTTGATGCTTGTTCAGCTCCAACTTCGGTGTCCGAATCACTATCTGTTAGTTCCACCATTTCTGGATCCAGTACTATATTTTCTAAAATGATCACCTCATCAAGGTTACCTTCAACGTGAGACTCTATTTCAGCCATTATCTTTGTATTGGCTCGGTTCTGAAGATTGGCTCCTTCCTTAAGATCTAAGGGTATCCTAATCCTTTTCCTCCTGACATCTACACACATAAATTATCCTGATTAGCATATAATATATACACATAGCAAATAAAAGTTTTATATAAGTTATCTTTTATTTTGTTTGGTGACGAATTTATTCGATTCATCTCCTTTTAAACTCTATATGAGTTAATTGTACTTTCAACGTTTCCCTCTGCTCTAAGGTTATAGCCTAAGGTCTACTCCCACCTATGGTTTCTAACCCTAAAGCTCGATACTAACTCAGCGACGCCTCTCAAATTCGTGCTTGAAACCCGAATTCAAAGGTTTCACGATACCATTTCTTTGAGCGGAATAATAATAATATTGTCATAAATATCAAACTTAATTTAATATCATAGTTGCCTAAATCCCAGGTACGCGACCTTAAAACATTTCATTACATGATAGATAATAAATATCATCATCTTAATTAAGTCTAGTTATTACATAAGATAACACAACTTATTCTGACAACTTTCCTTTCCCTTTATTCCTGGCACAGCCCACTGCCCTCTGGTTGGTCACACTTAACTGAAAACATTTAAATTAAGCAAGAATGAGCATTTGAGTGCCCAGCAAGTAATAACAAACAATTAACATTAGCTGAAAGGATTAAATGTTTTCTTTGAGTGACACTTCTACAACGAAGCAATAGTTGTGAAGTAACTGAAATAATTCTAATCAACATAACAATTCTATTTCAAATTTTTGAAACTACATACTAACTATAAATAGAGAGCAGTCGACAGACTATGAACATTGTTTTCAATTTTCGAAAAGGTTTAACAGAACTTCATCTGTACACCGTCATAACTTATGGGCACGGGAGATGATCAGCCTGTTATGCCCTGTATTGATCAATACTAAATACCAGAACGATATTCTCGTTCATCTTATATGCCTTGGGCGCACAAAAGTTTCCCAGATTCAGGATGTTCATACTTAGCCTGAATCTGAACCAAAATAATTTGGTTGGATAACAATACACTTCTATGATGTTCAACGATATTCTTAAATCATGTCTAGCCGAATCAAATAGCTTAGACGATTTTTAATTAAGGTATACATACTGGAAATCAACAAGTATGTATCAACATGTACAATAATTATCCAAGTGAGGACACTTGTATAACCATACATAGAATTTAACGAACAGAATATATATGTATATATATATATATCTCTGAATCTTATAGTAATACGATACTGATAAATAATGAACGAATAAAATTTAGGAACTTGTGTGAATACAAATGATTGGATACATAATCAACAACAATAGAGTTTAATAATCTGGCACAATGATAATATAATTCTGAAACATTCTTACTCATGTCCATTGCATAAAGGAAATGCAAAGGTTAGGATACTTGCACAATGTAAAAGGTAATTCAGATACTTGCATGAATATTATGATTAATAACAATAAAGTTTAAAAACTCGTATAATCGGAATATAATTCAATAACTTACTTATATAGGTTTATTGCATAAATAGATATAAAGATTGAAGATACTTGCCTTAAGCGTAGTTTATCCACGTAATTAAATCAACAATTTTGAATCCTATTTATAACGTATTTCAAGCATAAGATTCTCATTAGCTAACACATTCATTAATCAAGCTCGACACGATTCATGTATGCACATATGGTACAAAATCAGCTTATGTGTTTATCACGAAATCAATTATCTAGTTACATCATATGCAATTAAGAACGCTCAAGTTTAAGGTATTTTCACCCATGAACTGTCATTATCTAAGAAAACACTATCTTATTACTTAGTCCTCATATATACACATGCATTAGTAGGTTTTAAACCATTTCCAGTAGTAAAGATATCATACAAGTTAACTGTAAAAATTAGATTGCAAAAACTCAGATTCGGATCAAGAAAGAATCGCCATGGTTAAGTTTAGGACCTCCAAGAAATTGCTGCCTGCCTTTCCGCCAAGCCAAGACTCATTGTTGCCTTATGGTTTCTATTCTAAGATGAGCACAACATTCATACATAATATATTTTGTCATGTTAAAGGTCTTTTCATCCTCCTCAAGTCAATCTAGGTTCCTTCATTTAAAAAAATTCTAATTTAAACATTTCAACAATTTCAAGTCATTCAAGGTCATGAAATCACACGATCTAACATGCTTGCCTTCTAATCATACAAGGTAGTTGTAAAACTCATATTAGGAATGCTTGTGAGTATTCATAACACATATGTGTAATTAACATCATTTTGGTTGGAAATATGCTTTGTTTAGGCTTTACTTGAATTATGATACACAAGTATGGTATACATATATTTAAGTTACATGAAAATAGTCTAAAAGTATCATCAAACATGATCACAATTATATGGATATTATAACATAACATTTTAACCCTTTAGAATCTAGATATTCATGTGATGCAACTATATTTTGAAAATATATTCAAGTTTGCTTTTGAAACTATTTTAAACTTTGAACAATGCAATTTAACACATATAAGAAAACTTTAAGGCTCTAATCATATGTAGTCAAGTCATGTTATCATGTTCACAAGGTTAGTATATGGACATAGCATGCATACATCTCAAGTTCGTTTCTAAATTCCTAATTTTTATCTAAATTATATGCTTTTGATCTTCATGTATGCTATCCTAGTAGAACATGATCACATTAGGTTAATATACTTAAATATACACATTACACATGTTTTCATGCTAGATTAAGTCATAATAATCGATCACACTTTGCGTAATTTTTTAATGTAAAGCAAAAATCGCAAAATAAAGACCCCAAAGTAATTGCTGCAAGGCCTTTTAGTATTATTACAAGTCATAAATTACGCCATGCCCGGTTCGAGCTGAGAACGATCGCTTTAAGTAAATTTAGCCCAAACACAAAAACTATTCATAATTTCGATTTTAAACAGTCATGTATCTGTTCCAACATACTTGTATGATTATATAACAACTATATGAGCATTACCCAACCCTTTTTAACATCTAATTCCACATAATCAAGAATTTTCAATTCAAGAACTCAAGAATTTTTTTGACAGAGAATGAAAATGAAAAGCAAGGAAGTGAGGTTATACCTCTATAATATTAAATGAACTTGCTGCTAAATGAACTTCCAACTTCTTAGAATACTTGTATGCTATCAATCTCACTCTTAGACATTCTCAACGCAATGGAAATTGGAGAAGATGAGTGGTAGTTATAGAGAAATAAAAACACAGACAATGCATATATACACCAAATTGAACTCATAGATGAAAGGATTACATGAAGGTTAAGGGAGAGTTGGTAAATGGTTGTTGAAATTCATCATAATCTCCACTCCCCCCGTAATCATCTCCTAGAAAGCTTGGAAGGAAGAAAAGGAAATAGGCCTTAGCCTCTATGTGATTCATGTGGATGAGAATTGAGCAAATGGGACACTAGTTTTGGGACAAGCAAATTAACTCAGCACTCTTGCAACATTAGACCATATACTTATACACAACTCTTATTCTTATGCTATATTGTATACACATATCAACCATACATTATAACTTAGTGCCACAATATGATTTACATATTTAATATTTCAAGGTAGTAGATGTAATATGGAAATGTAACATACATACAGTACATGTATAATTTTTATCACACCGGTATATTTTATTAAAAATAATTGCTTACAATATGTTTATGGTATATTATTTTAATATATACCCACACACATTTTGTCACATACACCTTCATGATGTATTTATAACCTATAGTTCCAATATGCTCAATCACATTGTTTCATACAATGTAGTTTAATAAGACTTAATATAAGGTTGTTATATATATTCACATAAATGTCACACTACACTGTATAATATAGTTGTATTTTATATTTTTAATTATTGCCCACATGCATATAATATGCTTAATATAATTTTATTATATTAATGGCTTACTTGTTTCATGCCAAATAAATTAATCACTTTCTTGATTAATTAACACCAATATCAATTAATTCGTTCCTCATTGATTAATGTAATTATGGATCTCCATAACCATTAATTATCTAAATAATTCTTATTATATTTATAGACATACTGCTAACAATATTAATCATATATCTTTAAACAATTAATCAATATTCTACAATAACAATAAACAATTAATATAAATTAATTGCTCACTCAATAATTCCTTCGTTGATTAATATCAACATAACGCACCCTTAATGTTACACATATAATATTAATGTTTCATTTTATTTCTACAGGAAAAATTAATTTTCTATAATCGTCCCAATCGGCGCAGTACAAGGCCAGCTCTATCTTCATTGACGGCACAAGAACAATTGCCACTGCATTCTCGACAAAGGTCAAGACTGATTTAGCTTCAAGCCAGTGTCAACTTTCATCGCAATACTCATTTTTCATGACATGGATTAATGTCCACGTGAGTGATATTGCAAATCTAAGAGTGTATTCATTATTCATCATGATAATCCTAATAATCATATCATATATACAATAATCATATATTCACGGAAAATAAATAATAACTATTTTTTTATTACAAAATTAATTTATTATAAGAATATAATCTATAATGATCAATAATTCTTAAAAAGAAATTAATTACAATTATTCATGTAATAAATAAATTTTATTTATTACATATGTATATATATTTTACTTTACACATATGCCCACCGTTATATATATATATAAAAAAATTTATATCCAAAATTTCTTATTTAATTATATTGAAAATATTGGGTTATTACATCCACCCTCCCTTATAAGGATTCCGTCCCCGGAATCACCGTTTTAAAACTTAAAGACACTAGGACAAATAACATACATAATCACTTCAAGTAGATCCCGATCAGATTCGATCGGACTGATCTTTAACTATTCAACATAAAGCTTGTCTATCTGATTATACTGAAATCTAATTTCTAACAGAACTCAAATTTCTCCTTCAAAATTTCTTTATAGCATAAATTACTATATTTAAGAAAAATCATATATACGAAGATAAAATTCATACGAATAATACCCAGAGTTCCATCCACGGCTACTACGGTATCCTGAACGGTCATATTGAAGACTCTTGCGGTTGATTTTGTTGAAATTGGTCCCGTTATCGCCAGTGTTCCGCTACCTTTCCCCGCATTCCCGCTTCCTATATTCATTCTCCTTTTCGGACAGTCCTTTACCTTATGATCCGTTTATCCACACAGAAAACACTCACCATTCATCCTAGGATTAGGTCACTTAGGAGAGATATGTCCCTCCTACCCACACTTATAGCACACAAACTTACCACTAAGACACTCACCAGAATGATTCTTCCCACAATTCTTACATTGTATCGCTCACCTTTTTGTTTGACTTGGACACTCCCAAAATTGTTCCACTTTCTTTTTCCATTCCCACTACCACTACCTACTACTACCTTTACTGCTCCTTCAACCTTACCCTTATTCTTTTTCTCCTTATTGTAGAGGCTCATGCCCACACTTCCCTCCTCGGCTTTGATAGCCTTCTCTAAAAGTGCTGCAAAAGTATTTATTTGTAACACCGCCACCTTATTGTAGAGCCAGGGTTTTAATCCCAGCTCAAACCTCCTTGCCTTTCTAGCCTCCGTATCTACTAGGTGCGGAGCGAACCTAGATAATTCATTGAACTTTGTGGCATATTCCGCAACTTTTAAGTTCTCCTACTTCAATTCTAAAAACTTTACCTCCATCCTAGCCTGCACACTAGACGAGAAATATTTCTCAAAGAATAGCGTCTTAAACCTAGTCCACGATATCACTCCTTCTCCTGCCCTAGCTTGATTTGCCTCCCACCAGAAATTCGCCTCTCCTTTCATCATATAGGTGACAAAAGTTGTCTTTTGCCCCTCATCTACCCTAGCGACTACAAATGCTTTTTCTATTTCCTTAACCCAAGTTTGGGCTTCTATCGGGTCAGTGGTACCTCTAAATTCTGGCGGTCCTACGGCCTTAAAATCTTTAAAGTTCACAAATCGATTGTCTGGCTAATTTCCTGCGGTTGACATTCCTTTCTGCATGGCTTGAGCTACCATGTTCGCAAAATTCTGCATCAGGTCTAGTTGTTATCCTCCAGCATTGTTGACAGATTCTTCTGCCCTTTGGTTTCGGGTTTGACGTCTTGGCGGCATTGTTTGGTTAAATAAAACAAAATCTATATTTTATTAACTTACATTCTAAAACTTATCGTATAAGTTTAATATATTAAGCCTGTTTCATTAACAAAACATAGATTCATATTCATTAAACTAATTCATAGTACATAGCATAGCAAATCCTGCTTTGAACATCCAATATCCCTTTGTGACCACAAAAGTCGAGAATCGCTACCACAACTTACACAAAATGTGAAAATATTATATTACACAAACATACTTATCATAGAATACACATATTGAAATAGTACTTATACTACTTATTTACTACGCCTTCTCCTAATCCTGGACAACCTTCCGCTCGATGACCTTCCAATCCACAAACAAAACATGCTCCTTGCTTTGGATTGGGACAATGAAGAGAAATATGTCCCTTATATACGTAATTGTAACATAGCTCTCCCCTTCCCGCATATGCCTTCATGTTTTTCTACGCTTTGTACACTTTTCTATTCGTTTAAGGTTCCCTTGGTTGTTATCAGAATTTTCTAAATCGCGGTCTTCCATCTTTCTTTTCCCTTTCTTGCTTGGAGCTACACACGATATGTTGCTTTTGGCTCCCATTTGATCAATTTGGATTTTAAGCTTATCTTGTTCATCCATTGTTTCGATTAATGCCTTTCGCAATTGACTATTTAGTATCTTTTCTATCTCCCACAACTTTTCCAGAGAAGAAACCTTGTTCCTCAGATTCTGCACTTTGGTTGATGCTTGTTCAGCTCCAACTTCGGTGTCCGAATCACTATCTGTTAGTTCCACCATTTCTGGATCCAGTACTATATTTTCTAAAATGATCACCTCATCAAGGTTACCTTCAACGTGAGACTCTATTTCAGCCATTATCTTTGTATTGGCTCGGGTCTGAAGATTGGCTCCTTCCTTAAGATCTAAGGGTATCCTAATCCTTTTCCTCCTGACATCTACACACATAAATTATCCTGATTAGCATATAATATATACACATAGCAAATAAAAGTTTTATATAAGTTATCTTTTATTTTGTTTGATGACGAATTTATTCGATTCATCTCCTTTAAACTCTATACGAGTTAATTGTACTTTTAACGCTTCCTCTCGCTTCTAAGGTTATAGCCTTAAGGTCTACTCCCACCTATGGTTTCTAACCCTAAAGCTCTGATACCAACCTGTGACGCCCCCAAATTCAGGTACTTGAAACCCGAATTCAGTGTTTCACGATACCATTTCTTTGAACGGAATAATAATAATATTGTCATAAATATCAAACTTAATTTAATATCATAGTTGCCTAAATCCCAGGTACGCGACCTTAAAACATTTCATTACATGATAGATAATAAATATCATCATCTTAATTAAGTCTAGTTATTACATAAGATAACACAACTTATTCTGACAACTTTCCTTTCCCTTTATTCTCAGCACAAACTTAACGCCTCCGTTGGTCACACTTAATCGAAAACATTTAAATTAAGCAAGAATGAGCATTTGAGTGCCCAAATAAGTAATAACAAACAATTAACATTAGCTGAAAGGATTAAATGTTTTCTTTGAGTGACACTTCTACAACGAAGCAATAGTTGTGAAGTAACTGAAATAATTCTAATCAACATAACAATTCTATTTCAAATTTTTGAAACTACATACTAACTATAAATAGAGAGCAATGATGATTATGAACATTGTTTTCAATTTTCAAAAGGTTTAATAGAACTTCATCTCATAATCGTCATAACTTATGGGCACGGAGATGATCAAATCATTATGCCTCTCAGATTGATCAATACTAAATACCGTAACGATATTCTCGCTCATCTTATATGCCTTAGGCACAAAGTTTCCTGTATTCAGATGTTCATACTTAGCAATCTAATCAACCAAAATAATTTGGTTGGATAACAATACACTTCTATGATGTTCAACGATATTCTTAAATCTATGTCTAGCCGAATCAAATAGCTTAGACGATTTTTAATTAAGGTATACATACTGGAAATCAACAAGTATGTATCAACATGTACAATAATTATCCAAGTGAGGACACTTGTATAACCATACATAGAATTTAACGAACAGAATATATATGTATATATATATATATATCCTAATCTTATAGTAATACGATACTGATAAATAATGAACGAATAAAATTTAGGAACTTGTGTGAATACAAATGATTGGATACATAATCAACAACAATAGAGTTTAATAATCTGGCACAATGATAATATAATTCTGAAATATTCTTACTCATGTCCATTGCATAAAGGAAATGCAAAGGTTAGGATACTTGCACAATGTAAAAGGTAATTCAGATACTTGCATGAATATTATGATTAATAACAATAAAGTTTAAAAACTCGTATAATCGGAATATAATTCAATAACTTACTTATATAGTTTATCAGATAAATAGATATAAAGATCAAGATACTTGCCTTTAAGCGTAGTTTATCCACGTAATTAAATCAACAATTTTGAATCCTATTTATAACGTATTTCAAGCATAAGATTCTCATTAGCTAACACATTCATTAATCAAGCTCGACACGATTCATGTATGCATATATGGTACAAAATCAGCTTATGTGTTTATCACGAAATCAATTATCTAGTTACATCATATGCAATTAAGAACGCTCAAGTTTAAGGTATTTTCACCCATGAACTGTCATTATCTAAGAAAACACTATCTTATTACTTAGTCCTCATATATACACATGCATTAGTAGGTTTTAAACCATTTCTAGTAGTAAAGATATCATACAAGTTAACTGTAAAAATTAGATTGCAAAAACTCAGATTCTCAGATCAAGAATCGCATGGCCATGGTTAAGTTTAGACCTAAGGCAATGCTACTGCCTTCTTACCTGCCAAGCCAAGACTCAGTTGTTGCCTTATGGTTTCTATTCGGCATGAGCACAACATTCATACATAATATATTTTGTCATGTTAAAGGTCTTTCCATCCTCCTCAAGTCAATCTAGGTTCCTTCATTTAAAAAAATTCTAATTTAAACATTTCAACAATTTCAAGTCATTCAAGGTCATGAAATCACACAGTCTAACATGCTTGCCTTCTAATCATACAAGGTAGTTGTAAAACTCATATTAGGAATGCTTGTGAGTATTCATAACACATATGTGTAATTAACATCATTTTGGTTGGAAATATGCTTTGTTTAGGCTTTACTTGAATTATGATACACAAGTATGGTATACATATATTTAAGTTACATGAGCGAGTCTAAAAGTATCATCAAACATGATCACAATTATATGGATATTATAACATAACATTTTAACCCTTTAGAATCTAGATATTCATGTGATGCAACTATATTTTGAAAATATGTTCAAGTTTGCTTTTGAAACTATTTTAAACTTTGAACAATGCAATTTAACACATACAAGAAAACTTTAAGGCTCTAATCATATGTAGTCAAGTCATGTTATCATGTTCACAAGGTTAGTATATGGACATAGCATGCATACATCTCAAGTTCGTTTCTAAATTCCTAATTTTTATCTAAATTATATGCTTTTGATCTTCATGTATGCTATCCTAGTAGAACATGATCACATTAGGTTAATATACTTAAATATACACATTACACATGTTTTCATGCTAGATTAAGTCATAATAATCGATCACACTTTGTAGAATTTTTAATGTAAAGCAAAAATCAAAGAATAAAGACCTACAGAAATTGCTACCAAGGCTTTTAGAAAGATTATAATAGCAATTAAGCCCATGCCTTCGGCGAGAACGATACCGCTTTAAGTAAATTTAGCCCAAACACAAAAACTATTCATAATTTCGATTTTAAACAGTCATGTATCTGTTCCAACATACTTGTATGATTATATAACAACTATATGAGCATTACCCAACCCTTTTTAACATCTAATTCCACATAATCAAGAATTTTCAATTCAAGAACTCAAGAATTTTTTTGACAGAGAATGAAAATGAAAAGCAAGGAAGTGAGGTTATACCTCTATAATATTAAATGAACTTGCTGCTAAATGAACTTCCAACTTCATAGAATACTTGTATGCTATCAATCTCACTCT